>VYXB01006859.1:1146712-1586467 GCA_013397135.1 Pachyramphus minor | reverse complement strand
AAAATTTTATTTTGAACACATATAAAAAGTAAAAAAGCTTGGATGGAACAAATTCTGTGGGTATAGCATGAAAGATACTCTATTGCTTTTTTTACCATCAAATGAATTTTTTTCAAGGAACACATCTTCATGTTAGTGCTTACAATGTATTACTGTATTCTTGGGAAAAACTTCACAATAAAAGCCGCACTTTGAAGAAGCTGGGCAAGGGAGATGAAACACAGATGGTACTTTAGGGCAAGATTTCATTGAAGAAAGGGAAAACACTGTCACCAAGGGAAGTTCAGCAGCATGCATTCAGCCTTTCTCTTGGTTTTCCATTCTCCTGGTAGTGAAATAATTGTAGTAACTATTTAAATATTTCCCTCATATCCTGAGGAAATTGGAGAAGGGTAAGGAACATAGAGGGGTAGTCCAGAAGAAAATGAACAATGGAATAGCACAGAGGGAAGTCACTGTCTACTTAATTTCACTCTGCTACAAACTATTGAAGGCTTTATAGTTTGACAATAACGACAGAGCTGGGATCAGTCCCCCCGGTCAAACTTTAGACTTGTGCTTTAACTAGTTTGATCCCAGCAAAATGAACTGGAGAATGCGATCTAGTAACACATTGTGGTTTCTGAGGAAGCTGAGGTACACAGAATGCTTTGCAATTGTACAAAGAATCATTAAAATACAAAAAAAATATGTTCCCAGACGAAAATGAGGACATATGTTTTCATTTTCTTAGAAGCTCATTATGGTGGGGTTTTTTTTTACTTCTTTTGACTTTATGTGTGGCTGAATTTAAATCCCCTTACACGCCGGTAATTTGCTCAATTTATGGATCTGGAAACTTTAGTTATGTGGGGAGATTGCTGCAACATATTTCTAGCAATAGAAAGGGAAACTCTAGCCTGAGGTTTTTCAGTACCTCGGGCTGTAGCTGTCATTGGTGTGTGTTCTCAATTAATGAGGCCTTCGGTGCTTTATCACAGAATGGAGGACTCGAGCAGTTTGTACCACTGAAATAACTGTCAAACGTGTTTGTGCTTGGCAGTGGAATGTTTACTAGTGGTGACTTGTCCCAATGAAATAAACAGCTGCCTTTGCTTGAGATTCTGGAAGAGAATATTTTATTTTAGGGTTTTTAAGGTTCAGAAGTAGCAATTAAGTGTTGGAAATGTACTTGAGGCTATGAAATGGTCACTTTGATCCAGGATTGCTTGGTGTTTGGTCTTGTTTAAGTGCTGGAGTTTGGTATGGCCACTTGTGGGGATGGCCCAGGCAGAAAATAAGTATTTTAGATAGCAATCACTATTTTCAGTAGTGCACCTGATCATCAAGGCAAGGGTTTTTGCTTAGGTCCATTTCAGTGCTTGTCCTTCTTGCTTGATCACTGGACTTATTTCACAAGGCAGAAATGGTAAAATACTTCCAGAAGTGATGTTACAGGTTTTGCCAAACTGGGAGCATGAGTTGTGTGGGAAAAGGCAGGAGCTGATTGCCCTGAATATCCCAGATCGGCCTGTGAATGTTTGGTTTGGTAGAGGGAGGGTGAGAAGAGTTGGGCAGCCTTGAGGCTTGGAAGACATAGGGTCTGTGTCATTAGGATTTACGTGGAAGGGTGAAACATTTTAGTTTTTCTTCCTATATTTGAAGACTAACATGACCCTATTATTTGGCTTCCCTTTCTGGCTAAGAATCTGGCATGAGGATAGGTCAGTGTGCAGTGCTGCCCCAGCAGGAACCCTTGTCATCCATCACCATGTGGAGAAATGTCAGTCATGCTTTAATATGTTTATTTTTCTGTGTTGGCAGGTGGGCACAATGGTTTTTCTTAATTTTCCTAAGACTGCCTAAGCATACGCTCTTCATTCATGTGTGGAGTGTGAGTGCTTTCAGTGCTGAAGAAGTCGGTCCCTTTACATCTGAAAGTAAAGTTTGTATAAGAAACACTGACATGCATAACTTTGGGATGAACTGAATTATTTTCATGCAGCTTGAGAGACTGTAGGTACATGAGTTATATCAATGAATTGCATGGCTTCTTGGGATTGCTGCTTCTCTGAGGCAGCAAACTTGTAACTTCAAGAAAGAATAATGATATCTAGATGGAATAAGACTCCAGAGGGGTGTAAAGTAAAAAACAAAAACTGAAAGAGTCCAGGTGACATTGTACACCACCAAAACATGGTCTGAGTGCTTTATCACATCACTAAAAGCTCCCCCTTTCTAGGTTACTCTTTATATGCCTACTGGAAATAGCAAATTTGGCTTTGAAATATTTTTGGAAATCTCTCAGGCTCTCTTGTCATATATTACAGTTATATTTTTTTTCCTTGGGCTTGATAAGCACCTAAAAAAAAAAAAAAGAAAAGAAAAGAAAAACAACAACAACAAAAATCCACAACCCCCAAATCACTGGAGTCTTTCCACTCTCACCTTGTCAGCAAAATAAAATCCATTTATTTGATGGAAAAGCTGTTAAGTAAACATTCCCAAAGCAAATCAATCCTTCCTAAAAATTCTGAAAAAAAGAGAAAAATTGAATTGGATATAAAGGCATTGATTATTTTTGAATTGCGGTCATCCTGCCCATGTTAGAGAAATCAATTACAGCTTTTCAGGAGCCACTCTATTTAAAAGTGAGTTAAATTAAATTGTTTACTCTTCTATCTAGGCCATCTCTTTTCTGTTCATTGCACTCCATCACAGTTATCACTGGTTGCACCTCGTTCGCCCCATGCTCGTCCCAGAATGTGCCATACCTCATCTCCTACACAAAATGTTTGGATCTTTTTGTTAAAACTGAGTAGCCAATATGAAATAGAGTAAATGCTTGCCTTCAGCCTGTAAAGGATATGAACATCTGTTAATGTTTGGATCTATTCACAAAAACAACCCACAAAAATACTGACTTCTCAGCTTGTGCCATCAAGGGGCACCCACAAAATACTTGTAAAATGAGACTGTGAACTAAAATAATATAACTATGTACTGGAAGACTCAGTGATTTTGTCTTATGATTTATTACAGTTTTCCTGACGTGAATGCTAATGGCTGTCTTCTCACTTCTGAGTGATAAAGGTGAAACAAGGACAAAAAACTCTTCCACTCATTCTGCTAACAATATTTGCCTACTCTGATGATGCTGTGGTTTGGTTTGCCTTTCTCTCTCACCCTCCCCACCCCCGGAAATGTCTAATTGATTAATGTAATTACATTTTACTGAAATCAACTGCGATTCATTTGTGCTAGATTTTTGCTTTTGCTACTTCATCACGTGAAGCCAAAGCTTATCATTCACCCTCTCAGTTATTCTCTTTACAAGTCCTGTATTTCTTACCCTGGTGATGACACATGTTAACAGTGTAATTAACAGAAACATTTCCTGGTGCAGAGAAAGGTCTTCAGCTGGTCCACAAGAGTGTTTAACCTTGTGAGTTTATTGAAGCCATGGTGATGGATAAAGTGATTTAAAATGTTTGTAAAAATAGTTTTAAAGCAGCAACAGTGAAGTGCAATTTGGCAAGAGACACCGGACCTATCCAGCACTTCATATCTGACTACAGTATGGTTCCACAGTAAAAGGAGTGCAGAAATAACAAGAGTGACTGCCAGAGTGGCTCCTGGATGGTCAGAGAGGAAAGTTCCCTTAACAAACATATGAAAGAAATGTCTCTGAGCTTCAGAAATAGTCAGAAAAAGGCACTTTTTGTCTGTGCTCTCACTTTGTCTGGAAAAATGATCTAAAGCTCCCAAAGGTACAGATTATAGACAGCAGTCTGTATAGTGAGGTCCTCCCAGACAGTAAGTGGTGCTCATTGTGGCAGTGGAGCACCTAGGATCTTTAAAGCTGAGACCCCCTGGGCTGTAGGGTATAACTGGAACCTTCACTCTGTGGATTTCAGTAATTTTATATTGTCTTATGGTTTAGTCTCCTCTCTAGTGCATCTTAAAGCTCTGTCTGCCTAATGGATAGATTGATTTATCTTGGGCCCATCTGTTTGCATGTTATGCACAATTTGGTATAGATTTAACTTGGACCCTTAACTTCTCAATGTTTTTGTTCTTTTCTTCATTCTTGTATTTTCTTGCGGGTGCTTTGGCCACCTACAGTCAGTCAATGGAATGGAAAGTATTCAAGAATTTGTTAGGTAACTAATGCCTTCTTGGATGTTGCTTGGATTGACTGATTTTGAATGTTATAAACGTGTTTTCCTTTGTCTCTCCCTGTAACAGTGGGGTGTAGTGGGTGGTTGTCTGGCAGAGGTGATGGTTTCATGAAAGTGGTTTGTGAGTACAATGAAGATGGCTTTGGGGAGGAATTGAGCAGAAGTATCAGCATTGGGATATTACTATCAAAGTAGCTAAACTCTGAAAGGCGTTTAATGCATGTGACTGAGCAGTAATAAAAATGATTCTACTTTCTCCTCTAAACCATAGTCTGTGTTGTGGGTAACCATTTCTTCTTTGGGAACCCCTTCCCATGTCTCAGTTGTCAGTATAATTTTAATAATCAGGATATTGCTGCAGGTATGTCCCCAGACAGGTCAGTGAAACACTGGTGTGTGTTAGTAGGACTTCCTGCCCTGCTGCAGTTAGAGCTGATTCTGTGTTTGTGAGCTTTGGAGATGCCAAGTTACTGAGTCCTGTTATTCATATTAGCATGGATCTCAAAACAAGAGACATGTCTCGAGGTGGTTTATTTTACTGATGCAATGTCCAGCTCAGACTTCCTAAGAGCAAAATGATGTCCACTTCTCACTTGCTCATTTGAGACTCAATTTGTTTACCCCACATATTGGGAACAACACTGGGCTACTTTTTACTCCTCTCTTCAAGGCCAGCTACATACTACCAAATATGGGGAAAAAAAGTGAGTTCTCTGATTTTTATGGTCTCTGTAAAAACGGGCAAGGCATTATTTACTTCTGCTCTGTACAGTTACTTGACGTGATATTAGATGTGTTTCCCGATCTGCCGAGATGGGATTCACAGTCCAAATCCCTCTTTACTTTGCTTCCAGTGCAATGAGTGGGTGACTTCATCCTGTTTCTCCGCAGCAGAAAATACAGAAAATAAAATCCTGTGCCAGAGTCTTTGAAAACTAAGCCTGGGTATCCAACAGTCACGTTATGCATATAAGGTTTTTGTTGCTTCCTAATGGAAGCGCAACATGTTGGGCATTGTAGCAACAGAGAGTCATTGTCCTGGAGAGCTTAAGTTGAAACAGATGTGTTAGAAGTGGGAGAGGAAGAAGAAAGACACAGAATAACAGCATGGGTTGCACAGATTCGCTTGGCTGGCAGAAACTTGGACTAGAACTCAAATCTCATGGCCCCTAGCTCATTGCTTTTTTTGGGCTGGATCCTGTTCTGTGTTTATATCAGTCATGACATCTGTCTCATTTTTGAGACTTGCCAGGTAGGTTGAAGAAAAGAAGTTAATGGGACATTACTACTGCAGTATCCATAAGTTCCCAAAACCACAATTTTTTTTTTTTTTAAGGGGGGGAAAGTAAAAGTGGTTTGGTTTGGGGTTTTGAGGTTTTGGTTTTTTTAGCATCCAGTTTTGCTGAAATATTCCAGTTACAGGACTGACTTGTAGGTGACTTGTATGCAAGCATCAATAGGAATGGTTTTACAGTCTGGGATGCACTTTCCTACTCTGAGCTTTTCAGCTCTATTTTCATGTTAGCAGTGTTGGAACTTGCTGGGAGTGGTGGGGAACCAAGTCACAAGAGTATTGCATTTTCTGTTGCATCTGGTCCCCAAGGTCTGGCAAGCAGGAAGGCTCGGGTTTCTATAAAGCCCTGGTCTGTGTTTGACAGCTAGGTTCTGGCTGAGAACTGGCAGGGGTTTTGGCAGCTTCCCTGAAAGGAATTTGAATCTCACTGTGGGCTTAATGGTAGATGCGGTGGGATCCAGTTACACAGAAAGTTTCTTTTCTTGTGTAACCAATTACATTTTCTTCCTGCTCTACAGACTGTATTGTTTGATCACAATTAGATGGGTAATGGGGGCTTGGCTGGGCAAGGGGGGCTTGGATGAAGTAGAACTCAATAAGTTTTATCACCCAGATCCTCTGTCAGTTACAGGGAGAGGGTTTTTTTGCCTGATAGAAAAAGTTCTACCTCTAAAAGTCAAAGAGATTCACAAAATACAATAACTGTATTGGACTATGAGGCTGAGACTTCCTAGCCAGGTGCAGCGAGAGAAGAAATTAATTACCAGGAAAAGGAGTTAAAAAGAGGAGAAGCTTTTAATTTGTTAGGGCTTGGAACTTCCAGTAAAAGGCTTGGTGGAGATGAGGCAGATGATGCCATTCCTCTACCAGCCATCATTTGCATGGCAAATGCTCCTTGCAGATCTTGTAAACATAGAATTTCTGGTTATTTGGTGATGCCTTAAAGTCTTTCAGAACTGCTTCTCTGTAAAAGAAGATAAGCAGATCTCTAGCAGCAAGGGTAAAGGGTCAGAAGGGACATGTAAGGTGCAGAGATAGGTGCATAAGAGACCCTGAAGGAAACATGAAGGCATTGAATGCTTAGAAGCCTGTGCTTTCTGCTTGGTATTAATTGATTATTTAGTCTCACTTACTAGCTGTTGAGATTTAGTATACATTCTTATGCATTAGTTTCTGTTCCCCCATACCTGATACAGACAGTGCTGCACAGTGTGAGGCAGGTGTGAATCACCAGTAGCCTCTGTCAGATCACTCCCTTGTTTTTCAGAATTTGTTGTAGAGTCTAAATGCTGGAATTGTGTACTGACTTAGAAATACTCCTGTTTGTAAGGGGAGAAAGGTGCCAGCTGCCCTCACAATGAGAAAAACTGCATGACCAAGGCCTTCTGGGAACAGCTGCGAGTTTCTTAATTCTGGAAATACCAAGTCTGATCTTAGTTTCTCCATTTTTGGATATGGATGTCTGTCAGAGGAAGTTTCTTCCACACCACTGAAGGAGATGGGGAGCAGCAACTGTTGATTGCCATACGTAGCTTGTCTGTGAGAGGCAACAGATAATCTCTGTGCTCGCAGTATGCACGGCAAAAATGAGATTAAATTAAAAACAACAACAACCCAATACAACACGTATGCCAGCTCTTTTATATGTGTATTTAATTCAGATTTCACCAACTCTGGTTAAATTGCGTGATGAAATAGAGGGGTCAAAAAGTGAGGGGTCTGTATATTATCCATCCTGGATTATACTGCATGAAGCAGTGAGCCCCACCATTTTGCTGTGGTGACTTGAAAGCATTATTCTGAACACTTAAGGAAGGAGGGCTTTTTTTATTTCTAGAAGTAATAGCCTTAATTATCTCACAAGAAGTGACCCTCTTCATTTTTGTGGCTGCTTGCCTAGCGGAGGAGGTCATTTGCCATGACACTTTGATAAAATCTCTGGAATTAAAAACTTTCTGAGTACCCAGGTCATCAGACATACATTAGGTTCTGGAAAACATTCATAAAATGAAATGAGGCATGTGGAGACGAGTGCGGGGGCCTTTATTGCCATGATTAGGTATCCAATTATGTTCCTTCATTTGAGTACCTCATCTCATGTAGCCTCTGCTTGTGGCATCACCTCACTGCATCTATTTTGTGTAATGTTGAGGAAACTGTGACAGGGGCCTCTGTGGCAAGCAGAACACAGATGCTTTAAAATATTCAAATGTAAAAATCTTCTTCTTGTTGGCAGGTTTGTTCTTTAGTAAAGGATCTTGATGAGGAGGGGAGTATCTACAGAGAGCTCTAGGGGGAAAAACAGATGACAGTGACACTGCAAGAGAAACCCCAGAGCTAGTTGAGGGTTTTTTTTCTGTAGAAATATTTTTATTAAGCACCTGGAAGGCATAAAATACATCTCAGAAGTACTCTGAGTCAACTGAATGGCCTTGAAAACAGTTTGTACGTGGGAGAAGAATGGACAGTTGCTAGAATGGCTTTTCATGTATGGGACAGCAGAAAGAGGTCCCTATCCCTTTGATCCCAAGGAAGTATGCTGCGTGGCAAATGGGGCTTTTTGACTCTAGAGGTATAAGCCTTATTTTTGCTATTAAAATTAAATGGCTCAAGAGCTCTCTAGCATTTTGAAGTAAGTGCCACCATTTGAGATGGAGGTTTCTGTGAAAGTCATGCCTCGGGATGCATCCAAAAGGATGGAAGAGAAATTATTTGGACTGCTGTGTTTTCCATTAATGATCAATTTGTTGCTAGAACTATCTGTTACTTGAATCCCCTATTGGAATTCAAAGACCTTAACTGGGAGATCCTGAAAGCTCCCAAAATAAATAGTGGAGCACAGTAAATGTTAAGCAGCAGTCTGTTAGGGCTTAAAAACTCAACTGGCTCTCCAGATGAATCAGGGAGCTGTAGCTGTGTTTGTTCTGGCTCTCAGCTCTGTGCTACAGCACAGCAAATAGTTCATCCGTATCCCCAAAATCTCTGGTCAAGCTTTAAGAGCTCATAGCTGACTTACTGCAGAGTGACAGCAAGGACTGCATGTAATCTATTTTCTTTAAATCCATGTAATTTCACTAGTTGTTTTTTATGCCTTTCTGAATGCTGTCTTCAGAGAAAAAGGGGAGAAATACAGCAGGGCAAACATAACTGGAGCAAGTTTTGTAAAAAGATGCTTTGGTAATGATTTTGGGAAGTGGTGGATATCACATTATTTAACTGTTGGACTGCCCACATATGAGTGGGACTGCCTCTCATCTTTCAGCTTTACTCTGCTGGCTTAAATTTGCACCATATAATGGACACAGTGAGACCAGATTTACAGTGCTGAGAAATATCATCCATTAAATCTGCAGTGCAGCACGAACTAGTAGTGAGTCTTGATAGAATTCAAACAGTCCACTTGCAAAGGGCACCTGAGCTTCAACCGTTTGAACATTTATTTCAGTTCCATCTAGTCAGGACCACAGTGGAAGGGAAGAAGTAGAAAACCAAGTCCAAGCAATCCATTTGCTGGTGAAGCACTGAACTGTTCTTAACCTTTTTTGACCTGGGTGTCTAAACAGACTAACTGTAGAGATGAGCCTTAAAACACGGTTGAAAGAAGTCCAGGCATTTACTGGCATCGCCAATAAAATAAAATTTAAAAAAAACAAAATGAAGGAAAGCAACAGCAGCCTTAATATATGCATTTTCAGTGCTAGGGTAATAAGAATGTAGTCATAACATTAACAAAAAACTGGTGAGTCTCCTAGAAGTATTTTAAGGAAATAAATATTGTCCACTGTAGATACAATTCAGTAGTACTAACACATCATGATATATTAGTTAATGCCACACTGACAAGGTAAGCTCTTCAGAGGGGCAGGAAATGATAATTTATCTGGAAACACTTGTTGAAGTAGTAAGATGCTGGATGTTATCAGCCCCTAATGTAACCTACTTGCATCTGTCCTTTAAGGAAGTGGTGATGGATATTCCAGGATCACACTTAAAAGTATTACAGGCAATGTCCTGAAGCAAACAATCTGTGGCTTTATCAGAGCTCTCTGGAAATTACTGAGGTTCCCCTGGCATACAATGTGTTAGTGACAGGATGTCCAGATTTTGTGCAAGTATCATATATTCAAGACATCTAACCTGTGATAATTGCTGTCATGGTGATGTAATAACACTCAAAAGGATGCCTGCACCTTGAAGAACATCTGTCAAAAGGTGAGATTTGCACAATCTGGGAAATCGTATACTCCATTTATAAGGCATTGTGCAAGTCCTGACAGTAGCAGTCTTGACACAGCAACTTTACTGAATGAATTCAAGACATTTTAGTGGTGCTTTCTGATGCATTCTTCAAAATAATCCTTCAGTAATATAGGGCAGAGTGATTTGTTTCCATCACCCTTGCTCACTAATGAAAGCTGACAAAAAAGTGCTATGTGTGAGTTTTTTACTGCCTTACCCAAGTCTTCAGACAAAATTTTTTATTTGTCCTTGATGACTAAGCCTGCTGTCTTGTGCAAGAGAGCATTTCGTGGGCAATTTTTGTAACAATTGTCTTTAGTTTTTGCTCTCTTGTTTTTGGTTGTGATCTGGTCATGTTCCTCTTACCTCTGTTGCCCTTTGTATCTTAAATAATGTAGCTCATACAATGGGGCTTGTCACTCTTCAGAGCTGCAGTCCAACCGGTTGGGACTGACCTCGGGGAATCTGTGTTCATGTTAACCATGGGTTTTGTTAGATTCCTCCTTTCCATGTGCCACCAGGGCAAACTACAGCGCAGTGGTTGTGTTAGTTTTTTCAACTGAAAAATACAGACATTTATTTCCTAATGAAAGTTGTTTGAGACACTGACTTCCTACACTCCTGGATACTTGTTCTTTACTGATGTAACAGCAGTGACTGAGTCAGAGGGTGATGTTTCGCTGCAGATGTCAGCAAAAGTAGTTGGTGTGATAGATTTGGACATGGGCATTTTCAAATGGACACAAATTGTGCCTCGTGCAATACCTGTACCTACCCTTTTACTTGCTGTAAAAGCTTTTTGTTACAAGAAAGGACAGGAAGGAGTACGTGGTCGTCTGAGGAGGATGCTCTTTGTGGTGTTTTCATATTTCTACTCAGAGATCAGCCTTGACAGAATGAGTGCCCTCTGGACAGAGTGTACAGACATCTCATTAGAAATAATGGGAATTGTAAAACACAGACACAGTGGCACACCATTTCATTGTTGAGGGGTTTCTGAATTCTTTATTTGTTGGCTTAACTGTGTTAAATTCATCGCATCTGATGCAGTTACTCCTGCAGTCAGGTTCACTGTGGGGTGCTGGTTTTCCCTTGTAAATTAACTGCTGCTTTATGGGGTGGATGTTTCTGTTTTTCCATCCAGCCTATTGAGAGGCAATGTAAACTAGAGCTCTTGTTTACTGTTGATGAGTAACATTCCCTTCCAAGTGACTCGAGAAGATTGCTTGGCCAGTGGTGAAGTCTCTGAGCCCTTACAGCTTGGTTTTTCTTCCTACTGCTTACTTTCTACTGCTTTTTTCCTACTACTTTTCTACTGCAACCACTGATACATTGCTTATGAAAGTGGGATTGCTCAGAGTCTGCATCTTTGAGTAGGTGAAACTATGCATTTAAACACCAGTTAGCAGGAACATAACTATAATATTAAGTTCTGCTTGCATCCTTGTGTATATATACGTTATAAGTGTATCACCAAAAATAAATCCTGACACCCAGTATTTTTGGATTTACTTGTTTCAGCTAGGCTGCTGCAGCTGCTAAATAGACAATTGAGGAGTTTTATGTAACTTATTGCAGAATATAAATGTAGATGTTAGTTTCTAAGGGGAAGAAATTTTGTTTTGCAATGTCAGTGTTCCCAAGAGGGACAGGCTAAACAGTTTTTATTTCCATGTGAATGTCAGCTTCTAGGAAGATCCCAATTTATTTTTTTTTAGTCTATTAAAAAAAAAAACACCTGCAACATTATTTTTGCATGGCACCAAGGACTCTGTAAAATCTCCGTTGTCAAATTGGGAAGAAAACCCAGGCTGTCTGTGTATTTGAAGGTTGTACTCTCTGTAGAGAAAGGAACAAGAGTAAAACATTCTGTTCTAAACTCTCCTGTGCAAAGAGGATCTAGAATTTACTGACTTGAGCTTTGACTTATAATAGTAAATCAAGATTCACTGTTGGAATGACTACATGAGGAAGGGGATTTTTATTTTTACTTCTTCCTACCTGCTGCCATCCTGTGTAGGGATATTCATGGGCCTTGTGTTCGGTGCTTCTGACCAAAGACACAAGGTCAGTCACCTTCTGCCTGTCCTGTGAGTCCAAATGAAATCTGCTTTATGGCTGGGAAAGAATAGTATGTTTATGCTAGTAAGGGCTAATTCCAAAGTAATCTTGGAGCAAAATTAGAAGATGTTTAGGAAATCAAAGCCAAGTGGCATAAAATCAGATCTGATCTGAGATCCTGGCAACAGCCTTGTGAAAGAGTCAAGTCTTGTAATCAGTGAGTACTTAAACAAAAACATTAGTTTTAAAACCTTGTGTTGATGTTCCTGATGTTGATTGTCCATTTCTACATTTCTGCATTGATCTACTACACCATAAATCATCACTGTATCTATTAAAGATCTATTCTGTGTCTTCTAGCACTTTTTAAGTTCTAAGAAATGAATATAATTTGAAGCATAGATTGCATGGATGACTGTCTTTTCCTCAGTCAGAACACAGTTGGAATCAGCTTCTTTCTGTGTGTCCAAAACAACCTTGTTTTGCTTTTCATACTGTTTTTAGTACAACTCTAAATTTAACAATCTGGACTTGGAGGAAGTAGACCAGATAAAATGTTTTGGGCTCTTAAGAGAGGAGGAGAAATTCTCTGCTGAATACTGACATCCAATCTAAACATGAGGTTACTCTGAGCACTTGCACAGAAAGGAAGAGGGAAGAGATGTAAAACCTTTCTTTCTTTTTTTTTTTTTTTTTGTTAAATTGTGTATTATGGTTCTTCCATGTGATTTGATGTATGACACACACATCTTAGCAGTCCTACACTAGTCCCAGTTGACTAGACTGGAAAACAGAACATGTTGTTAGGAATTATGGTATTGAGTTCAACTGTTGTTGCATGTGAAGTTCAGTTGCCAAGCACAAGGATGGAGCAAGTTGTAAGGCAGGGAAAACAGAAAAATCTACAAGCTGGTAAGAAATATTTTGCTGTAACTGGGGGAAGTGGATGTGAAAATGGCTGGATGCCCATGGGACATCTAGATTTTGGTAGATTTGAAGATGCACAAAGTATTCAAACATTCTTGATGTCTATGAGTAGAAATTTCCTCCACAAGTAAGGAAGATCTTACACTTTTCAAACGATTTTCAGATGTGTCAGGTTTTGGCCCCATCTCTGAGCACTTGCATGTCTCTGCTTTATGGTTATTAGTGTAAGCAGCTTTACTTATTTGTGAAACATCTTGCAGAATCTGTCCCTATGAAAACAGTAGATATTTAAGCCACTTCAAAAGGTGTTGTTAATTATTTTTGAGTGTGGCTTGTCCTTGTCTTGCTGAGAACTAATGATACAGAATTATATTCATTCAGTGAGCTGTGGTTGTCTTTGCTACTTTAGAACTTTTAGTTTTGCTGAAACTTGCTATATGAAATTCCAATTCCTTCCTTATTGACAACTGTAATATTTGATCAACAAAGGAAATAGTGGTGATCAAGTACTCAAAAATATCCAAAAAAAAGTCAAATCAGAAAAAAATATTGCATCTTCTAAAATAATCTAAGCACTGGGGGAATATGATAGATTTCATCTGTGAATGAGTTAATGATAAGGTGAATTGATTTCCATGAACCTTAAAATGGGAAATGACTGACCAGTTTGTTCTATTGAACAACACAATCAGTGAGAATAGAATGGGAAGATATTTCCTGAAATATATAGTGAATTCAGTACTGTCTTCTCTGTTGGTATTAGACAACAGAAACTGCAGGGGCAGCAGATACTTTCTGGGTTTAGTTACATTGAAAAACACAATATTTTTTGCTGCTTGTTTATACATTTGCCCACTTTTCTCACCAGACTGCAAAGATGCCTACAGAGAAGCCGTGTTCCAAAGACTGTGTGTATATACATCCATACATCAACACATGGAGGAAGAGTGAGTCTCCTAGATATGGAGTCCACAAACTGTGCAAGTCCATCCTTGCTAGATCAGAAAAGGCCTGTAAAATAACTCTGACTTCACTCAATGCAATTTGGGGTTTTTTTGCTGTTTGTATTCCTGCAGGTCAGAACAGTCCAGTATGTATCTTTGCGTACTACTGTCATACAATTAACTTTAGTGGTAGATTTAAAACAAATAACCTTTTGTGCCTCCTGCAGTGACCAGGTGAGAAGATGAGGCTCAGCACAGAGCAACAAAGTCACTTTGCTGCTTCTACTGATGTAAAAGGATTTAAGGGCAAGAGGCTTAGCAGTGGACTGTAAGTAGTTCAGTGGTGGTATTAGTTACAGATCCATTTCTTCATCTGTAAGATGAGCAAGGAAGAGGGAACTTGACTTAAGGTACTCTGAGATCACTCCCGACCAGGGCACATGTTTGTCCAGAGAGGGGAATTACTTTTGGAACTTGGCCAATGGTATTCCATGCTTGAGCAGGCACAAACTGTCTGGTGGAAATGCAGATTTCATCCTTCCTGTTTGATTGTTTGGTAAAGTGTTTCCAGTTTGTGTCATTAAATGTTCTGAAAAAAACATATTGTTCTTCTAGAAGGAAAGATTCAAAATCTTAGTTCCCTGCTATGCAAAGGTCAAGTCTTTTGAAGTGTCTCTGTCTTCTCAGGTTTGGTATCCAAGGAGTTAGATAGGAGCAATTATAGCACTGAAAATTAGCTGGGTACCTACCAGCACCAACCCATGCTTTTCTTAGACTTAATTGTGTACTGCATAGACTTGGATAAACTGTTTCCAATTATAGACCTGTTCCCACTGGCTTTTCCCTAATGACTGGATATTGAAGTACATGTACAAAAAGACAACTCAGGCTGAAGGACTTGAATGCAAGGAGGAAGGAACTTACAAAGGAAGCCATACAGCTGCAAATATGAATTTGTTTTATGGTCTAAATCTCAACTTTACAAGGGTATCACCTAACAAACCATAACCACTGCAGAGAGAAAGAACAGGAGCAAGTGGCCACCCATAAGCAAAGTGAGGAAGGAAATCTGACCACAAAGGCACTCCTCATTGTTATTGTTGTAGTCACATATTGATAGCCAGACTTCACACGTGCAGTTGCTCAAGGCCATGAGTGGCTTTGCAGCCCAGCTTTTGAAAGCACCTGCGTTGTGGGCACAAGGCTGTGAGTTGTTGTCTGTGGTGCATGAGCAGGTCTGGCACAGGAACAGGGGGTCTGCGTGTACCCACTGCTGCAGCCAGTAGTTCCTCCCTGCCCTGCAGCTTGTTTCCTGTGTGTCTCTTGCTTAGGAAGTACATTGTGCCACTCTCCTTTCTCTACAGAAGCTGGAAATTTCCCTGGGGTTACTTCTCTCTTAGGAGAACAGTACAGTAACAGAAGAGTAATTTCCTATCATTTAAACAAGAGATCTTATGTCTTAATACAGCTCTTGTTCAAATAAAGGCGCAGAACTGCAGAGACAAAAGTTAGAAGTGCCTGAGTAAAGGTTTCATATCATGTCGATTACTGTGATGCATAAAGTGAGGCTCCCAAATGTACAGGCACCTCATCAGAGCATGCGAGGTCCCTGATGGTGGAAGGCTTTCCAGCCCATTAAAAAATGTTTTTTCTAGTATGTCATTCTGGCTGTTCTCCCTGTGAGCCTGCATTTGGCAGCCAAGCAAACTGAAGGCCAGTACAGGTATCCTGGTGCGTGTGTGTTTAATTCTGTCCTTCTCCTCACCATCTAAAGTTTGTGCATGTTTACTTTCTCTTCCAGTCCAGGTATGTATTATACATCCTGTTTACTCTTAAAAAAAAAAAAATCACACTGGCATAGAATCAGCAAGACTCAGGGGCTTCTTCAGACTGGTATGGTTGTTGGAAGAAATTGCATTTTGGTGGGGTGCAGCAAGCTGTCCCTGATGCTGAGGACCTCTGTTGGCCAAATACCTGCATTTGGCAAGGAAATCATAGGAATGGCTTTGCCTCCTCTTTGTTTTATCTCTGTGGATTTCTTTTCCAGGCACAGAAGCAGGGACCAGCCCTCATGCTGAGTGGCTTGCTTAGTTCCCTTTTCTGGCTGGCTATCTCACAAAAAGCTGGGAAGCTGAGGGAAGCATCTTGGATATTCCCCTTCATTCATGCACTTATATCTGGGCTAACGGCTGCAGTTCCCAACCCTTCTTAGACCAGTAGTGAGAGAGAGGGAGAGTTCAGAAATTTGATTCAGTATGGATAACCAGGTAGCTGAATGATTTTGTTTCTGTTAAAACTAAAGCTTCTCCAAAGCAGTGGTATCCCATTATACCGCTGCAAGCTATGACATGTCATCTTTTATGGTAAGTAAATGTTTTTCAGACCTCATTTATTGAAAAACCACCTAAATCTGACAAATAGATCAGAAACTGACTGTTTTCAAAAGGCTGTAGTTGATTCTTGTAGTAATCGGGATTTTTTAGTGCTTTCACATTGGGTGGAGCTAGAACCAGCAAACACAGAAGTGTAAGAAACGGGTCATGGGAGGAAAGTTGGTGGGAGTGTGTTTAGGTCTGTCCAAGCTGCACTCACCAGATGCTGAAATTCTGGGTCATGCAAAACATTTTTTCAGCTTCTATAGATCTTCTAGCCTCAGTCATTAGAGGAACACCATGTGCCTCATATGTGTAGCTGAAAATGTGCAGAGTTTTGTTAGTGGGTACAGTACCCAAGACTCTGCTTGGGCTTGAAAGTGCAGTGTTGTGCCATCTTCAACTATGACTATCAGTAATTTTTTCTTATGTACCATAATTGGTACACTACTAGAAGCTGTTGTTTGTCTCATGATGGGGATGTGAAAGAAAAGACCAGCAACACAGCAAGTAAGATTTTCTGAGAGAGGTGGTGTTTCCATCTGAAACCAATACTGTGGGTTCTGGTGAGCTGGACTGAGGCAGCGGGAGGGAGGACAGAGGTTACATGTCATTGATTGCCCTCTCTGAGTATGGGGAAAAGTGCAGCCTCATGTTCCCTGAGTCATCCAGGAGCAGTCATGCCATTCAGGGAATGGACGGCAGCTCCTAAAACCCAATTACAGCTGGAGTTTCCATCCTAATTTCCTTTCTGATTTCTGCTGTGTGCCTGAGCTGGGCCCTTGGACCCTCCTTGTACAGGTCCATGGATGACTAAAATCCTGAATCCTTCCTAAAAGAGAGCCTCCAGCTAAGTTGCAGAGATGCAGGGCTGTTGGAAGCGGACGAGTCGGGAGCCCTCAGTGTGTGCTGAGCCGACTAAAGATGCATCACAAAAATGAAAACAAGGGGAAGGGGGCGGCAAAACTCTGCGTAGGATCTCGGGGTGTCTGGTGTCCCCTCGGGGCGGGGCAGGGAGGCCCCGGGACGGCTCCATCCGCGTCGCTGGGATTTCCAGCACCGCCTGGGAAGGCGGCCGCGTTCCTTCTCGCAGCCGGGCCGGCGGCGTGCCCCGGGGCTGCCCAGCTGCCGCTGAAACCCGAAACCCGAGGGCCGGCCCTCGGCAGCCCCTCGCCCCCGCGCATTCACGACAGGCACACGCGTTGCACATCTCTCTCACACACACACACACGTAACACATCTCACAATATAACACACATATTACCCCTTACACCTCACACACACACACACGCGGTGCCGCTCCGCCCGCTGCCGTGGGCTGCCCCCGGCGGGCGCCGCGGGGCTCCCGTGTGTGATGGTGGCAGCCCCGCCCGCGCGCAGGTCGCCTGAGCGGCTGAGGGAGGCGGGAGGAAAAGAAACTTCTGAGCGCAGCCGAGCTGAAAGAAGCTGTCGCTGTTGCCCAGCGCGCCCCGAGGAGCCGCCGCGTGTATGGGCGAGCCCGCCGGCCCTGAGGGCGGGCGGTAGGAGCCCCGGGCCGGGGCAGCGCCGCAGCGAAGCACCGCGGTAAGGAGCGCCGATGCCGCTTTTGTCCGGGTGACAGAACCGTGTGGGCTTTGCAGGACAAATTACTGCTGCAGACCGGGAAGCGGTGGCAGCAGCTGTGTGTGTGTGTGACAGCTGTTCTGCCGGGTGTATGTGTGTGTAGGCATCTTTAAATGTTACGTGCTGTTGTTTCTTGACAATGCCCAATACTTCATAAGAGGATCCCTTTCTGTTGGCTTCAGGGGTGCAAGCAGAGTATGCGTGATCTGACTACTTGTTGACTGAAGTGTATTTAAGTCTAAGAGCTTGGTGCTTTCTGCAATTCCCTTGTTAATCGGTGTCTTGGGTTTGTGGTGGTTGTCTTAAAATCTTCCTCCTTCTGCACAAGTATCTGTAGCAGGCTTTGAGAGGTAAGGTCCTCACTGGGACAGACTTTGCAACAAGGAATCTGTAGTCACAAAAGAGTTAGAGAATCTTCCCTGGATTTTTAGAGCCACTGAGTGGTTTTTTTTAAGTTGAGGGAGTAATTGTCTTCTCATTTTCCCCCATTGGGAAGGAAATTGTATCTAATATTTGTCTCTTTCTTAGCAGTTATGTGGATGTATGTTGTCGGTTTGGGAGTTTTCTTATTTCGGCAGGGTGGAGAGTATTAAATAATTCTTGTTTGATGATGTTAGGAACGTTTTTACAACAGACAACTGGAAATAAACAGCACAATTTTTTTTAGATCAGTATCTTTTAGGTAGAAATAAGGAAACAATGTGTAGCATAGTGGTGTCTTAAGACAGAATTTACCTAATATTAATCTGAATTTGCCCGTGTTAAGTGTCATGGTTGCTGGGAAAGGATGATCATAACTCTTATTAAATCAGCAGATATTAAGGTGGTGTTAGTTAAGTTTTTCTGTTGTGCAGTAATTCTGTACCTACAGGGTGACAATAGCTTCTGTATATTCCGGGTAAAAGGATTCTGCAGGAGGTAAGAATTACGGGACAGGGACTTATCAATACAAGGGGCAAAGCATCTTTTCCCAGCTAAAAAGGATTTAAGTGGCATCTCATACTTACAGAAGGCATGCAGAGTTACAGCCAGGGGTAGAAGAAGGAAGGATTGAGAGTCAAGTGCTTGTTTCCAGTCCCATGAAATTTTCATGTTGTGGCAGGTTGTGTTATTGCAAAAGGCATCTTCTAGTACGTGATACAGTGGCTTATGTTAAAAATAAATGTGCATAGAACTCATGTTTCTTTGTGCACGGTATCTGAAGTTATTAGTCTGCCTCTTATGTCCAGTCTCTCAGCTGTTTTGCTCTTCTCTTGTTCTTTACTTGATTCAGTCGTTAATGAAACTAGGTTTAGTCCATTCTGAAAAAACCAAACCAACCAAAAAACCCACAGTAAATAAGTAAAAAATATAAAGCCATGTAGAAAATTCAACTAAAACCATGATTCTGTATGGAAGGCATGTCTTCGTTGCACTGTAAGGCAGTGTGGTTCTGGGCTCAAATGAAGGGGAGGCTGTGGGTTATTTCTTTCAGGCACGTGCCTCTCCTGTGTTTGCAGGCTGATGCATGGAGATTATTTTTATGGCCCTATAGCTAGGTTCATTTCTCTGAAAATGGAGTTTAGAAAGAAATTAAGATCCCTTTAAGGAAATGGCCTCACAGGTAGTAGTGTGTAAGGTCATATCTTCAGAAGCAACCAGAATCAAAGACCCCTGTGAGCTCCATGTGCAGCTGTAGCACATGAGCATGTCTTGCTGCTTGGTTCAGTATCTTTTTTTTCTTAAAACACACTAGGTGGAAAAAAAAAAAAGGGGAGTTGAAATTCATGGTGAGTAATTTGAAGTGATTTGCATCTGCTACCTCTAACTTTCTTCTCTGTAGGCTCTTTTGTGTTTATTGTGACCTGATAGCCTTTGGAAGTATGCTTTACTCTTGGAGCTATTACTTCCTGGCTTTATCTGTATTGGGCAGAGGGAATGCTTGACATGACCTTTTTTTTCCTAAAAACCTCCTGGAACAGAGTGCGACACTTCATCATACTGGGGGGGGGACATTTGCCTTGTGAACTGTTTTGAGAGGGTGAGTGTTTATTAGCTTCTGCCGGGTGTATGAAAGAAAACAGGAAGATAAAGAAAACGTTGTCTTCTCTTGGCGCTCTGACCAAGGAAAACATGGCAGGAGCATATCTGGTATAGGTTTTCTTTGTTTATTGTGTGGAACTTTGCTTTCTGTAATGTTGAAGAGTCCAGGTAAGGTGAGTGAGTGGCTGATAGTGTTGGATGAGAAGGAAATACACAGCTTTTAATGAAACTTGCTACTCCACCACCAGTCTTGTGTGGAGAAGAAACTAAAAAGTCAGTAGAGGCTAAATTTCCAGCTTAGATTCTCTTCCTTCATGTAAGAGTCTAGAAAGTATGAGAGATAAGATTTAGTCTGTGTTACTTTCTATTATTATGCTAAAGCAAGGATTTCAAGTTAGAATTGATTTTTTATAGTTGTTGCCTGCGTTTATTTAGAAAGTCTTTATTAGGTTGCATTTCTTTAATTGAAATTGCTCACTACATGACTCAAAGGTGGATGTGCTTCAGCAGCATAGCAGACATCAACAAACCCTGTGTTGAGACAGATAAAGGTTCTTCAGTCGCAGAGCTGTAGTCAAATGGTGCTGAAATCCCAGCCTTATAGCAGTGGGAAGGACATACAGCCTTTGGTGGCATTGGCACTGTGGGAGCCAGGAGAGGCTGCCTTGCCAGGGCACTGTGCGTGACCTCCCAGGAGCAGCTGGATGGTGTTAGGAAGCAGCTCTCTTTGATCCCTATGGTGTCCCAACCTCACCAGGACAGCCGGTGTCTGACGTCTCCCAAGCCTCCTGGTTTTGTCATCTTTGCTTCCAATAGGTACCCTCAGGATGTGCCCTCAAACCATCTGTGGCAGCCAGCGTGTAGGTGTCTGATCTTGGTGTGAGGTGCTTCGTGCTGACAGACTTCTTTTTCTACAGTTTCTTGTACGTTTCCTGACTTTTTCCTTCTGCTTCACCATTTTGCCCGTTACATTTTGGTGATCAGAGTGTCGATGGTAAGGACTGGAGTGAAGCTGCACATCGGTTTTGTATTTAATTGATTATGGATTCAAAATGAACCATAAGGAAAACTGATTAGCTTCCATTATAAGCTTTAGTTTTGAACAATATCCTGTTTTGCTAACGGAAAGTCACTTGGTAGACTCCAAATACTCTGCAAGATATTTATTTGTGGTAATTGTCATCAGTCAGCTGTACTGCCAGGTTTTGACCACCAGCTTTGTTAGCTCTGATTCTTACTAGCTCTTTGTACGTTTAAAAGCCTTCTTTATCCAAATTTCTGCTTCCTCTAGAGTTACTATCTTTACCTTCTTTTTGTAAAAGTGGAAAATAGAGTTTCTCTATTTCTTCATTATCTTCTCCCATTCTTTAATTATTCCAACGTTTTTTAAATGGTTTCCAGTTTCCCAAAATGCTTCTAGAAGTTTGACAACCAGCACTGGAGGTAATGTTCTGGGTGAGGTCCCGTGAAATCCAGAGGCACAATGAGCTTTATACTGTCTTTTTCCTTGTTAAGTAGTCCTGTGATGACACTAGAGATGGAGCTGTTGTGTTGAACAGGGAGTTCAGTTTTTCCTTCAGGAGGATGCTCTCAGGTACTGTCTGTTCTTCCCAACATGTGCACCTGCTGAGCAAGAAGACACAGCCTGGTGCACAGACAGACAGACTGTCGCCTTTCCCCTTTGTATGTGATGGCTTCCTTGGTATTTGTCACCTGCACAGCTTTTCAGTCATGGTCTTTTTTTTTTTCTCTTGTTCTTCTCTTTTCTTCCAAGTCATTGGCTACGCTGCAAAATAAGACAGTTGCTTTGAGGCTAGAAACCACCTGCAGAGTGATGCTTTTTTGTTTATGGTCATGGTCTTTGACTTATCTGTTGAGTGTTTGAATTAATTTTGTCTGCCTGGCTCAGCTCTTTTTTCATTGGGCTTTCCTAATGAAAATGTCATGCTCCATCAAGCCAGAGGTCTTGAAGGAACACACGAGCTCATTGCTTTTAACTTCAACAAACTTACGTTGTTTGCTGTTGTACTTGTTAGTCTGGAGGGGCTTTCATGCTTGATATCTCAATGAGACAAACATCAGCAACACATGTTGAATTCCTTGGTAATGTGTATATAGTTTATTGTCATGAAATGCCTTTCATTTTCCTGTATTTAGTTCTGTGCAATTTTCTGTAGTAGCAATTATGATTAGTAGCTTTTTAGCAAAGACATTTTTCATGTATGCTACTTCCAAGAAGCAGCTGGTGTGTTCCTGTTGTCCTTTGCCCACATCTACCTTTGTTTTTAGAACAGGAATTTAAGAAAAAAAAAAAAGGAAATAGAACTTCTAGTTTAATCAGACTAGTATTCTTGGCCTATCAAATTGAGCAGTCACAAAGTTTTAGTAATATGCTAAAACTCGGCAATCTGTCTGCGTCTGGGAGGCAGTAAGATCCCTCTCAAAATCACTAACTGGGAAACCAAACATATTTTTTCTTGGCTTAGTGGGGTCTGGGCCAAAATCAGTTGGTTATTTCCTTATTTTAAGCTGTTTCCATGTTTTGGAAAGTGCTCCTTCAGTAGTCAGAGAAAGTAGCCTTCCAGTTAATCCTTACTCAGTTGCCTCAACCTCCGCTCCAGAAGCAGCATCCTGGATTTTCCATAAGCTGCCTTTCTAGCTGTTTCTTTAACCTCCCCCAACCACCACATGCTCTGCTGTGAGAAGAAAAATGTGAAGAAGGATAAAGGTGACATCAGGGGAGGAAAGTTCTAGTAATTGGCAGCTTAAGCTGGAAAAGGTCTTAAAAAGGGTGACAAGAATGGTCAAGGACAGCACAGCTTCTGTGCAAGAAACGGTGCAGCAGGAAGGAATATTTCAGCCTGGAGATGAGATGGCTGAGAAAACTGCATTAATGAGTGGCAGGGAGTGGGTAAACAGAGACTAGTTCCTCCCTTATTTACCAGTAGAGGAATCCCAGGGTTTATCCAAGAGTGATCATGGCAGGCTCAAAAGAAGTGAAAGGAGGTAGCATGAGATGCAAGTAAGGTGTAATTGAGATGCTTGCCAGAAAGTGTCAAGGTTAGTAAAGGAAAAACACAGTTTTAGGGGGTAACTAGCTGAAAGTATTGCTATGTGCTTGTCTTAGTTATCCTCTTTGTCTTTGAGGTTTTACTTCAGTCACGGTTAAAGATGGGATGCTGGGCTGGATGGGCTCGCTCTGTCCTGTGGAAGCCATCCATTTGTTTAGTTTTGACCCCCTTTTGTATTAGTGTTACTTATGTAGGGGGAAAAAAAGTTCTGATACTCTGCTTGGAGCTTTATGGAAAGGAGTTGACTGACCATGGCAGACCATTGCTATACCTGAAGGCTTACTTTCTTCAGCTGGAAATGTGTGGATATAGAGAAGGATAAGTGCTGCTGTTGCAAAGCAAGTTGTGATGAATCTTTGTGCTTTTGATTTTCAGAGATCACAACTTTTGTTTCCAAGTAGTGCTGCGGGAACATGTAGGCACAACCTTACAGGATGAGTATTTAGAAAATGAGTTACAAGAGTGGATCACGTGAGTTTGAGTGGAGTGGGGACCCCCTGAAGCATGCTGGAGTGTTGTCAAATAAGAAGTCTTTCTCTCCACACCCAGCTTGACATCTGGCATTGTAGAGATGGAAAATGAAGAAACTGAAGTGCTACTGTGCTCCAGCAATCCCAGTGTGCTAAATGACTGTTTAGCAAATGGGAGAGCACTACAGTCAAGGGTGACTTAAAGTATGCTTAAGGCCCCTCTTGAGTGGCTCGAGAAATAATAATGATGCAGAGGCTACAGGCAATTTGCTTTACTTCTTGTTCTTCAAATCCTACTCTATGGATCATTTGGATGTGGTGACTGCCCCCCGTGGCCAAATTGGTTGATAAATCTTTTCTTTTTTTGGGGGGGGGAAGATACAGTAAATCCCAAACAAACTGTACATTGTACAGTAGCTCCAAGATCTTGTTGCTACCATGGCCATGTGTATTTACAACTAGCTACTTTAATTTAGTTGATTACTACTGTAATAGTGTTTTAATCACATTCACCTTACCTTCTTGGGAAATAAGAATTGTGCAGTTACCAATATATAGCACAGAGCACAGTAAAACTCGTTCTTAACCCCGTTACATTCCTGTTGGAGTGTAACAGATTGCTGCAGTTCAAAGACAAGTATGTGAACACAGACATGTATCTAGGAGATGAAGACAGACTTCTGGAAATCCATTTATTTAATGACATAATTGCTAATTTCAAAGTGTTGTTTTGGAAAGCGTGCTGAGTAATTTGGGGTTTTACCGTTGTTAAAGATGAGATAACGATGAAGGAAAAAGCTGTGCTCTGCATTTGCTTAGAATTATAAACTACCTTCCATGGAATTTTGATTGTCCAGAAGTCAGAGCAAGTAGCCTACTTGCTGTATAAGCTTTTTATATGGTGGAGCCTCTAGACAGTTCTTTCAAGGGTTTGGGTTTATGGTTGTTTTCTCTGTGTGTTTATGTGTCTGTGGTGGGCTTGTGTTGAACCTTTACCTCTTATCCGTGATTGAGATCAAAATTGCGTGTTAGATGCATGGACAGTCACTGTGGTTATCCACTACTAAGTGGTCTTGCAAAACACAAACCCAGAAATCCTGGATGCTAGAAAGAAATCTTTTCTCTGGCAGTTGCAATATTTGTGCAGCTGTTCCCACAGATGTTTTGTTTCTTTTTTTTTTTTTTTTTAAATTTCTCCTAAGAAGTAAGGAAATCGAGAGAGAAATATTAAAGGGCCTGCCCGGAGAAAGAGAAAACTTGTAATTCCTTTTAGTTTGGAGATAAGTGATGTACTTTCTTTTAAAAGGACTGTGAATTCTTACTTTATGTTTGTAAGTACAAGGCCTGCTTAGGCTCTGTAGAGCTGAATGGAAGGGTCCTAAAATGGGAGCTTTGCAAATGGTCTTTGAGAGTCAGGATCTGATTGTGGTAAATTGGGATCTTAATAGTGTTGCTAGAACCCATATTGACCCAACTTCAGTGTCAAATTTGCTCACTTTAGAAGTGGATGGAAAAAGTACTGGTCAAAAAGCTTTTGTTCTGACAGAGCTCTGCCCTGTGGCTAAAAATGAAATTTCAGTATGAAAATATCACAGCAAACACTCCCCACCCCCCCCAATCAATGACTCATTTTGAGATTGAGGACTTACTCTTCGTATGTAAGACAGATTTATTCACTGTTTTAAAAAAAGCAAATACAATTCTGTTATGTGGCAGTGAGAATACAGCTCAGGTAAAAATTCTTCAAAAGTCAGTAAATTAATTGGAATGTAAAACATTATTAAAATTTGGTGCATGATGGTGAGATCTCTTCTCCTCCTCAAAGAATACATGACTCAAACTGGAGTCAGTTATCTTCATCCTCCAGAAATATGTAATAAATAATATTTAGGAAAACATATATTTGCATAAATAGAGATCTCTGTCTTGATGCCAGCAGCTTTCTTAGGTTGGGTTTTTCTCTTGGCAGACACAAGTAAGTAAGCAGGAAGAAGTTGTAAGAAGTGGTTTTGAGTAATGAAAACTTACAAAGAAAATACATATTTGTCCATAAGCGGAAGAGACCTAAAGCTTTTGAGTTTAATTTTCCATGTAACCTGGGATGCATGTGATTTCTGCTGCCTAGACTTAACCTGCCATGCTTCAGTCCTCCCTGGAGAATCAGGACTGATGATAAATGATGGAGAGTGGCTTGTTGAGCTCTTCCACCACCTCCCTCAGTACCCTTGGATGAATCCCATCCTGCCCCGCAGACTTGTCAGTGTCTAAGTGGCACAGCAGGTCACTCCTTGCAGGGGGTCTGTTCTGCTCCCTATCCCTCTCTACCAGCTCAGGGGGTGGCTGCCCTGGGGATAATGAGTCTTTCTGTTGAAGACTGGGGCAAAGACGGTATCCAGTACCTTGGCTTTTTCCTCATCCTTGGTGGCAATGTTCCCTTCTACATCGAATAAAAGATGGAGATTTTCCTTGGTCCTCCTTTTGTTGTTAATGTATCTATAAAAACATCTTTTATTATATTTCACAGCAGTGGCCAGATTGAGTAGAACTGACCTTCCATCTTTCTAACTTTCTCTTTACGTGACCTTATGACATCTTTGTACTTTTCCTGAGTACTTTGTGCTCTACCCTTCTTCCAGAGGTCATAAACTGTCTTTTTTTCTCCCCAAGTTCCAGTGAAAACTCACTGTTCAGGCAGGCTGGTCTTCTCCAGCAGCTCATCTTTCAGCACATAGGGACAGCCTGCTCCTGCACCTTTAAGATTTCCTTCTTAGAGTATGTCCAGCCTTTCTGGACCCCTTTGTATTTAAGGACTGTTTCCCAAGGGAATATCTGAACTAGTGACCTGAACAGGCTGAAGTCTACTCTCTGCAAGTCCAATGTAGAGGTTTTGTTGACTGCCTTCTCCTTACTTCACCAAGAACTTATATCTCTATCATTTTGTGATGCCCANTGTTCAGGCAGGCTGGTCTTCTCCAGCAGCTCATCTTTCAGCACATAGGGACAGCCTGCTCCTGCACCTTTAAGATTTCCTTCTTAGAGTATGTCCAGCCTTTCTGGACCCCTTTGTATTTAAGGACTGTTTCCCAAGGGAATATCTGAACTAGTGACCTGAACAGGCTGAAGTCTACTCTCTGCAAGTCCAATGTAGAGGTTTTGTTGACTGCCTTCTCCTTACTTCACCAAGAACTTATATCTCTATCATTTTGTGATGCCCAAGGTGGCCTCTGACCACCACATCTCCCACCAGCCTGTTTGTAAACAGCAGGACTAGCAGGGCTCCACCCCTCTAGGCTCATTCACCAGCTCCGGCAGGAAATTATCTTACACACACTCCAGGAACCTCCTAGACTGCCTCCTCTCCACTGTGTTGAGTTTCCCGCACCCATCCAGCAAATGAAAGTCTCCTCCTTTTTTTGCCTTTGGGACAGGTCAATCCTCTCTGTCACCAGCAGGGCTGGTGCCACGTAAACTGACCCATGGTTGAAAAAGACAAAGTTCTACAGATGGCACCGGTCTCTAAGCCATGCACTGATTAGGGGGGTTCCCCTGTTCCTTTCAACATTCTTCCTTGATACCAGAGCTATTGAGGAAAACACTACTTGTGCTCCTGTTACTTCAACCAGTTGTCCCAGTGCCCTGAAATCCTTTTTAATTGCCCTAGGACTTCTCTCCCCAGCCTCATCACTGCCAAGCTGAACAACCAGAAGTGGGTAATAATTGGAGGGCTGAGTCAGTCCAGGCATTCTCCTAGTACTAGAGNGCCATGTAAACTGGCCCATGGTTGAAAAAGACAAAGTTCTACAGATGGCACCGGTCTCTAAGCCATGCACTGATTAGGGGGGTTCCCCTGTTCCTTTCAACATTCTTCCTTGATACCAGAGCTATTGAGGAAAACACTACTTGTGCTCCTGTTACTTCAACCAGTTGTCCCAGTGCCCTGAAATCCTTTTTAATTGCCCTAGGACTTCTCTCCCCAGCCTCATCACTGCCAAGCTGAACAACCAGAAGTGGGTAATAATTGGAGGGCTGAGTCAGTCCAGGCATTCTCCTAGTACTAGAGAGTAATATCTCTTACCTAAGCCCCAAGGAGGCAGCACACTTCCCTGAGGGATGGGTATGGTCAGCATACGAGGGCCCTCAGTTCCTGTCAGAAAGGAGTCACCTACAATTGCCTGCCTCCCTTTTCCCTGCCCCTTTCCCTTCCTCTGAAGAATTTACTAAGTTTTAGCACTGATGCTACAAACAATTCTGGCCACTTGCCATGATGATTCAGCTGTTGATTTGGTCAGCTGTCGCTGGTGGGCTTTACCAGACTGAGAAGTGGTTGTTGACTCTGCCCTTTGCACTGGTCTGTGGATCTGTGTGTGGGAGTAACCACGTTGGTCCCTTCACATGCTGCTTTCTGCCAGGCATAAGGGGAGAGGGGCACTTCTGGGATGGAGCAGGGACAGCTGTGATGATGATCATGACGCTGTAAGCTGGGGAGCTTGGCAGGTTCTCATGGACACGCTCAAGTATCTTGTGTTTGGCCGTTCCCCTGTTTATATGTGCTGAATTTCCAGGTGTACCTCTTATGTGCCTTCTGTCAGCTTGGGCACACAAAGCTCACAGTGCTCTTGGCTGACACCAGGAAAGGACTAAAGCAGTTGAGTGTGCAGCATGTGGTGCATTCAGTGTCAAGACTCTTTATCACGTAACGAGATTAAGCCTCTGTGCAGTGCTGCTGTACAATGCAGATTCATGTAGCTCCTGATACCTTTCCTTGGCAACTGGAAAAGTGCAGAAGACGAGTTCGGCACAGGCGTGATCCTCTGCTAGCATTAGAAAACATCCTAAATGCTGAGACTCCCCTCAGATGTTTGCATCTTGTTTGATGGTGTCACTGCTGGGACACTGCTGCGGAGATCTTCGTCTCCCAGCACCCATAGGAAGGCTGAGAAACGTGAGTTTTATCATTACTTCCTATCAGTAGAAAATGGTATCTTAGCCAAAAGGACATATTGGTTATAGTTAGTCTATACATGACTATGTAGTATGTATTTTGTACGTTACTTATGTGTCCAATAGGTAATGAAAAATTACTGTAAAATACCTCGTGGAAATAACCAGTAGAGGAAATAATTTCTAGTCTGTGCTGTTATACCAAACACCAAATGAACCCAGGACAATGAAACAATAAAGAAAAGGTCACACTAATACAGTGGCAGGGAAAAACTGAAATAATGGGATACAAGGAGTGCTACTGAGAGATCTCAGAGGTACGTGCCCCTGAGGTTTCATTGCTGAGGATGTGAAAAACAGGCAGTTATCACTGAAATGTTGCTGTGGAGTTGCAAGGAATAGATACGATTTAATTTGCAGACCACTTGTCTGATAGTGCTGCTGGACTGCTAAGTTGTGGACAGAGTGGTTGTGATGTGGTGTTGGTAGATTTGGAACTGTGGCATGAGGAGCTGATTATTTCTGCAATGATTAGTCAGAGCTGCTTATGCCTCCTTGGACAAGGGCAGGTCTGTGCTGCTGGGCTGTGCACCAAGCCTCCAATCTTACTGGAGGGGAAAGGAGGGGTCTGTATAAAAGAAACACTCAGTTCAGAACTGATGTTTTGTAGGTGATGCTGCTCAAAATGCACAGCTGGGTCAAGTCTGTAGTGTCCCATAAGCTTAGATTTCTGAGGAAAAGTTAGCTCTGGTAACTGTGCTCACCATTGTGGCAGTATGACATACGTGATTAAGGAGCTGAACACCCTCCTCTGCTTTATAGCTGGGTACCTTAGTCAGGCTGGAGGGATTGTTTAGAAAAAACTCCAAGATTGAGTGTCTGGGACCTGTGATACCACACAGTTATGAAGATAATGTAAATTAGGTCATACTTTGTAGTGCCATAAAATATCCAACAGCTCTTCATACAACCTGGCTCTTGTAGGAAAAAGAGTATGGTAGGTGTGGTAAAAGTTTAATCACTGAGTGGTTTCTTTTTTGAGCTGCAGGAACATTGCTATTCTTTTTGTACTTTTTTATTTGAGAAAAAGTTTAGAATTTTCTCCCGAACCTTGGAGGTGCCGCATGATGGACTACTGGGTGTGTGACCAGTTTCCTCTGTACCTCAAATAGAGAACTGTGATGTGAATACAGTGTCATGTTTATTAGTGATTCATATGCTCCTTTCATCCCTAACTGGGGATCAGAGGTCCATTATGAGATATAGTTTGTATGCATTTTATGCAAAGTAGTCTTGTACTCAAAAAAGGTAATTCCTGTTCCATCTACACTTTTCTCTCAGGGGACACTTCTCTTTGTGGGTTACTGAATTTTTTCAACAGGTGTGCCTCTATATGGGGAGATTGCTGACAGTTTCATGCAGTATATGTTTAATATTGTCTGTGGTATGACAGTACAGCAGTCTTGGGTGCTGACTTTGGAGGTGGTAACTTAAGTGTGGAGCTGGTGGTAGCCAAGTAAGTCCTCTTTAGATTAGTGTGAAGTTAATATCTGTGCTTAAAAAATAGGATGAAAACTTGAGCTCAGAAACAAGCTGTGTGTGCTGCTGGAGGTCTAGAAAAAGTAGATTCCTGTGTGTTGTCAGAACCACACAAAACCAGCTTTTTGGCATCTGCTGTAGATTATGAGTGATGAAGAGTTGAAGTCTTATCGCAGAACCAAAAAGATGATTTATGGGAAATGTCAAGAAATAAATCACAGAGCCTAGCTGGCCTCTTAAACAAGCTTTTTGGTTTGGGAATGTTTAAAAGCAAGCAGGCTTGAATGGTTCTTCTAGTTGATAGACTTGGATGCCTAGACAGATTGTTTGGAAACGGATATGAGCAAATAGTTTGTTCTGAGACTCATTGAAAGGAGAACAAAAAGAAACTGTGTTCTTTGGCTAGTCCATCATTTGCAGAATTTTTAAGCCTAATAAGGTAGGAAGAAGTAAAGCAGTGTGGAAATCAGGACATGATCCTGTAATTTCTCACCTTTAACCAGCTCTTAAAATTTTACAAAACTCTTTAGAGAGTATTTTTAAGCTGCAACTTGTCGTGTGGTGGTGGTAGTGCTGAAACACCTCTGCAGAAAGACTGGGTGTTCAGCTGAAAACTTAAGTGAAAATACATTATTTTTGACCACACTCATAAAAAGGTCACTGAATTCCAAGACAGTGTTGCTGAGACAGAAGATAATCATTTGTCATCCTGGGACAAAAGAACACAGGGTAAAATTACTGATTGAAATTGCTGATTCCTTGGAGTGGTCTGAATATATATATTTTTTTTTTTTACTGACCCTGTTTAATATAGTATATGACATAGCATATATATATATATAAATTGCCAGTTCTATTGGTTTAAATTACATGTGGAATTAAAAACAAACAATGCTGTACTACTAGGTAGCATCTTTCCTTGAGGCCTTAGTGCTCCATTGTTACATTAGAATGGCTGATTGTTTTTGTCATGAATTTTGTGAAACAGTAAATGAGGGTTGAAAAAAATTCTCATGCTAGGTGTTCTAGAGGTGGGAGAATAATACTGAGGTGCTGTTAGGAAAAGGGGAAAAAAGCTTTTGCACCACTTTGCTTTACCTTACCCAAGCTGGCATTTAGTGTATTTGCTTCTTGATAATAGTTGTGCTTTATGGCATTTAGTAGCATGAATGTCTGCCTCTACACTGCTGTTAAACTTTTTAAGGCATTTATGAAAAGGAAATATTGGATGTGGACAGTTTGCAGGTGGTCCCTTGCAGGAAAATAAAATCTCCATCAGTCAGCAGACATCATAGTGTAGTGTTATTGATCACAGACATCAAGTACAACCAAGGAAAATATTGAATTTTGTCTTCTTATAGAACTTGGGAAAACTTTGAATAGGTTAGGGAGATATTTTACAGAAATACAGCATTAATTTGAGCATTTGAGACAGGGGAACAAAAAGTTAAATAAAGTAAGTTACAAATTATCTTAAGTGTTTTAGTGCCTTAAGAATTCTCTTAAATGTTATGGTGAACTTGAAACTCCTGCCTTTTTTTTGAGCAGTGATGAAAATGAGTCCCCCATCTTTTTAGTTAGCCATCCATGATCTCCTGTTATCTCTTAGGATACGTTGCAATGTTTTAAAAGCCATGTAAATAGGCTTAAGCTTAAAAAAATTAGAAAGTATGTTATGAATGATTCAGTCATTCCTTGATACTTAGCTTATAGTGAAGGTCTTCAGGATAAATTAGACTTTTTTGCAGTTTTGTGGTGGTTTCTTTTAACCTAAAATGGGCAAACTGTGTATCAGAAAAGGTTTAGTTGTTATCAAGCTAAAATGAACTCTTGTGTGATGGCTGAATACAAACATACTATAATAAGAGCAAATTTTTGACATCCAGATTTTGACTGGCCTCTTTGTCGGTGTGAAGGGCTGGCAAATGAAAAAAAAGTTCTCTAGAGATGACAAAGAACAAGCTGAGGGCTGGTTGTAGTTGCAATCTTTGTGTACGACGGACCAGAAGAAATAACATTTCGTTCCTGTGTGCATTCAGTCAGGTAGTGTCATGGCACAGGTTTAACACAGGAGAGGGCTCTGAGAATTTTATTAACAGATTTAGGGTGGGTGTGTTCATGAGATGTGGTGAAATGGTGGGTCATTTCCCCTGAGCGTCTTCTGTCCTCTCTCTGTAGCAGTATGTTTTGCAGTTTGACACGTTGCCTTCCATACAGGTTCTTAAAAATTGCCAGAGACCTTAGAAAACCCAGCAACTGCTGTGCAAAAAACTAGGAACGGTTAGGTGTGGATACTAATGTGCCTTCAGTGCTTTTTATGTACTTACTGTTGTTCAGTGTGTTGACCTGCTGTAGAGGAAAATATCAGCAACTCTAAGTGCATACTATATTAGCACATGTAATATATTTTGACATGTCTTCCTTTCAAAAAAGATATTACCATTGGACTTAGTACTGTTGTTGTTATCCTAAGTGTTGCTGACAATGTCTTGACATTCTGTTTGCATGAGGGATTCGGTTCATTACCTGAAAATACATCTGCTGTGGGCTTTTGTAATTTTTTCACAAGCAAAGGCTTACACTTATATGGTGTTCAATATCTACTGAACCCCCCCCCAAAAAAGGGCAGAAAAAGTATTGCTGAGAAAAATGCAAAACATACCAATATGATAAGAATCAGGTAAACATAGTACTTAGTTACCTAAGTAGAGTATAAAGTTAGTAAGTTGAAAAATGTGGAATACAGTTTTATGGTAATTTCACTTGTCTGTGACAATGTACAGTCTGAAAGAAGAAAACTTCCTGAAAAGTCATGCAGTTCATGGAAGAAAAATTAATTGTTGACAGGTAAAAATGCTTTATTATTATTGCTGGGTTTTCTGTCATAGGTTTGTTCATACGCTTAAATCTTTTGGTTTGACCTGGTCATGGTCACTGATTTCATATCATATAAAACTGTAAAAATGGGATGATTTCTTCACATACAGTGGAATTAATTAGGTGGGAGGGCTAGTGGCATTATTATTATCAGCTTTGGGTTTATGGAATTGTCTTCAGGATGACGAAAATGTTTGACTACTATGCAGAGCATCTTTTTTTTTTTTAGTACAAATTTGGATGGAAGTGTAAAGCATGGAGAAACCTGATCTGAGCTCAATGGTGTACATGTATTTCTGACTCTGAAGAAATGCTTTGATATAGGAGTAATCCTCACTGAACTCGTGAAGGCTTTTGCTGGGCAGCAGAAAGTGCTTGTTTTGTCCTCTGGTCAAGAGGCTATTTACTCCCTTAAGCATGTTGTGGGAAGGTGACTTTGGTGGTTTATACTGCTGCCAGTGATTCTGCTGATGTACTCCTCGAGCTGCTGATTTTCTTGCCTTAGTGAGCTGATCTGTGTCATCTCCCCCGTTAAGTTGTTTTTTCTCCTTGCTGTTTGCACCCTTCAAACATCTGTGGAATGTTTCATGTTCTTGGCTGTCAGGGTGTCAGTCCAACCAAATGCTCATCTCCATTCCTCTGCCCTGAATGTCTGCCAAGTTCTCTTTGTTGTTTCCAGTGGAGAAAAGCTGAACTTGGTAAACAAGTTGGTGATGTATTGATATGGTGTATTATTTTCCGTATTGATTTGGAAAGCAAGTTTGCAAATAGCTTGTCATATATTACCACTGTTAGGGAGCTGTAATGGAGAAAGAGGTCTATGTTTACTCTCTGTTCCTTTGAGGCTGTTTTTATGAGAGAAGGCAAATTGTATTTTTCAAATGTGAATCTTGCAAGAAATAGGCCAGAGTTGCGGTGTCGCCTTTGTTTATTCTGTCCATCAAATGTGATTCTCACAGTTCTCCTGAGGATCAGATTGTCATATAAATCTGAAAGGCAGGTTTCTATCCAAGAGCAATCACCTCACTTCTTTACGATAGGAGAGAAAAATTCAGAAGTCAGCTTTGACAAAGTCTGAGTTTGGCAAATTGTTCCATCACTTTCTAATTACTGCTGTCCAAGCCTTTTTTTCAAGGATACTAGGACAGCTTGTTAAGATTTTACTTTACAGATTCAAGCTTGAATTGGCTGTTTGAATGGTAGGTTCTTCTGAAAATCTGGACAATGAGGTGAATTATGCCAGGATGTTCCCAGGTCCCAGACTTGAGATACCTTTTGGGAAATTCCAGATCCCTCAGCAGTCTCTCAAGAAATGTCACACTGCTGCAAGAGCTGCTTATGTCCTTCCTTCCTTACAGGAAAAATCAAGTAAAATTCTCCAGTGAACCATAATAAAGATGATAAAAACAACTTTGTTCTGGAAGGCTCTGTTGAAATCTTGGAATTGTTTTTGATTTTTTCATTCCATTGTGTGTTGTGCTGCTTATCATGGGATTTTTGCCAGCAGAAATTTCCCCTTTTTTTTTTTGTGTGGGGTTTTTTTGTGCGTGTGTGTATTTCTAAACTGCAATTCAAATAACTTGGGATTAGAATTCAGCACATATAATGCATATTTACCAGAGAGAAGAACTGGAAGTCATGTTTAAAATATTTTACTTTCATAATATCCAGATGTGTCTAGACTTCCTTTGTCTATCAGCTGTGGTGACAACATCTGTTTTCCTCTTTTCCTTTCACTTTGTGTTCTTCACAATCGAGTAATTCACAAAATAAACTCTGGCATAGTCCTCCATGTAAACTGTGACACAGAGATGTGATCAGGTTCCCCTCAACATCTGCTCTGAATTGAATTTGAGTTCTGTCTGCACAGAAGAGCTATTGTTAAGTTTTCATGCCATTGGATTCCTATTTGTTGGAGTTGTGCACCGCTCCAGTTGGGTATTGTACTGAAAAGAGCTGATCAATGTGTTCCCAAAACATTTTCCCACCAGAAAGTGCTCTTTCATGTAGTTTTGTCCACTAGTGTAAGCTTAGCACTTCCATACTTTCTTTTTGGTAGTTGAAATATTACATTGCTTGACTTTGAGAAAATAATGTCTCATATGACAAATAACGTACTGTGTGTTGACTTTCAAGATATTGGAATTCTCTGGAATGAGGAGTTGAAAAGTAGGACTCAGATTGAAGTCTGAGATGAGAAAATATTGAGAAAGGTCAGAGGAGTTCTCTTGCCAATGTGAAGTCTAAGGTTCTGTACTGTCTAGTAGAAATGCAGTCATAATTGCACTTTTAACAATCTTAAAATAATGCTGCTCATTTTCTCAGGAGCTGCTGTGTGTACATGAGCTTGTACCTGGATTTGTCAGTAAATCACATAGAAAAATTTATTATTGGGTATCAACTTACTGATCACCATGATAAACGTCTACTTCCTTTTTTATTTTATATTGTTAATTTAAAATTCCGTTTAAACTTTGCTTCTGTAATACTGCAAAAGAGTTGCCATCTGACAGTTTTTTGGGGTTTTTTGTGGGTTTTCTTTCCTACCAGGATCTCATTATCTCATTATCTTCTAGATTCTAAGAGCTGGTTGTAGTGTTTTGTTCAGATTTTGAATTGTCTCTTATTATCTCTGTCTCTTATTATTTCTGTGTGTTTGCACAATAGCTGTAGGCCCTGGATATGTAGAATCAGTGATGCATTGGTAACTAGCTTTGTTTATCCCCCTGACAAAAACAGTTTTCTTCAGAGATGGTCTTGTCCTTGCTTTGTGACAGCTTAGGGATTGAAATGATTGTAATTGGCCCTAAAGTTACCAATCAGATTGTGGTTCCCAGTTCCTTTTTTGTTCTCTTATTCTGTTGGTAGCTTGCAGAATTACCAGTCCAGAGCAAATATCTCTGGGACAGTTAGGTGCTTTTCTTTAATGCCTTTTTCAGACTCCTCCTACAAAATAGTTGATAGATGTTTTCAGGGTGCAAAACTAATTAAAATGGAGGGGTTATGACCATACTGCTTTGTGTGATCTCTTCTTCCCCTCCTGTGCATTGTTTTTCAGTGAAAACTCCTTCACAAAATAGTTTTGATGTGGACCTCTGTTGTGGCACTTCCTGCAGAAATTTGTGTGCCTGTGGCTGTGGTGGATACTGTCAGCCTTATTACAGGACCACCAAATGAAAATGCCCTCTTGGGATAGCAGACAGGGCTTTTTTGTTAGCAAAAATGTGCATTCTTAGCTCATTATCCTTTTTGGGGAAAATGAACCATTGAGTGTAGACCAGAGCATTTTCCTAATGTTCTCTTGCAGTGTACAGGCCTCTTAGGAAGGGGAGGGACAGGATGTGGGCTGGTTTAAGCTTCTCCAGCACCATTTGAGAGGGGCAAGTGGAGTTTTTCATGACAGGCTTTGCCCTACATCCCTTACATTTCTGAACTGTTGAACCAGGTGTAGAGCTGTTAAAGGCTCGACAGGGCTGCACAGCTGTACCACTGTTATTTTTGGATCACCTGTCTGGGTGTTTGTGCAGGAAGAGCTGCGTGACTGAGCTGGATAAAAGTAGTACTAACTAAATAATTGCCTTGTAAATTCCTGGGAATGTATTCTGCTTGTAACAAAATATTTACAGAGGGAATGCTCGTTTTCCAGTTTTTGAGCAGAAGAAAATAAACTGAGGTAAAATTACAAAAGTATTTTTTAAGGAAGGGAGCAGGGCAAAAGGGGGTGGTTTGAAGGCAGTTGTACACGCTCCTCTTCCACCTGCAGTTTCTTGGGTCCAGAAAATGAACCCAGGCCTCTTTCCCATTCATATTAGTTATTCAAAATGCATTTTGAATAACTGAAAAAAAAGCCACAAAATCCCCCTTAAAACTATTAAAGAAATAGTTGGGAAAAAAAGAAACTTTATATTCAAGCTTTATGGGTTGTTCACCAAACTTTAAAGAACAATATGAATTGTTCCAAGTGAAATTTTTCAATTATTTGCTTTGTGAGTAAAAGACAAAATATAATTTTAAAGAAAATATTACAACTTGAAATTAAAACTGTTTACTGGATCTTATCTTATCCTGCCAAAAGAAAATACTGACTGATGTCAAGCTTAGGGATAACTTTGGTGCAATCTAGAACGATGTGATAATAGTGATGAAAATTAGGTAGAAGTAGTTCTATTGGTGATTTCGCTCTCTCTGACTTGCACTTAGCTTTAAAACTGACTGTATTCTTCAGCCAATCATAGTAGTTAATAATTTTGAAAAATATGGGCTGTACAGGATTTTGGATGCTGAGACACTGAAACAAGTTTCGATGAAGGATTAACCAGTTCCTTAACTTGTTACTAGGGGTCCATTTCAAGATAAAAGAGGTAGTGTGTCTCAAGAACTTGTTTCTCTTTAAATTTTTCCAGGAATGGGTTCTGGTTATTTCCTTGTCTTGTGAACCAGAAAAAAGAGTTGCATGATGGCAAGCTAGGTTACTTACAAATACTTGTTTGTGATTCCTCATGTGAGCTGTGAATTCAGTAAACCTGAGAAATGGACATTATTGACTTTTTTTTGATTCATACTAGTTCCTGATGCAGATGAATTTATCTAAAATATGTGAATGATACAAGTTACAGGTTAACTGAGCTGTATTTCTTGCATAAACAAGAATGTTGTACTGGACCAATTAATTAATGAATGTACTTGTTGAAGAAAGTGCCTAATTGGCCCAACCTGGTGATGTTATAGATGTGCCATTTCAAAGTACAGTTTTTGGCACCATGTGACACTACCAATCATCTCTGATCAGGGCTTTGGTTTTTTCTATTATTTTATCCATTGCAAAATACGTAGAGCTGAGCATTGGCTTTTAACGCACTTGTAATGTGCACCTGCTTTGTAGACCAAGGAATTTTATAAAGTTCATATGTCTGTTTAATAGCAGAGTATTCCAGAAACAAATATAAAGCAGTAACTTTTTGACTGTAAGTGGAGATCTCATCTGTTGTACAATTCATGCTACTGTGGAGCATACTCTTTAAAACCCTACTGTAAAAACTGAGAGCAACTTTCTCCCAATGTCCCAAAGACTCTCCCTCTCTCCCACCAAATGAATTTAGGTTGTACCTTTAATAGTACCTGGCAGACTGGCCATCTTCTTAGAGTTCATATATTTGTTGGTTGTCATGGTTGAGCCCCAGCCATCAACCAAGCCCCACACTGCTCATTCACTCCCCCACCAGTGGGATCGGGGAGAGGATCAGACGGATAAAGCTGGAAAACTTGTGAGTTGAGATAAATATGGTTTAATAGAGAAAACAAAAGCCACGCACACAAGCAAAGCAAACCAAGGAATTAATTCATGGCTTCCCATGGGTGAGCAGGTTTTCAGCCATCTCCTGGAGAGCAGGGCCCCATTACATGTAATGGTTACTTGGGAAGACAAACCCCATGACTTTCCATGTCCCCTTCTTCTTCCATTTTCCCTTCACTTTATATACAGAAGATGACGTCGTATGGTCTGGAATATCCCTTTGGTCAGTTTAGATCACCTGTCGTGGCTGTGTCTCCTCCAACCTCCCATATAAAACTTAAAAAGCAAACTTATGCAACTCCTTCAGTAGGTATAAGGAATCTGTATCCATGTGAATAGGATACCTGTATGGCTAGGTCAGTATTATTATCCATAATGTGTTTTGGGCATGTGAATTGTCCCACTGAAGTGTATATATGTCTGATAAGAAATATTTGACGCTATTTGAAAACCAAACTGCGTGTGTGCTTGGAAATGCAGTGGTAATGGTTGAACTTTCAGGCTGTTCATAAGGTTTTTGTGCCACTGAAGCCATAAATAGCTGCCTCTTTGTAGAAGTCTCAAACGTATTTCTATGTAAGGACTAAAGCATCAACTCATAGCACGGGTAGACAAATTTCTGAATAATCAACAAGTACTAGAGCAAGGTATCACGTGAAAAATTCACATCCTGATTCCAATGTCAAAACTACTTACTGCAGAGCTTACTGATCTAACTAGTTCCTGTCAAACTATGTACCAACGGATGGCCCTTCAGAAGAATTTGTTCACAATTAAATAACTTGTAGTCAGAGTAGGGGAAAAAACCTGGGAAGCTGGGGTTTAACTCTGTGCTTTTAATGTTTTGGATTCAGTCCCTGTTACGTTAATATTTGAGGACAAACTAAGAACTGAGAAAGCTAAACATATATCCTACCTACCACACCAATTAAAAAAAACAAAACCACTACACATGGTGGAGGGAATGCTGCCTTTTCACAGCAATAACCAGAAGTCCTATTAGCAGTGGATATACAGAAAAGTCCTTTCTATGCTGTGACTGTTCAAATAACGGAATGAGCAAGGTTTATATATTGATGGCTGTGATTGAGACTGCAAGTGCTTGTGCTTTCGATTTCTCTCTTTGTTAAGTATCTTGTAGGCTTGTCTGTTCTTGGGGTGTCGGGAAAGTGATGGATTTAGTCCTTTGGTCTTGAGTTTCCTGGGGCTGCCAGTACTGAGAGGTGTACATTCTTTCCCCTTTTGTCTAATTTCCTCCCTTTGAAGTGGAGATCAGGCTTCCATTCAAAGCAGAGGTTGTCCAGATACATGACATATGAACATCTGACTTTATTTGAGGGTACATGAAAGGCTTTTATTACTTTCTTTTAACATTTCTGTCTCGTAATACCACGCTAAATCACCCTATGAAATGAAATCATAGTAGTTACCGCCTAGATTCCTTGTGTGTTGTAGAAAGCTTAATGCCTTATGTACAGGATCTCTCAAGACCTAGCTGAGATTTCAGCTGCATTGTCTTCCATATGTTTGGAAAAAGCCCTTCATCATCTGCATCTAATTTGGCAGAGAGCTGGAATGCCGGAAGCATAGTTTTGTTCCTGATGAAATATAACTGCGAGTACTTTGTGAGCGAAAGCGTCACTTGAAGTTGTTCCTCCATTTGTGTGAAGCGGAGAAGATTTCCAAGTTCTGTCTGCTTTTATTTACTTACTGGTTATGGTCCACATCTCTTTGGTGTGGCCTGACCTTGGAGGGCTGCAATGAGCCAACAGCAAAGTCGTCAGGTCTGCTGTGGTTCCACTTTTAGGTCTCGGTGTGGGACACAGGAGCCCTGCTGCTGCTCTGCTCCTGCTGCAGTTCATTGTGTGATGAAGTCCTGAATGAGCCAGCTGCTCCTGCAGGTTTCTTGCAGGTCTTAACAAAAAGCACTTGGTGGTGTTTGATATCTAAGTACCTTGTGCTTAGACTCTTCAGCAGGCCTTCGTGCAGAAGGTAGGTAGATGATACTGCTCTATTACAATGCCTAGTCACAAATAGCAACTGGATTAACAATTTTCCTCTTCGTTTTGCTGAAGCACGTGGCAAATTTCATCATCCTAAGAGGCAAAGTGAGTTGGTACTTGTAAGCGTTGGTGTGTTTTGTATATGTTTTGTCCAAATTCCTTTACCAGATTATTGCTGGGGAAGCTGAATGCTTGCCACAAACAAAGTATGTCTGACATCAGTTAGCTGAGCTGGATTGTTTTTCTCTATGTCAATTTGAAAATTCTGTGTATAAAGATATCTTTTATTTACTTGAAGCTTCCAGGGCATCTGATTTGTGTTGTGTTAGGAAATGCAAAGTCGAATAAATGTTTTTGATGAGTCTTTCTGTTTACTCTTAACAGTTCTGAAGCGGCACCAACAGTCTTATGTCTTCTAAAAGGCCTTAGGAATAAATGAAAACAAAAAAGTGAAGAGTTAGAGAAGCTTGGCCAGAACTAATATAAAAAGAGAAGTTGGTTCAGAAGACAGTAATCAGGGCATCTGTTCTTCAAACAGAGTACAAAGTTCATTGTGTTTTCTAGAAAACCCAACTGTTGCTGCAATGTCTATTTACACCTGCTAATCTGGTGGGTATTTTAAAAGGTTAATTGTATTTTTTCATTTGTAAAGGTTGAAATACTCTCTTGAGAACTGTTATGTCTGTGGGAAGATAAGTTGAAAAATCTTACTCCATTTGCATCTGTTCTCATTAAACTTGATTCCTCAGTTAAGTGATGAATCAAGATGATAAAACAGACAACTTTAAGCAAAAAGGGTTGATATCTAGAAATTTTACCTTCCCATTTAAAAGAAGAGAGTTGATTATTATTTTTTCAAGAGCAGATGAAAAAGTAAGAGTGTAGTTAGGGTTGCAGATAGAGAAAAAAGGGAAGTCAAGAATGAAGTTACTAGAAAACTAGATTAATTTAATTGCCTTATATTGTCTTTTATGCTGTGTCTGTCCTAGAGGTTGGTTTTAAGTATGATTCCTTGGGAAAAATTGTCCATAACTGACAGTTATAAAATAATAAAAGTTGCAACGCTACTGAGCAGACTTGTATACAGAACAGACTGTGGTGCTGATTGGTGTATTTCTCTTAGCAGTCACCCCATGTAATTCATACTTTTCTGAGTGCACCTTATTCTGCAAAAAGAAATCGTCAAACAATTTGGGCTTAGGCAGGTCAGGAGGTCCTTGAGTTTGTGAGGCACTGATTTAAACTTCATTTGGTTTCCTGTACTGATAAAACATGTTGCTTTTGAAATGCAGGATGGTGTTGGCACAGGTTATAGATAACCTGAAGGTTACAAGAGAGGCAAAAAAGGTGTTCTTTCCTTCTTTCTAAAAATAAATATTTTTGAAATTAATATTTTGACACCTGCTGTAGAACAGAGGGGGAAAATTAATTATTCTATGAAAGGAATTAGATTTTTGTCATGTTTTCCTTAACGTATATCTACCAAAACCAAGGGAAAGATAAGAAGACTTACATATACGTTACTCAGGGCTACTGTAACTCCCAAAAGAACAAGGACCAGAATGAACTGGTCCTTGATCAAAGTTTGAAGCTGTAAATGGTAACATCCATGTACGAGTTGCATGAAATGCAAGAAACTAAATAAGCAGTTCAGCTAATAATAAGAGATTAATAATATGGGTAGGAATGCTTGTAAAACAGCACTTGGGAATCCTGACTCCTCTCTTCACAAGGACAACAGTGTATAGATGATGTACTAGATATTTAAGTGCAAGGAGCTACATTGCATTATATTTCTGTTGTTGTTCTCCCTACTGAAATCTTGGATTGAAATATGAATTACATCAGTGCAATTCTATTTTCTTTTTAAAAATACGAATCCTCGTTCATATAATTTGATTTGTGATCAATATGCTTTGATTTTTACTCTTAGGGGCATTGCATTGCAGGCAGTGTCCCTCCCAGCTTCACAGTGAGTTTGTTAGTCTGGGAAGGCCCTGTTCATTCTAATGTTGAAGTGTGGGAAGGCCTTTCTGTTGTACTTCCTTCCTTACTGTATTATTCTGTGTTGCTCTCTGGTTAACATTGGCTGGCTGATTTTATGTATCACAGAGCTGTTGCAGTTTCTTATCTTGCAATGACAATTTTTTAAGAACTGGTGTTAGCAAAGGGGTGAAGCTTAAAGAGCCAAAAGGAGTGACTGGGAGAGGAGTGCCTTTTTGTCATGTTGCATGAAGCTGCTTTTCTATTTGAGGTGCAAAAAGAAGAGCAGTCTGCATTGAGGCCAAGAATGTACTCACCTGCTAGCCTGGAACGAGCTAATCCTGTGCTACCATGGAAGCAAGGAGGGCAGGGGACAGGGATGGGGATGACATGGTACTATTAAGTAGCTGAACAAACTAGTAGGTAAATTGCAAGTGCAATATTATGTAACTTGTGTTTCCAAACATCTTTATGTGTTAGCGTGATGACCGATGCCTTTCGGCAACTCCCCGAGAAACTATTATTGTTCAAGTTATCTCAGTGTATTTGTTTCCTGTTGATTTGTTACAGGCAGCAAATTTTTAAGAGTTAAAAGAAAAAAAACTGAAGTGTGATGGGCAATTTACATCACCCCAAAAAGCAACTATGTATCTTGGAGATAACCTGGTATTGTTTTAGAGCTATTTCAGGGCATTTCAGCCATTCAGAACATTTCAGAGAAATGCTGAAAACATTTCCAAATTAAGGGCTGTATCTTTCTGGTAGTGCTACAGAGATGACCCAGATCCAGGTTCATGTATATTCCTTGTGACTTCATGCTGTGGGGAATGAGCTCAGGTAAAACGAGTAACAAACACTGAAATAAATTTTGTGTGTTTGGATTTGTAAAAAGAGAAGCCCCAACAACGAGGGGTTTTTTCCCCTTTCACACAGAAGCTTGAGAAATCTGTTTGTGGGGATCATGTTTCAAGGTCGTTGCAGGCTTGTGGAATCACAGCCATTTAAATGGGGAAAGGACAAAAAATCAAGAAAGCAACAGTGCAGAGCAGTGATGTCTGTGTAGTGAGATGGGGTATTTTTGGGGGGAGGGTGGCTGTTGTTTTGACTACTTCAATGTGAAATACTAAGTCTGTCTGACTATAGGTGATAACCTGCTTTCGCTTGGGCAGGCTGATACTCTGCTCTGCAGATAGTGACTTAGATAAAATACAGACTTTCTTATTGTAAAGGGAGTTCATAAGAGAAGGTAGATTTTGATGGATTGCTTTTAGCATTATTTTATGCTGTTAATGAGTTCTGTCATTCATAGAAGGAGGAATTTTTCTCACAATAACTCGCCTTTCTTAAATTAGATGTTGAATAAATTGAACTCTCTAAACATGGATATGCTTCGCATAGTTTCAAAGTGGCTGCAGATCCAGGACCTGCCATCTTTGAATTATGTTTGTTCTCCTTTTGCATCTTGTTTCCCTGAAGTGCTAGTCCTGGTAAATACAATTGTCTCTTTTTGTAGCCTGTCTAAAACCTGGAGAGTGTCTATTGCTGCTTTGCTACTAGCTGGTGCTTTTTTTTTTTTTTTTAAATAAAACAAGGAATGTTTTCCTTCAGTTTTGTGTAGGTAAGTAACATATACGTCTCCTGTTTCTGAATCCTTTACTAGGTGTATAACATAATTTAGTTTACCCTTTTTTCAAAAATTTTTTGTCAGAAAAAGATATTTGTATTACTTTAGGAAGTTTTCAGGTCACTGAAGATAACCAGTAGCTTGATAAAGTGTTCACATAGGAGACAATTGTGAGGAGAAATGCTACCCACTGTAGAGGAATATATGTAGTACCAGAGGCTCAGTGTGCAGCTGCAGTGGGAGCTGCGGCTTGTGCCCTGAGTGGGAGGGATGGCTGGAGCCCCAGGCAAGGGACTGTCACCTGAAAGGCCACAGGGACCTGTGGTGTTAGCCAGGGGTAGCTGGTCACCCAGAGACTCAGCAGGAGCTGATGAACAGCGGGAAGACCTCAGACTAAATGTCACCATTGGAATGGGCGCACAGACTCCGAGGGTGTAAAAACCCAGAGATACCTTTGTTTGGGGGTCCCTCCCCAGAGGCACCAGCTCGACCTGGTGTTGCTGCACCACGATTAAATTACTTAAAGGTTCTTGAAGTGAAGCTGTATGAGGAGTGGCTGAGATCACATGATCTGTTCAGTCTGGAGAAGAGGAGACTGAGGGGAGACTTCATGGTAGTTACAACTTCATTGTGAGGGGAAGAGGAGGGGCAGGCACTGATCACTTCTTGGTGGTGACCAGTGACAGGACCCAAGGGAGTGGGCTGAAATTGTGTGTGTGTGGGACTTATGTTGGATATTAGAGAAAGGTTCTTCCCCCAGAAGGTGGTTGGGCACTGGAATAGGCTTCCCAGGGCAGTGGTCACAGCACCAAGACTGACAGAGTTCAAGAAGCATTTGGATGATACTCTCAGGCACATGGTGTGAATCTTGGGGATGGTTCTGTGCAGGGCCAGGAGTTGGACTTAATGATCCTTGTGGGTCCCTTCCAACTCGGCATATTTTGTGATTCTGACTCTGCTGTGGGATACCTGTGGTACAGCCGGTAAGGGAAACCTGTCTGTGTGAGTGTGGGGTGTGTAGGGAGTCAAGCAGGTCACTGGAGTCACCTGCTGTGAAGGGGCCTCAGTCCCAGCAGTGACAGCCTGGGGTGATGTGAGTGTGACTGCCAGAGTGGCTCATGGATGGTCAGATAGGAAAGTTTCCATAACACCCACTATGGCAGCATGTGGTTATGCTCTGTTGTACAGGTTTCAAATCTGTTTTGTATAATCACCAGAAATACAGAAGTGACCACAGAATGCTTTTACAGAAGGTGTGTTCACTTTTTACTTGTGGTGGCAGAAGCCTAAAGACTGTGGATGCAACACAGTAGATTTGGCTTGACCTTTAAGGGTTCCTTTACAAGCTGGAAGAGTAGGTGTTAGCATCCATGCACAGATTGACCTTTTAAAGGACGAGGACCACATGAGTTCATTCTGTTCCTCCATATGAATTAATTTCAGAGTCAAAGGGTAGTGTTGGTGCTGGCTAAGGAGTTCACGGGCAGTATTCGCTTTGCTTAGAGCTTTACTGGAAAAGGCAGTGCCACAGTGGTGTTATTAATGTGGTACAACATAATTTTTCATTTACTAAAACAATTTAAATGGCGTAACATACTGCCGCTTTCTGAAATATATAGGAAGGATGGCAACTCTATTTGTCTGATTCAAACTTGGTTTTAAAAAAGTGAAATGTTAGTTCCCTAAGTCTGAATTACTGCTTTTCCTGGGAAGAGGATGGAAATGTCAACTACAAAGTAATGGTGTTTATTTTGAGTTGGCTTTTTCAGTGGAAAGACACACATCTGCTTTTAAAAAATTTGACTATATTGTCTCCAGCATTCTAGCATGGAAATTTATGTCAGTATGGTTAATGTTTTTAAGTGACAGAGGCAATTACTGCTTACATAAAATGTTTCTGAACAGCATTAAAACTACTGATTTCTGTTTAAAAGGAGGTCTCTTTTAAGTTTAGGTCCTGCTGGGGTTGGCACGCAGATAGGACACAAATCTTGGCTCTTGTACGAAGTTTAGTAGGAATGGAAGCAGATGCGTCCCTTGAGTGTGCCAAGTTTGGGCCTCTGGTTCTGACTTGCCCCTGTTTATTTGAGTTGGGACAGTGCCAAGATATTTTCTGAAGCTGGGTGGGTGCTCACTACCCGTGTACAGTACGTGCCTACCTGCCTACCATCCTTGTACTCTTTTGGGTGGTGCATCCAGTACAGGTGGGAAGCGGACATGGTGATCCTGAACTTCTGCTCAGGCGTGTGCTGTAATTCCGTCAGTTCCTCTGGCACTCAGGATGTTCCTGCACACAGCAGTGATGCCATGGTCCTTCTGGTGAACACATGTGAATGTGAGAGATGTATTTCAGAGGAATCTCACCAAGTGCTGCTATTACTTGAACTTCTTTGAACTGAAGAGGGTAAACATTACATTGTACATAACAAAGCAGAAGGAAGTAATTTTGCTTGAAATGTTAGCAGCAGATATGTTCAAAATAAGCCTATAGATTTCTGTTTATCAAAAGTGAACTAATGTAAGACCTGAAAGACAATTGTGGGATCCCCTTTTTTTTCCCCAGGGACTTCTACAGAGGCACCAGAGATAAGGTTCCTCCTGCTTTGAACATCTGCGTATTAGAAGAGCTTTTGCCAGCCAGTATTTGCTGTATTAGTCTCTTGTTGCCAGAGTTGGGACTTTGCTGGGACTGCATTTGCTCTGAGCGAGAGAGGAATCTGAAGTGTGGTGCAGGCAACAAATACTCCTCTTTCTTCCTCCCACTCTCCAACCACCACAAACCCTTTCTGCAGGACCTGTGCGCTGCTTTGATTTGCAAGTATCGCGGAAGATTTGGGAGGAGGCTTTTGCTGCTGTAGACAAACTGGAATGTGTTTTTGCTGCCTGTCAGCATACTTAGTGAATGTAGCTTGTAGCATGCTGATTCTCTTGGTCAGTTTTACAAGGAATGTGGAAGGCCTGACCTACTGTCAGGACAACATGGAAAGTCCTGTTGAGTTCAATTTCCTGAAAAAACATGCAGCCTTGTTCAGTTTTCAGTGATTCACTGTCAGTGAGCTGCTGATATGTGCACTCAGATGTCTTTTACCACCAGTCTTTGAGAACAAAGTGTAGTGCTAGAGATTATTTTTATAGTTTGAGATATCATCTGTTGAGATCATGCTTCGACACAACTCTTAATCAATTCTTTTGTAAGTGAAGCCAGTATATGCTGAAGTATTCACCACTCACATGTGGGAATTGTTGTTTTTGAGTTGTCCTGCTGACCACTTTCTCCATGAAAAGTATGAAGCTGTAAACAGGGTTTATGTCTTTTCAGTGTCAGATATTCAGAGGCAGTGTTACCCCTTGGTTGGGAGAGATATCTGGGAGTTGGAATATCTTTTTGCTGTTCCAGATGCTGCTTTTGACTTGCTCCCTGACCTTTTCACTGCTTGGTATTTTTCAGCCCCTGAGACTTGTCAACTATTCTGCATTTCTTTGCCCATCGTGCATCACTTGACCCTTCAGCTTCCAGTGGCTTGTTACTGCCTTGTCTGTACTTTTGTATGCTTCTCCAGACAATAACAGCTGATTTTCTGCTGTATGGAATTTATCTCTAGCATTGCCAGTTTTAGAGAATAAGAATAAGTCTGGGCAGAAGCCTAGAAGATGAAGGACCACTCCATTCTAATCATAGTATCATAGAATAGTTTGAGTTGGAAGGGACCTTTTAAAGGACATCTAGCCCAACCCTGCAATGAACAGGGACACCTTCACTTTTCCAATCATATTGGTAGCAGCAAACTTGTCTTGCAACTGTGTGCTGCCATGGGAGGAAAGAGCTGAGGGCATATATGCATAACAGGTAACATGCAAAAGCATAACAGAGACAGTGTTATCGTTGGAAATTGCTCCTTAAGTCTTCAAAACCCTTTCTTGTGCTGTGACGTTTTGTAGTCCCTGCTAAATTACACGTGGTATATCTGTACTTGAGAAAAGATAACCAGATTGTGTGGAAATGTCTGTTACTTACACAAGTCTTCTGCAGGTGGATTCCATCCTCACTCAGACAAGGTAGTGGGATTAGGAAGCGATGGAGAGAACGAGGTGTAATTTCCGGGTGTCAGAAGAGGGTCTGTAATGAAGAAAGTGCTCCTTAGCTGTGCCAATTGCATTATGCCTCTTGCTGCCACAGCAGTGGTGGGAAGACCAGAAAGGATTTGCCTGAATGCTGCTGCATGGATTTAAACAGAATAGGACCAACTGGCAAAGGCAGCAAAAGTTAAACCTGTGACAATTACTCAAAATGCTGATCTGACAGCATGATGCTGCAGTAACAGAGCCACTGCAGTTGCTTTGCTTTTACAACACTGTGCACGTCTATAGTGACACTAGTTACAATCACAGAAAATAAATATACACACAGAGAAGTGGATGTTTTCAAAAGTGCCTGACAGAATTTCTCTAATTTCCATTGTAATTCACAAGAAGTTGAATATCTTCTTATGTTCTTTATAGATCCTATAGTCCTACTTTATTTGGGCTATTTATAGTTGCACTTGAGTTTCTATAAGGAAACGGTAGGCTTGTAAAGGTTTGGCTGCTCTAGGAATATCTGTAGGATGGTTCTGACGTGGAAGTGCAAATCTGGTGCTACAGAGTGTTTGACCAAGACCTCAATTTTCTGGCAAAATTGTTGTGTCTTGGTTTTCAAACTGATCCCAAAATTCACTGAAAAATATTGGAAATCTTTCCCTTAGCTTCACTGGGCAGTGGATCAGGCCTTCTAGGTCTTGACTGCTGATAACACTTCTCATAGCTTTTCACTGCCTAAGTAGTAATTTTTTAGTCTCTAGAAGTGAAATTCTTTCAAGCAAAATGTATTCAGGCTGTCCCTGACAGGAGAAAAATGGGAGTGGGGAATGCAAAACAGCCAGATCATCTGTGATTAGGAATGTTACTAGCAGTAGTACAAGAGGTTTCTCAGATATTTCGGAAAACATTTTGGGTGAAAGTATGATGTCTGTTCTGAAAGTTTGTGGAGGAAAGCTACTGGCAAATACACTTTTGAAAAAGAACAGGAGAGGAATACTGTAAAATATGTCCTTGCAGTGACAGAACTTGAAACATGCTCTTAAAATGTGCATCTTGTGAAAATGGTTGCTAAGCACAAGCAAAAAGTCAGTTCTCTTATTAAGTATTTGTTACCTCTTTGACATGTTTTTTCCTTCCATGTGCAATATCCTGTTGACACAACAGATGAGTAGCAATTGATTTGAAGCACCCTGATGGTGAAAAATAGGCCAGTCTTTTGCTTCCTGCAGCAGTTGCTCAAAAACATGTGCCTGTGTTGTAGCAGAGATTCAGGTGTCTTGAGGCATCTCACAAGCAAGATGAATGCTGACGGGATTTTCAAATGCTAAATGGTTTTATGAAGTTGTTACTCAGCAACACTAAATCAAGAAATACCAAAAGGAAACGTGCTGGTCAGAGGCATCACTCTGCACCTGAAGGATACTGATAACTTCAAACTCGGGCACTTATGTTCTGTATAAGCTTGTGGGAAACAAGCAGAAGGGAACCCAAAATCAGACATCACTTGTAAAGTGAGTTACATGTCTTCATATAAGTGTTGAAGTATTAATCTAACTTTATAAAGAACCATTGTGTCACAAAGGCTTTTATGAATTTTGCATGTGTATATGTATTTGGCAGATATATTCATCAATGACCAAGCCACTTGTTGCTGCAAAATTGCAGCCTTTTACTGACTGTCTTTTAATGTGTCTGACATGGAGAAGTCATCTCTGTTCAGTTTCTAGTGCCTGCCCTTTTGGGAGGGGCAAGGTAATTCCATGCTGTGACAGGCTGGAGGAGTACAGTCCTGGGGTAGGCATTGTGATGACTTCTCACATTTATCCATTTTGTGCCAGGCTGACATTGGGCTGCAAAGAACCTCTACAGCATTTGAGCAGTGGCGAAGATGAAGAGTTACTGGAAGTGAATGCTGATGGTGTTTTGCATGCTTGAAATGTGCTCTCTTGGCCATGAGAAATTTCAGTGAGAAGAAAAACATTGACTGCAAACCACCAGGGTTTCTTGCCAAACAGATCGTCTTCATGCAGTCCTGTGACTGCTCTTGTAACTGGATTTGGTGTGCTTTAATGACTTTCTCTGACTATTTCCTGGCAAAATATTGGGATCTGCAGGAGCTGCCCAATTCCATAATTCAAGTATTGAGTGAGTGGTAGCTGAGGAGAAACACTTCCCTGCTTTCCATGCCTGCCACTGGCACAGAGCTTCCCCATTGGCAAGGAGAACGTTCGTGCAGTTATTTGCCTTCTGGACAGACTGGTGAGAGGCAAGTGTCATTAAGGGAGCAGAAAAGGGTTGGATTGAGGCCAGTACTGTAGGTGGCGAGGGTCTCCATAGACCAGGAGATGTTGATGCAGAGGCCAGCGTGTCAGGGAACATTTCTCATGTTGTTTACTTTGCACTCCTGATGTCCTGGGGAGCCCACAGGCAGCCCCAAGTGAATATGTTGTATAGCACTTATTGAGTTCTGGTCATTACCTAAACTGGACGTTGGCCAAGTCAGTAGAGTTGACTCTGGCAGCAAGTACAAGTTGTGTTTCCCCTTCAGAAGATGAGTTTGAGGAATACGCTCATTTAGTGCTTGAAAATGCATGGCTTACTGCCTCGTCTTATGAGACCAAGAGGACTTGGAGTATGTTGATGTAATTCCACACTTTGTCATGTGTTGTTTACATACTGTTTGCACCTCGCTGTTCTCTGCATCAGTGCCAGCACCCTGATATTTCTGCAATTTATTTTTATGATCTTAGTGTTGAAACAGCTGTAAAAACAACTAGTGAAAGTGAGCCAGCTGCTGGAATTTCTGATTCCAAGTCTGGTTTGTAGTAGGCAGATATTGAGAGGGAAGTAGAGATGAAAAACAACAAATAAACTTAATCGCATGACTAGATACAATTCCTTTAAATAAATTAAAATAAAAAAGTTAGGTGGCTGAATTTTTAACTGCTGAAGAGAATTTAATCACTAATGAGTGAAACAATGCAACTTCTTTGTACAGAATATGTCCAAGAGTATACTACTGCTTTAAAGGACATCTTACACTGTCCTGTGAGGTCTTGGGAACAGCAGAATTGTCATCTCTCTTACATCTCATTTGTTTTAGTATCACAGAAGTAGTTAAATATAAATTTTACCTGGCTTGATAAAATCCATCTACTTACTTTGTACACTTGTGTTGACACCAGTGCGATGTGACTTTGTGAAACTAAAAAGCCCGTATCCTCCAAGTAGTTAATTGGTTTTAACTTTGGTAGTTAGATTCTTGTTTGTGACCCAAGTGTAAGTGGGATCCACTGTCCTTAACACTGCAGTGATACACATAATTACTGTATTTAAACTCCTCTTTTGTTCCTGCCTTGAGGCTGGCCCAAGCAGCACAGATGAACTGATCAGGTTAGCAGTAGTGCACCAAGGAGCACAGGGTAGCCTATGGTAATGATTTTATTCCTTACTTTTTTTCACTTGCAATAATTTACCTGCTTTCCTTAAAATACTTGCTAATTCACTTGCTAAGGGTGTGAGTTTGGAGGGCTGCTTCTTGGCATCTACTTTGGTCCAGCCAAAAAACAGCAGCAGCCAAGAGATTTCTGCTTATATTCAAAAAATGCCAATTATGAGTTGAGTGCATTTACATTTTTAGGGACTGATCTCATATAGCACAGATAATGCCCTAATTCCTGAGTGATTTTCAGCACCCATAGTGGTAAGTAGAGGTAGGGTGCAAATCAGCTTAATACAGCCTGCCCTTCCTGGCAAAGGGAGTGAAAAATACTAGAAGAGCCCAGACCACCTTAAAATGTGAGCACATGTTTATTAACAAGACACTGAGAAAGCAAGCTATTAATTTTTCTAGTGGTAGCTGAATCTCCATTGGCATGTCTGGATTGGAAGGGGGCAACATTCAGTGCAGAAACTCACTGCAGCATGTAACAACTCTGCAGCCCAAGGGCTGCACTCTGCAGTGTGTGTCCACTGATGGGGTGTGTGCGCACAGAAACTCTTGGCCAGTGTGGTCCGAGAGTTTATCAGCTGGGCTACTCTTGCTAGGATGGAACTGTAACCACAGCCACAAAAGAAAAAACCCTAAAGAGGCAGGAGAAAGATCTGCTGTTTCTCAGAAGAATACCAAGTGATCTAAGTTTTCATCCTGCAATTTGTGCTTTGCAATGAAACCTCTGTGCTTCTGTTGTGGCCCGTTAACCTCAGTGGCACGGGGCAGTGGAGAGTTTCAATCACAGGGATCAGATTCCAGGATCCAGCCCAAAGCAGAGACGTGACAACAGACTGTGTGTGGGTATTAAAAGCAAAAGCTGTAAACACACACCAGAGATGGCAGCTGGAGCAGTTATTCCAAAGGAGGATATGTGAGCAGTAAGAAGAAAGGAGCCAAAGGAAAAATGGTCTGAAAAACACTCCTGACTGGAATCTATGGAACTATTTACTTCTTCTTGCGTGAATGTATTGCAATTTATTTTACAATGATGTAACACTATCCAGATAAAGTACTTGTTTTAATTGTCAGAGGGATGGTCTCATCTGTCAGATGGATGTGTATCTCCATTTCTACTCTGCCTTAGAAACTGAGTGCATACCCTGGCAATGCTACTGTCTATTTACTGTTCAGTGACAGTATCGTTGCTGTACAGGGAACCAGAGCACGAGTTCCAGGCTTGGACTCACCAATCTACTTCGCCAAAGTCAGAACATGAAGCTTCAGTCTAGATTTTCTTAGTCAGAAGTGTCTTTTTGCTGCAGAGTCTAGAATATTTTATTCCTTTCCCACCCTGATGTTTAGAAACCAGAGATGCATTACCTATGAAGTTGGCTTTCCCAGGCCCTAACAGCTGTGCAGGCTCCTGACTAGGCGAGAAAGGCTGCCAGTGGTAGTCTGGAAAGAAAAGAACTATGTTGTTCTTCAAGCACTTAACAGACAGTGAAATTTCACTGTTGATTTTGCACACTGCTGTGTTTGTGGTCATAGTCACATTTTATTCTGTTTAGGTATACACTCTTTGGCACACGTAGGTCTTAGTTTGATTTGTATTTCAGCTGGAAATACCAGAACTCAAAATCCCACATTTGCTGAATTCTGGACTTAATAGGGGATCAGAGCCTTTTGACCATGAAGGTTAAGCACATTACTGCATGATTATACTTACAAAATCCATCAGGAAGAGTCGCGACTGCCCTGAAATGGTAAAAAGTATGATTTTAATGAGGCCACAATGCCACATGAAACTTTGCCAAGTTTAATGCCACAGTTCAGCTCTAGTTTTGACACAGTTCTTGAGCCTTAGATTGATGGGTCAAAATTCTCAATGATTTGCAAGATGTCTATAATAAGCAGGTGGACACGCACTCATTTCAGTCAGGGCGTTGCTTGTGTAAGGTGATATGCAGCTATCCCTGCATTTGCTGTCACCATTCCTTTAAATGGACTTCAGTAAAATGAACCAAAAAACCACCACAAAACCTTCTTGTCTGGTGGGGTATATTAAGCCTTGGAGAATCAGAGTCTTCTTCAATATGCCCCTGGAAGCCCCAAACCTGTGAAGAAATATATTAAATTGGGGAGGTCCAGTAGTGAATAAACATACTGCTTTCCTTGGTCTGAAGATGTACTGTAAGTTCATTCCTTGTTTTACTGCCTATAATCCAGCAGAACTCATCTCAAGAAACAACTGATGTCTTCTTCAGTGCTGCCCAAAATGTCTACGCTGCACTTAAACAAAACTTTTGCCCTTTTGCCTGCTTTTTAGCAGTTCATTGTTATTATTGTATTTTATAGGCGAGTAATAATTCTCTCAGCTGATGGGGTGCTAGCATGAGAATAATCAGGCAGATGGGAAATGCTTCCCTATTCTTTTCTTGTAGTAGAGGTGTGTTTCTTTTCCAGCTGTGTTGGAAGCGGCGAGTTACTGCCTGGATGATAATCTGATTATTTTACCTTTCCCTTTTTTTTTGCTCAACAGGAGAGTTGCTTATTCCCAGTATGGAAGAACACAATGGCTCTTCAGAGACTCCCCCACTGAGCCAAGGGCGGCACGTTGCCACTAAGTGTGGGTGGCTGCGGAAGCAAGGAGGCTTCGTCAAGACCTGGCACACACGTTGGTTTGTTCTCAAGGGGGACCAGCTTTACTATTTCAAAGACGAAGATGAAACCAAGCCCTTGGTGAGTGAAAGGAGGAGACAGGATGGGAGGTGAGGGAGGAAAATAAGTTAATGCAAGCAGAACTGTCTGGTGTTTAAAGAACCAGATTTTTTCATCTCTGTCAATGGCTCTGTATTGGATTTGGGATTTTTGAACAAAACACTGAGTCAGGCCTTGGCAGTTGGTGTGGTTTCTCCATCAGACTGGTTTCTGTAACTCCCTTTTCCAGGTCAGGTTTTTTCATTTCAGAGGGAGTGAAGTATACATAAAGTTCAAGTAGCAAAAGTCAGTTGGATGGACTTGATTGAGGCAGATGAATAAGCTGTATTTGAAAAAGTGCTGTGCTGCCTTTTTTTTTTTTTTTTCTGCTTACAATGTGGAGTATCCCTGCTTTATGTCTTCCCAAATAGGAAATCACGTAAGAGTGTAGCCTGAATGCATTGCCATCTGTAATATGGAACAGACTGCTGTTTGCTGCTTGGTTCTGTTGTGGTGATTTACTGCTCCTTACTTCTCATCCATTTTCCTATTTATTTAGCTTTTCCACCACCATGCTTTAGCTTTAGGGCTGCCTATCTCTAGAGTACCATATGAGTAGAGAAATAATGCTGCCTCTTGGGTCTCACTCAGGGCAGGCCTGAGCCCCTGTGATAGTAAGTTAAGAAAGATCTTGTGCTAGCACCTACAGGAGTATGATAGTCTTATGTATTAATAGTTTCCTGGATGCCTGTGACTTTAGAAAAAGCTCTGACATCTGTGAGTTACTTCTGTGTAGATATGAAAATATAATAACCACGTTCATGTTTTTTATGGCTACTAAATTTCTCATGGTATGTATTTATGTGGAATTTCACAGGGAGTTCTCAGAGACATAAACCCCGTCTAATCTAGTTTCCTGTATGGAACAAATCATGACACTTGGTCAAGTTTTGCAGCTTGCATTGTAGTGCACATGTTAGGAAAAATATTCAGTCTTGAGGTAATTGTTTCCAAAGTACAGCCTTGGTAGCTGTACTTAAAGTTATCTCAGATAAATAACACACTGTATATTTATGAATTTTATGTTAGGATGACTAATTTAAACGTGAAATAGCCAATAACTTCTGGGAAATGCAACATATCTTTTCATGTATGTGTTTTAGCAATCGAGTGTAAAAAGCAGCCATCAAAATAAAAATGTTTGCAGGCCAGATATTGAGCTCCCAGAATATAACTATACTTCCTAGCACTTGACATCTGCCAGTATGTTTGCATGTAAATATTTCATGACTTTTTGAGATCTGGCACAATGCTGTACTGCATGGAGCTTTCTACAGCACTGTGAAGCCCAAATTATCTTGTCCATCTGCTGCTGACCTGTAGGATGACTCTGGAAGATCCTATTGACTTTGCTACTTCCCTTTTGTGAAATGGAGGTGGTGATTCTGATCTTCTCATACCTGTGATAATTAGGTAGCAGTTGATTACATAATTAAAAGTTTATTTGAATTTTCCACTGAAATGTCACATAAGTTCATGGAGACACCTAGAGATACAGAGTGGGGTGGGAGAAGTGCCGATAGAAACGTAACTTAAAATATACCAATAGGTTTGGAAAATTAATGGGCCTGTCCAAATTAGGATCAGTCAATATCTCACCTTAGTGTATTTTTTGGAATGTTTCCGAAGAAAACTGCACAAGTGTCAGTTCCTGATATATGTCCCAGGTTCAATGCCACGTACAGAAATGTTTTTTTCCCATTACATTGAAGGGTTTGCTACATTAACTTTGACAAGAAAATCACTATGACCTTCTGGGAACCCTGTTGTTCTTGCTGTGGAGATCTAAAGCAAAGAACACCACTGAAACCGTGAAATTTCAGTGCATAGGCATATCATTAGGAAATGGCAAGAGGTATTTTGTTATATTTAATATGTAATATTGGATCTGTATTTAGGATGAATACCTTTTTGTTCACGACTGGATTGTGCAGTCTGTACAATGTACAATTGTACAATAATTCTTTTAGACAAAAATGTAATGGAAGAAGGTTAATGAGGTTTTGTTCCAAAATGGGTTGTAGTTTTTGTTTTGCTTACTGGTTGGTTGTATTTGGAAGGAGGCAGAGAGTGTTGGTTACTCTCGTTGAGGAATGTTCTAATTGCACACCTTGTGTGTATATATAAAAATGGAAGGTGGAAGTAGTGTAGCTGGAGAGGACAAGACAAGCCAGTGAGCTTATGTTCATAGCCTTAATGTGAATTAGAGAAAAGCAGAATTCAGTTTCTGGTGCAAATTCAGCAAGTGTCCTGAGCACCTGTGTTCTTAACATTTGGGCTTGGGTTCTGTTTTCAGTCTGTACCAGAAGTTATGCCACCATGTTTGTGTTTATGAAAGGAAGGGAAACGTGAATGGAACCAAATTTCAGAAAAATATTGTGACCTGTCAGATTTTTTATTCTTTAAGTATCTGTGTATAATGGGAGTAAAGAGAAGAAGGAACATTTTGTGTCTAAACCATCTAAATGCTTTGGAATTCCTGGAGCGTGCTGATTTCCTGCTAGGAATAGAGATAGCTACCACATATGCTTTAGTCAGTATGTGTACATTTCCTTGGTTCAAGAATATTAAATTTAAAAGTCATTAACTATCAGTATGAGTGTGGGGAATTCTCTCTGCCAACCTGTACCTTCAGGCACATAGAGCTGGTGAAGAACAACAGCAGTAAAAAGCAGTACACAGCTGTTGGTCTCATAGTCAAGGTCAGAGAATTGTCATTGATTCTTTATTATCATCAAACACAAGAATCTTTCCCTAGTAATGTTTTATCAATAAGAATAGCATCTATCTTTTGCTCTGATATCCTTGAAATATCTCTGAGAATCTGGCAAAAATGGCATTTCTGTTGACTGAAGATGTGGGTATGGATAGCAATAATCTAGTTAATTCCAGAAGACAAAAAACCCCTAACAAATAGGTGAGCAGCAAACCATGTGCAGGAATGAAATCTGATTTCTGATAATTCTGTGTTATCTTGACTTCCTGGAAGTGATAATGGCTTTTGCTTTGTTAATTCTTTCTACTATTTTCTGCTGTAGAAAGCTAGTATTATGCTAGATCTGAAGGTCAGCTATCCATGCTTGAAATGTGGGCAGCTGAAAGAAACCAGAATTTAGCATTCCCTGTTCCACAGTACAGCTGTTGTTTAAATGCAGCCCATGAAAATGCATTTCTTGCTTTCTTCTCTGCTGTGGTTAACTTCTCCAGCTGTGTTGGGGTTGACATAGTCTTAGTTGAACATGGGAGGAAGAAATCAGTGCCTTCTCAGTGGGACAGCGTGCTTTTTCTGTGGGTTTGTGAGCAGCAGGAGGGAGCTTTGAAGCACTGTCTCCTTGTTGCAGTTTTGCTGTCTCACTCTACTGCTCTTACTGAGGAAGTGAGATTATGGGAGAAAAGCTTGGTAACCTGTGCTGATGGAGCATCACTGGTATTAGCTTGTAGATGAACAAGAATGGCTAAGCTCATCCAGTCTAAACAGCATTTTAGGTTTAGGCTCCTGTTTAATGTTGTTGTGATTCAGCTTGGCTTAGGGACTTGAATTTGAGGTGTGTAAGTCGAGACATCTTGAAGAGCTCTGATCTACCCTTCAGGAAACACTTGGTGTATGCCTGAAAGCAGACAATGACCTGCTGCTATTTCGGTCTATATCCCATCCTGAACATTTTTATTATGCAGTTTTTATCTTCAAGATCTTACTTAGCTCTTAAGTGTTTGGCTTAAGTATCTACCAACAGTATTCAGTGGCCCACGATATCTTAGTAAGACTGAAGTGGAAAAGCGTGAATCTTGAATGTGGCATTTGAATTGGTCCTTGACCGAAAGAGAGCAAGTGGCAGCTGCAATGTTAGCTACAGGTTACTGTTTGTAAAGGAAAGACAGTCCCTGATGTACAAACAGAATATATTTTGAAGTACTGCTTTCTGGCAAAATCATAGAACAAATCATAGAATGGACTGGGTTGGAAGGGACCTTAAAAATACATTTACCAGCTCTGTTTATTGGGTTGGGTACACCTTCGTTAAATTTCCTTTTCTAGTTATCATACCTATAGAAGCCCATCTTTGTTATTCTTCTCTCTGAGTCCCTTGCCAGGTTCAGTGCTTCCCATTAAATGTAATTCATATAAAAATTTAATTGTCAGAAAAATCCATTTAACAGCATGAATAGGAATCTTGACAAATTACAGTTGCATTTTTAAATGAAGGTAAAGCTTCAAATGAATGTCAATAGGCATTATGATGATGATTGCATAATTTGAAATTTAGCCTGTCAGTAGGCAAAAATCCTTCAGTATTAGTATTGAATATGATTGAAGATTGAGCATCATGGTTTTTAATACGTTGAAAGGGAATGGATAAGGTTTCTGTGTGAAGGGTGAAAACCTAATGCACTTTAAAACTGCATTATAAGAAGTGGCCGTCTCTCTTTGCTGCCTAGAGCATTTTCCATCAGGGAGATCAGAGTGTGCACTCTGGTACTTGTCTTGGGAAAGCAACAAGAACTGGATTTTGTATAAATACTGAAGAGCAGCATTGCAAGTGAAACAACTCATAGATTTTGCTTTGATTTGTAAAAGTAGCTCCCTCAGTGTTGCTGAGGAAAGGAAGGATGGTAAAGCATGAAGTCTCTGCACACTTGACTTTGTAAGCCTTGCTCAAAAACTCACTTTTCACAAAGCAAATTCAGGGACTTGAAGTGAAAACAGCAAGGAGTGTCCAAACCACTGATGATGGAGGTTTTTTCCACATTTCTAGGCAAAAACTTGCTATTAGTCTGGGAAACTAGAAACAGTTTTGGGATGGACATGTGCTTCCAGGTGAGATTTGCCTGTGTGAACCTATTGTGAACTGTAAGTGAAATTATGCAGGTGTCAAAACAAATGGGGGGGGGGGGGGTTGATAGGAAAATCAATTTGCTCAGGAATTTTGCTAGAAATTCAATATACTAGATGAAATTAAATAGGATTTTCTTGACATCAGCAGTGATGTTTGCCAGTAATGAAAGGATTTATCAGAAAGGCTTTCAGCTGTTGGCTATTGGATACATTTTTTTTTGAGGGTAGTAAAAGCAGAACTTAGAAAACAACCAAAAAGTCCCCACAAAAAAAAAAAGAAGTCCACCAGAAATCACACCTTAAATGCTTCATGTGAATGCAGTGGTACAGAGGGATGTCCAGCACACCTTAGATGAAGGTTTTAAAAAAGTCAGTCTGGAGTGTTATCTCTTCTTTCCCTTTCTTTCATTTCCCATCATGGCATTTGACTTTGTGTAAGCTCACTGAAGTAAGGTACTGCTCACTGCAGTTTTTGCATGTCATGCAAACTGGAAACAGATTTTGTGTTAGCCACGTGTTCCTGGTGTAATGATACTTCCTGGTTTTTGAAATTCTTAGTTAAGGAAGAGAAGCCTCTGTGTAACATACTTTTCTATTTATGACAAGTGCATTTTTTTTTCCCTTTCTGATCGTTCTTGAGCTCCATCCCCTGAACGTAATGTCTCACAAGTTTTAAATACAAAATTTAATTGTGTCACTGATTGAGTTTCACAGGAGGCAAGACGAGTTGTGTCTTGTCTGATTGTGAGTAGCAGAGTTTTATGCTTTTTTTCTGTCTGAGATAGAAACACGTATGACATGGTATGGCAACAGGCAAAGCAATCTAAAGCCTGGTCTTCCTCATGCAGTGAACTGGTACAGTGGTGACTGTTCGGTGAAGAAAGTGAAGTGAAACTCCCAAAACTGATTGGGCACTTTTTATGGGTTTTCAGGGAATGACTCCTCAAGTATATGAATATAAGCAGGCTCTTGCAACTAAAGCAGTGAAATTTCTGGAATACCGGGGTGGTTATTAAGGATAGGTCTTAGCTTTTACATACAGTAGAAAGTTCTACTATTTTTAATACCTACGTGCCTTTGTAAGTGTTTAAGTAATTTACTGCTTCAAGTTTCAGCAACTTATTCATAAAGACACATTTTTTTACGTCAATGACTTGTGTCTTTTCAAGGGTATAATACACTTTGGTCAGTAGATACCCATGGGAATTCAGTATATGAGAGATTAGTGTGATAAAGCTAAGTTTATTTGAAACCAGGGTCTTTCTTGTGCCATTATTCTGCTGCTGGGGAAGGGTTTCTCAAATTCACAGGGTTAAATTTCTGTTCTCAGCCTGAGATAAGTAGCCACAAGGTCCATTACTGAGTTACTCAGCTTGCAGGTGATCAACTTCCACCTTTAATCCCCTTTTCTGGTTCTTTCAGACTAAAAACGTGAACTTGAATTTTCAGTAGTTGTTCTTTGTTTTTTGTTGCTTTGAAAAACTTTTATGTCCTTGGGCTTAGCCCAGTAGGAGTTTTAAAAAATTTCACAGTTAGAAAAAAGGTTTCTCCTCAAGCATTCACTGCCACATTAATTAAGGAAGTGTCACTAAACACTGTGCAAAGCTATGGATTCTGTGCCAAAACCAGGCAGTTCTTGCTACATGCTTTGCCCCAGTTTATGCAGTTGGAAATTCTGCTCCCCTGTGAAGGTGGTTTTTAGGTTGCAGTGCAATGCGAGGGGTGTTCGGTGTTTGTTTCAGTCAGCTTTGCACGCAGCAGTTGTGTCATTGCTGTGACTGTGTTGGCAACATTTGCAAACTGCTCTATCCTGCTATTAGACTAATTTGTTTAAATCTGTGCACATTTGGTTCCCGAGGACTTGTAGCTCTTCATTCTCCCTGAACTTCACTGAGTTTTCAAAACAGCTCTCAGGTGCAGTCTTTGTCCTCCTTGCATTGCTGCTCTTTTCTTCAGATTCAGCTCTGGCCCCCACTTCCCAGGGGTCTTCTTTTGCCTCTGAATACACTGGCTGGTGAAATAGCTTTCCCTCTCCTCTCCCAGTGCCTATAATGTTCATAGAGGACATGGTTGTTGCTGTCTAACATGCTTTAGTGTCTCCATCCCATTTGACAACCTGGAAAATAACAGAACTAAATGGTTGCCTTCTTACTTCCCATGCCCCCAGCAGTTCCCAGGTGCCTGAGTAGATCTTCAGTTTAAACTAAAACTATAAGTCTGTAAGTGTTTTCCATGATCAGCCTCTTCAATGCGTTTTGACACACACCTGCTCCAAAACAAAACCAGCAGTGAGCCTTGATGCTGTGCAAAGCTGAGGGTGTGTCTATCTCCTCTTAAGAGAAAGCTTCAGAAAAGTGGTCCAGCCACCTAAGTTCAAAATTCCCTGTTTAGACAGTATCGTAGGTGGGAAAGGTGAACCTTCCATGGTGTTTGAACTTGTGCGTTCCACTGGGACTTTTTGTTGTTACAACCGAACTTAGAAAGTCAGGATGGTAAAGAAAAGATGATGCCAGCTAAGTCTGCCTGTTTGAGTGGCAGGTGGTACAGCCCCAGGTCCTCTTTCAGAGCCATTTGGGAACAATAAATACTTGTTCCCGGACTTCTGTATCTTTAATCAATCCAAACTGGGAAATCAGTTTCAGTAAATATTTTTATAATAGAACAAAGCAAAAATGCCTTGTGGCACTGGTTGAAAATGCTAGCACCACTGACCCATGTGTGCATCCAGAGCTAAAGCTCTCAAGTATGCTACCATGTGTTGTATAAACTGTGTGTATGATTATACTCAGCCAACACCTGCTGTTAGGTTGGAAAGGAGAGGCGCTCTAATAAGATGTAAACCAGCCAACAGCTTAATTTCAGTTCTTGGCGGCCAATACATCTGCTGAGTCCAAATGTTCAGAGAACTGCCCCCACCTTTCACTTCATGGGACCAGGGAACTAGCTTGTTTGTAATAACTTGCTAACTCTCAAGTTCAACCCTTAGCACGCTTCACTGAGTTTCATGGATGAGCAGTACTTCCAAATGTAAGAAACTGCTACATGGTACCGAGCTGCTTTTCCATGATGGTGGGGCTGCCCAGTCTTTAACTGTCTTGAGCCTCTTTATGCTCACACCATCTTTCCCTCCCTTTTCTGTTTCTGGTTCATCCAGGGTTTGAGACAGGGAAGAAAGGGGAGATGCTGTCTGTCTGTCTTATCTGTATTGGCTGCCTGGTGAAAGGTGCATTTCTGGTGAATGATAATGAATGTATGTTTAACAGATTAATGAAGTTTCGTGGAGAAGAGTAAGGATGGTGTGAGGGTGCCGCTGGTTAAACAATACACCTGATATTACACTGGATGGTTGTAATTGATTGTCTTCTTACCACAACCTTCTTGTCTGAAATGTGCTGATGTAAATTCCTAATCACATCAGTGGTTTTGTATTATGAACTCCACTGCAGTGAAATGCCTTTTGTCATATTTAGTCAGACAGCAATGGTCTGCTCTAGATGTTTCTCGTTAGCTTTCCTTACTTAATAGCAGCAGCAGCAGCAGAGTAAATCAACTAACCTGAATACTGCTGCAGACATGTGATGCTGTAAGGTGCAATTTTGTGAAAATCAATCTCCAAATGAATCTTTAAGTAAATATAATGGTTTCTCTTTCAATATGTAGAACCTTAATCGTTGTAAAAGGTAATTTTTCCCCCACGCTCCATTAATTTGGGCAGCAGAGGCTATGTGATAAGTTTGCTTTGTTTAAGGGCAAACACCAGGGGTAATGAATAGATATGGATGTTTTGTTTTGGAGCCTGAGAGGCGAAATTCAGTAACATTTGATCAACTCATAACCTGGAGCTGCTGCTGCTAGCTTCTAGCTTAGCATGTGCTATTGAGAGAATATATGAGATACAGAAAAATTTATTCAGTTCTGTTATGCTGTGTAGGCCACACTTAATGTCCCTCTATGAAGACATCCTAGGTGTTCTTGCTTATTTCCTTGCATGTTGCTAAGGGACTGACTTAATAATGTTGCTGTGAATGTAGCAGCTGAGAACTGATTCTAGCAATAATTTTTAGCAGCATTTGTACAAGTCCTCTGATTTGAGCTTGATTCAGCTGCAGTGAGTGAATAAATGCTCTTCTGTGTGAGCTTAGGCTCCTCACATGAAAAATGACATGAATCCTCTGCAAGTTCAAATGCAGCAACATGGTGAAAATGTGCTACCTAACATAAGCACTGTGGACAAAAATGCCCCTTCCTTGGTGTCTCAGTCATTAGAACCTTTGGGTTGCCACATGTTCCCTGATGAGCTGAGCCAGACATTTCAAATCCCTTCATACAGAACAAGTTTATGAGAATGGCTTTCACAGGTGGTATTTGTGTTGGCAGCCTCAGAATGGAGGCCAAGGGTTGAATGGTAACAGAAGCAAGCTAAATTAACTTCTAATGCTGGAGGGACCATCCTTTTCAGCAGGCTTGCAGCACAGAAGTTGAGCTAACAAAAACTTTCTGTTACTGCTTGGACTGCAGAATAAAATCCATTAAAAGTCTATGCAGCTACCCACAAAGAGCTCCTGCTTGGAGGGAGTAATTGAAGTGTTTCCACTCTCTTACTCCTGAATAACAACCATAAGCAATTGAAGAGTACTAAGGACTTCCATAGACACAGGCATGCATTTTGGAAGCTGGTTGACATAAACTGAGCATTAGTGTAGGGATCTGATCCTGTAGGTGATAGGAAACATACACAAGGCTTTGATTTAGCTATATAAGCTGATCCTTTAGCAAAGCACTATATGTGCATTTGCCAGAATACAGGGGGGATCTCACAACAATCTTGCACGATGGCTCAGCACTGTAGCCTTTCCTCACCTAATCCATAGGTTTCAGTTCTGTTTTGGGAGTGCTCAGCTGCCCTTTTTCCTTTTGTGTTTCCATATCTGTTGCATCAAACGAATGTTTTCCTTTCTTTCCATAAGCAAAGGCAATATGGCAGGTCTCCTTCAGACTGGAGGGATGACTCTTTCAGCCTTGAAATAGTGCTAGCATTATTGCTAACACTACTGCTGGATGGGGAACAATTAAAAGCCTGCATGCCATGGTCCTATATCTGTTTGAGTAATTACTGTGTTTCTCTCCTTACACTATGAGCAACACTGAAGTCACCCCTTCAGGCTGCCCACTTGTCTTTGGTGAGGACCAGCTCCTTTTTCTGCCTGTTTAATCAGAGATTTAGTCCCTTGAAAATTAATTTTAAAAAGGACAAACACTCTAGCAGGAGGGGGGAAAAAAAAGTCAACCACTTGAAAGAAATGAGGAATTATTTGCATGTTTTGGAGACCAGTGAGAACGAGAAACACGTGCAGGTTTTTCTCTTCTTCCTTCTTTGCCTTTTCCTTACTTAAAGAGCAATAAATAATGCTCCATATCTGAAGAAGAGGTTTAGTATTCGTGTGGAAAAAGGATATTGTTAAAAACTTCAATTTGTCATTCTTGAAAGTTATTATATGCCACATACTGCCTAGTGTTAGGATGCCAGATTTCCCCCTGGGCTTAAAAGTGATGCCTATTCCATTGTGTACCAGCAATTACTGAAAATATGTTTGGTTTTTGCAAGACGAAAGCGTATTTAGCTAAAAATTTATATGTTGTGTTTCTCCTGGTGGGGTTTTTTTTCCCCCTGCAAATGAGGTTGCTGCTCAGTACACTTTATTATAAAACCTTTCATTTCTAATGCAGAATCGCTAACCGTGCTCAGTCCATCTCAGAGTGAGCTTCACAGCTTTTCTTCGTATCTTTTGTTTAATGCAGTATTGCCTGTTCATCTGCATACTCTTAATCCAGTGTAATGGTCTGGTTTCCAGTAAATGAAACAGATGATGTGCTACATAAACCAGCTTTTTTTTCATGTTATAGAAATAATCCCCTTCAACGGGCAAAATATTGCCTAGAGGGACTTTTCGGGAAAACACTTCATGAGAAATGCCAGTGTGATTGGTATTTGCTACAGCTCCTGATAGTACATCTTTGAAGAGGATAAAGAAAAAAGGCAGAGTGAGATCAATTTGCTTTCACAATTCCTTACATAAATGTTTCAGAACAGACAGATTGGCCATGGGAAGAGCTTGGATGAGACATACAGAGGTGTTGGAAGAGAAAAGGAGGTCTAACAATGTGAAGTTCACTGTGCTGTAACCTTCTTTATGCTTCTCAAGAATGCCAAATCAGCCTCATGAGCATCAAACTGGCTTCATTTCCTTTAATGAAGTTGTGTTAAATTCCGTGCAGTGTCCAAAAACTCCTGTCAAGTGTCCTGGAGTGAAAAGCTACCCGGGGTGAGGCTTAGCAAGATACATGTAATAGTGGGCTCCTGAAGGTGAATTGTTGGCATGAGAGTTCACAGATTAGTCTAGAAGAAGCCTAGTGTTAGATTTCATTCACAGTCTAGGCTGTAAAACATATGTTGCATTTAACTACCTATGGATCAACAGGAGATCTTTTCCCTTTTGCTTTCACAGGTTTGATTGTTATTCCAGATGTGTTTCTTCATTTTCTTTCTCTGTTTTTGTAATGTCATTTATATAACATTACTACCTGGGAAAAAAAGAAGTACAAGTCATAACTGAAAAAACCAAAACACACAGATCCTCTGTGTCAGCTTTTTTTATGTACTGAAGTTTGTGGCTTTTAATTTTCTGGCCAATCACCTCATTTTTAAATAGGTTAATCTAAGCTGAGGTGGAGGCTACAGAGGAAAAAAAATCTTCAGTATTTTAAAATGTGACAAAAAGAAATGCATAAGGTAGGTTTCTGCCCTCTGGCTCATACCAAGGTGAAGTAAAGCATTTTATGAGTAATCAAGCTGTTCTGAGCCAGTTGAAGACAAGGATTCATATACATTATGTTGAAGATGTGCTAGAGAGGAAATGGTGAGCTTTTTTTCCTTCAAAATAGTCTCCATTTTCTAGTAAAGCGCTTGTTCCAATAAAAAGACTTCAATCTAGTAAACATCAGTGCTATCACTGGCAGCTGGAAAGATAAGGCCCAGTCCTTCTTGCTTCTCCTTTCCAAGCAGGAGTTTTACATTTTCCAAGGCACTTGTGAATTTTGACTGTGAAAACACAGACTCCACTCTAGTGTGAAATCAAGATTTTAGAACCAGTATATTGTGACCCTTGGTTTTATGTGGTGTTTCTCACAAGGCCTGTTTGTGATTGCAAGAAACAGACTGCAGCCAGTTTTAAAAACAACCAAGTGTGCATGCTGGTATTTATTTTAACCTCTTTAGTGTAATAGCTAGTTTAGTAAACACAGTGTTTATTTTGGTGTCACTTTGCTACACTGGAAAGAAGTATCCAATTAACTGAGTGAACAGAACTCATCTACTGCTCTGAATGCATAAAAGGCTGATTTAATTTCTCTATCTGAGAGAATTTCACATTGTAAATAAAGCTAATTAAGTTGTTAAGCTGGTATGAGGAAAACACGAAGTAAAACCAAGACCTGCATTCTTGGCTCACATTCACAATACACAGCTGCATTCTCGGACTTTTCCAATATGATCACTCCTACATATGTACAGTAGTTTTTCTAATGAAATGTTTAATTAAACAGAAGGAAGGTCTGCTAGGTTAAATTGTTGCTGCTTCTATTGGTATTCCAAAAGATGACAGCATTGGGACTTCTTATGGTTGTGTCCTGCTGCGAACACCGGTGTAATATTTAGAACAGCTGTATATGTGTGCTTTTGTTCTTTCACTTGAAGCAATTTTGTCCCAGCTAAAGCAGTGTTGTATATGGAGTCTGTACTAGTGAGACTAAGAGTGTCTCTCAGTGTCTTCCACTGTGGGGGGTCCTGCTCAATTTGCTGTCTCTGGGTATAACTTGAGCAATATGGGGTCTCTGTTACAAAACCAGCAGTACCTGTACTACTGCTCCAAGACACCACGTTGCTGAAGTTAAAGGGTGTCATTATTTGGATGATGCATGTTCCCTGCATTTACAAAAAGAAAAATTTCCCCCCAAATATTCCACTATTTCTCAAATACTTTCCTTCATGAGTATTTGTAAGTATCATTTGGTACAGCTCTCAAAAGTAGGACATGGTAATACAGTTGTGTGATGTTCTCTGTAACAGCAGCCATGTGACTTACATCCAGTGCAGTTATCCACAATTGTGTGTCTCCAGTATGCTACTGGATCTCAGAAATGCAAGATGCTTTTCAGACCCTCTTCTTTTCCTTTGAAAGGCTTGAGTTAACCACAGATACCTCATATCCAAAAGAGTATATTACTGTTGAAGAGCAAACTTGTGTACTAAAGAGGAATGAAGTCTGCTAGAGAGTGTCCATTCTCTGGTTTTGTTTTAATTTATAGGGCTTTTTCCGCTGTGATCATCTACAATGTGCTCCTCCTCCTCTTCCTCTCTGTCCTATTGCACTGTGCTTTGGGAGAGGAGCAGAGCTGGAAAAATAGGAGACATGCAAGGGTGAAAGGCCCTTAAGTATTGTTCACCCTTGGCTTTCTCTGACAGCATCCAGTATCAGGACTTGAACCATCTCCAGGGCATGGATGATGGATTTCCATCACCCCTGAGTCCTGCCATCTCTTTGCTGCTGGAATGGGAGTACGGGTGGAAAGACAGAGGAGATGCTGCCCAATACTGTGATCCCAGCAATAAAAGTGCTTTGTGGATATGGTAGCTCAAATGTGAGCTAGTTAACATTTGTGGCTTGCAGAGTCTAATTTGAGCTGGCAGTGTCGAGAGGGTGCAAGCAGGGGTAATTTCAGAGGGAGGTTAAATATGTGCATGCAGAGCTGTGCAGTCTTTTTCAGATGAGGGCCTTGAATGTGGTGCTGTGGGAGCTTGGACATGAATGTATCATTTGACCTTGGGAAGGAGGGTGAAGTGGTCAGAGGGGGCTGTATAAGAAAATTTAGCTGTGCTGTGTAGGCTCGAGGGATGTAATGTTCCCTTGATCTCCCCAGAGATCAAGGGAAGAGCATGTTAAATGACAGACTAGAGAACCAGACCAGGGTTTCACAGCAGGTGTGGGGAGGAAGAGCTGAACTTCCAGCCCAAGAGAGCTGGCAAGACTTGCATTTATTTGTTAACCACCATTCTTCACATTCTCTGTTTTCTTCAGAGCATAATTGTTTGCTTACATTATTCTGCTTGGCTCATCTTATGAGCACAGTGTGCATCTGCAAATAGCATTAGGTTCAGTATTTGGCTTGTAGTGTTTTCTCATAAAAGGCTGCAATCACTATTGTTTTTAAAACCTTAGGCAGCTCACAGTAGAGCTCATGAAGGTATGCTCTGTGGATGATAGAGGGACAAAAACTCTTTTTGCAGTGTTGCCTTAGAGTGGTCTCTAAATCTCAGTGTGTAGACACTTTTAAATTAACGTTGCACAATATCAAATTAATGTTAAATAAACCAGACAGTAAAATGAGATTTTAGAACAATGCCTACGCTTCTTTCAAATTAGTGGTAATGCCAGCAGTGGGACAAATGGCTGCTGAAGAATGAAACCAGCTAAAGGCAACCCCCCTGCCAATTATCCAGTGAGCTCTATCCAGCAGGTCCCCAATGTGTTGCAAACATTCAGGAAGAATATAAAGGCTTTTCATGTAGGGTGACTGTGAATAATAGGTACTATGCAGAAAAGAATTGCTGCACATTGTGTACTTTGCTAATGCATGTGTAGTCAGCAAGAAGGTTCAATGACAGATTTCTCAATTAACTGCTAACACAGTTAATTCAGTCACTGTGTGCCCAGCAGGACTGAAGTGGCAGAAAGTTCCTCTGGAGAGTAAAACTCTGATGATTTGCTTTGAGAGATATGATGGCCAGGATTGGCAGAAGAAAGAGGTGCCTGCATGATTAAATACTGCAAGACAGCCTTCTCCCTTGACCCAAAAGGTGATGTTGCAGTAAGGTAGGATTTGTTCTACCTGAATCATTTCGGGAAGAGATTGCCTAAGGGCTACAATTATCTGTGTGAAATTTTGGAAAATCCACATAAATTGCTTCATGTCTCTCAAATAGTAGCAGGGTCACCAGGAGCAGGAAATGTCATTATTGCCTGTCTTCTTCAGGGCAATATTGGGAGGAGAGGGGAAGGAAGGTTTCAGAAAGTGTTGCTGAGCTCAAACTGGCTGTGGGTCTGGCTGGATTTTGGGCTGGGAGGAGGCAAGAAGCTGTGCTTCTCCAAAAGGATAACTAACACGTTAAGAACTGTCTGAAAGGAAAATACTGAAGGTAGTGTTTCAGTGGAAGAGTGTTGGAGTCTTGTGACATCCCATCTGAAGCGTAAGAGTTCCTGGGCGATGCTTTGAAGCTCCAAGTTCATCTTACTTTCAAAATGAGTCTGGTGTTTTTCTATGAGCTCTCTCTGAGGAAGCCAAAATTTTTGGGGCAAGCCATTTTATATGTACAACCTGGTAAAAAGATTAGAAATAATTTTAGAACAGAGGTTGTAGGAGCCAGGTAGGTAAGAAGAAAGCTTTGGGCTTCGGCCTTGATTGTTTGCGTAAAAGCCAAGGGAAAGCCAAGCAGTGAGAGTTTTGGATAGGGACACACATGCAGAGTACGTCTCTGCATCTCACACTTGTTCTTTTTTGGGGTTGAAAACTCTGCCCAGTCTGTGTGATGGTGTTAAATGGATTTTAAAAGTAGGTAATTCAGTTATCACCATTGCTTCAGCTATTGCAAGGTTTGTTGGGTTTTTTTCAGGTATCCAGGCTTTACTTCACTGTAGACTTTTTCGCTGGAGCCTTGTATCCCGTAGTGACTCATGTAGCCCTGGTTACCAGTGTATCTAGTTCTTTTGCAGTACTGTGGGGAAGAAAAAAATAGGGCTGATGTAATGGATGGTAACATCACCGTTATTTACAAAAGCAGAGACTATATCCCATTTGACAAGTGCTTTACTTGGTGTCACTTGTGGGCTTATGAATATTGTAACAGTTGGAGAGTTAAATTTACTTGGTTTTTTTTTTGAGATGAAACAGATGCAGCTTTAATAAGTCTAGATAACAGTTTCATCTGCATAAATGTTTGTTTAAACCTTTAATCTTTGTTTCTGTTGCTGTCCTTTTTGGGTTTAAAGCTGTTCAGGTTGTAATAGTGAAAGTAGCGTTATTGAGAAATACCTTAAATGCTGTTATAAAAGTGGATTCTGACTTTGTGCCTTTTTAAAAACACCCCAACAAAACACAAAAAACCTCTCAAAACAGCAACAAAACTTCAAAATGCAATAAAACCCACTATGGAGTTTTTATGCCATAGACCTTGATGATACCTGCCAAGCAGGGACACTTCCATGGGATTCCTCAGTTTAGAAGGTGGCACTGAAATAGATGCCTGGGCAAGTTTTCATTGGCACAAAACTGGAGTAAGAGCTGAACAGACTGTTCTGGGGGTTTTTGTTTGTTTGTGGTTTTTTGTTTGTTTTGGTTTTTTCTTGTTTATTAGTAGTTACCACTGGAGTGATGAAAAAAAAGATTCTGTAATGATTGAGATGACTTCCTGAGCAGCACGTGGGTCAAACAGTGTCAGTTCTGGCTGGTTTTCTCTGGATTTCTGCAAATGCTTTTCTAAAAAATACATTTATGGGAAGGGAATTAGTTTTGTTTAAGTGATAGAGAGACATAAGTAGAAATGGTGGAGGGGAATGTCAAAACAGATCACTACAGCTTTTCCTGCATACCAGCAAAGGGGCAGGGAGACAGTTTGCTGACAACCAGGAAAAGCAGCTTTGGATGCAGGAGATGACAATTGCTTGTGATTAGAAATATCAGGTTTAAGTAACTTGCTTTTCCAGGGACAATTATTTAGACAGCTGAATTTCTTCAGCTCTGTGCTGGCAAGCTCTTTGTTCTGAGTTGGTTGAGTAGTGCAGTGCAGCTGTAGCACAGGTCTTTTAATGACTGGGTTCTCAGGCAGCACAACCTAAAAGCTTCTTGTGGGGTACATGGCTCTTACCCGCTGGTATGGGTATGGGTGGTATGGGTCTTGCACTGACTTTGAGAGGCTGGTCACTAAAGACTCTTCAGTGTTCAGTTCTTAAGCGTTCAGGCCTGAGCACTTCTCCTTTCTGCCTTCAAAGTTGTGACTCAAGTGTGCCCAGCTCCTTCTGAACTGGTTTGGTCAATGAAGGAGGAGTGACCGCTGGAAATCTGTGTGCTTCAGGTGAGTGCGAGTCCTCCGTGTGTGCCTGTATTTGTCCTCAGTGGCTTTTTTGTCACTTAGCTGTGGTGACAGGTCCCATTTTGCATCTGGCACTCTGATGGAAAGCATGCTCAGGATGCAGTTGTGTTTAGCTGTAGTGTTACTCCAGGTAACACTGTCCTTTCACATTCTTCCTGCCCTTGTGTTGGTTAAGTGGAGTGGAAAGACAAAGTGCCAAAAAAAGCTTGGGGGTTGGAGGTTATTGGGGATGTTTGTAAGGAACAAAAGCAAGTCTGGTGTCTTGGGGGAGAGAAGGGCAGGAAGCCTAAGGGAGTAGACCTGGACAAATGTTCATTCTTAAATGACCATCTGCCCTACCTAATGGGACAGGTATCTGAATAAACAGGAGAGTTTCTCAATTGCAGTTTTAGCAAGTGTTACTGTGTACAGTCTTCTGTGGGGAGAAATTTAGTATCCCAAAAGGAAAAGCCTGAGTTCATTGTTTTCAGATATTTTCAGTTATCCACAGTTAGTGTATGGATAATTTAATAGAAACTTAAAAACGTTGCAAAATAGGAGTGAAAGGATGTAAAGGTAATATTTTAACATGATTTGAAAAAAGATTCAGTTGTATTTAATAGTTTGAAAATACACAGATGTCATTTGTGGAGGCTTGTAGAATATTCAAAAAAGAATTAAATGGAATTGATGATCACTAATTTAGTTTCACTTGTGGATTAAGTCCACAAGAGGATGCACACTTTTGTGCACTGTGTGTGGCACTGATTTTTTTCTAAGACGGAGCCAGGGACCTTATGTGCCATCCTAGAACTGTCTTAAATAAGGTAAGACCTTTTCAAAACTGTCAGCTGCATACATAGGAAAAAATAGGTAATTTAAGGCTCCACTGTTATGCATAAAAATAACATATAAAAATCAGATACACTGATTTTTAACTTAGGTTGAGATTGTCATTGGAGGACCAGTTGCAAATGCTAGGCTCCGTCTTTGGCAAGACAGACAAATGAATATTCCCCCCCGCCCTGCCCCTCACGTTGTTTTTTCCCAGCAGTATTTTATGGTGAGTTCTAGGAATTACATTTTTTTTGTTGTTGTCTGCTCAAGGCCTGCCTTTTAGTTGAAAATAGAGAAAACATTCCTTCAGAAGAAGGAATGAAAAGTTTAATGCATTCAGCTCTTGCATTCATAAGCAACCTGACCAGTCCTGTGAAAATGAGCAGAGGACTGAGATTTTCTTTCACATGAAAGAACTTGGGGATACTGCAGAGTTGGCTTCCAAGAAGAAAATGGTTCTTTAAACCCATGGAATATATTTTGTAAAGGACAAAGAGGGTTGAGCTCCCTGTGCCTGCAGAGAATGGGGAGAGTGTGTCATACAAAGACTCCAGGAAAACGGTAACTATTCACTGCAGCCTGGCTCTTATTATCCAGGATATCACAATATGGTGGAAATGGCCTTTTGAAACTTGCTTAAGAACACAGAGTTCTGAATGTGAGTAGAGCTTTGATGTGCTTTGCTGACGTCTTGATGTTGTGCGTTCATAACGGGTTGGTGCAGGCGTGCCAGAGGTAGGGAAAACAAGTGGGGTGAGCTGGTGCTTTGGGATAATACCCTCTTCCACAGCGTGGTGCTTGGAGGCTGTGGAATGGCTGCAGGTATTGACAGTTCTGTGCCAGTCACTTATGAGGAGAGCTGTAACCATTTTAAGGATGAGTAAGAGGGCTTTTGTATTACCTCTAAATCAGCAGTACATTGAATATAAGCACAGCTGGCAGGAATCTGCAAATCTACATTTGAAATTTGGTAGCTCTTCCCTGGAACACTTTTCTGTATGATGATAGTTTCTTTGGTTTGCACTACTTATTTCACTTAACTGCAGGAGGGAACTATAGGCTTTGTGTGGGGTAAACCGAAAAGAAAACTTACTGTAATGATGTAATCTTTAATTTCTTGCAAGAGACTCTAACTGCCCTGTTTTGAAACAAATGAGGAAGGGCCCCAAACCTTCAGCTGTGGGGAAGTAAAAAAGGAAGGACTTTGTATAACTTTCTGAGACTGGAAGTGATTTTTACTACAGAGTGTAATGGTAAATTACATTGGACCTTACACACTGTCAGGTGACTTGTAGGAAGCTGATGACACAGTGGAATAGTATGTGTATCAAGTGTTTGCATATGGGCAATTATGTTAAGTGTTTTTCTAAGAGATGACATCTGTAGGAATTGCATAATAATGCCGGGATTAATGGAGTCGCTTAGCATCAGGTGAGGCCCAGGCAGCTCCATCTGCTCTGGTTTTGCCTGCTAAATTTATTGGTGACTGAATGACCGACCCCTCTAGTATTATATGAACTGAATGGGTTGGGGAAAATCACATGGATGTAATGGAGCAGTGCCACATCCTTTTCTTTGCCAAATTTATCCAGTCATCTGTGGAAATACGGGCTCTTCTAGTCCTTGTGGATGTTTAGTTACTGTAGATTTTCCCAGCTAGGCATGTACAGAAAATAATTAACATTGTGCAGAAATGCCTTTCACATTGTGCTGAAGTAAAAGGGACACAGCTTTGGGATGTTAACATGTTTGGTGCAGGAACCTGCCCACCTCTTGTTTTCTTGAAACTTGTGGTAATATGGATATGGATATATGCACAGATTAGCGCTTTTCATCAGTGGGTTTTTCACTAATTTTGTGTAGTCAAATACTGCTACTGTGCTATTTTATCAGATTGTGAAACCAAGGGTTGGTTTCTGCTTCGAGAGAGGAAGAAGCAAGGTAACATTTAAATTTATTAACTGTTTATTCCAGCCTTAAAAATCTTCATATCCTCTACGGAAATGTTGTCCACCATTTAAAATAAAAAGGGCAGAACAGGAATGTCACTATTGTTTTATACTGGAGGTTTCTCTGAAATACTAAAGTTTTTAGTGACCTCCAATCATTTCTGTAAGTAATATATGATCTCCTATTGAATTTTACAGAATCCTTTTATCAAACCATAAACCACTGGGTTTTTTTACTGACTCCTGTATGAGTTTTTTGGAAGTGTCTCTTTTGTCCTATATCATTAAAACATAGAAAATGATTGAGCAGGTGACAGCTCCCAACAGTTTTGGATCAAGAGAAAAACACTCCCAATAAATTAGAGATGACTGTCACCATTCATCATCCTCAGGATAAAATGGAGCTCGCTGGAGTAGAAGGGATGTCTTTGGTTGTGTTGATGAGGCTCATGACAGTATTCCTAAGATAACACAGAAGTGATGGGAAGAAAGTCTTAAAAATGAGGGGAGCTCTTCTGTGCTGCCAACTGCCCTGCACAGAGGCAGTACTGGCCATTGTCCTGGTCAGGTAACCTGAGATAAGACTGTAGATTTCAGCTGTTATCACAGTTTGCACACTGTGGGGTGACTGTTGGTTTTGCCAGATAAATTTCAGGAGGTAACTGTTGTGTTTTATAAGGTAACACCAAATGTTGATTCCACCACCACCACTGGCTAATAATTCATTTCTTACTACGCTTACACTGACTTGTGAAAGACTAACTCAGTAACTTGTGCATTTAGACTGGGAGTCAGATTGCCTTTTGCTTACTTAAAATGACTTATCTGCATGTGCAAATAAAACTTGGGATAAACTTGTGGAGGCATGGTTGATGAGTTTTTAGTGTTCAGATGGATACATGGACTATATGGAAAATGAGGCTCCTTTTGGGGGCAAGTTGAATGCCCAAAACTACAGTTCACTGCTTTATCATCTCAGCCCTGATGTTGCAGCAGATAATTAAAATACCTCAGTAAGTCATTAATGATAGAAAAAAAACACCTTGGTTTGGAAAAAACACATGATCATAATTCTGTAAATTATTCTGTTTTGTAGGAAGATTTTGTGAAACTGAACTAGAAAGTACTCAGTGTCTGCTGAGCTGCCTGCCATGCAGGCAGAAGACAGAAGAAGCTGAGCTTCAGCAATGGCTTGCATTGCTTGGAGGAGAGTATATCAAGACACTTGAATTTCATTTCTACTGTTTCCGTAATAAGATGTACATTTCTGAAAATGGGGACCAGTGATCAGAATCTGAAGCCTTTACAGAGGATTTCATTATAGTTTGTTTTGGTGGAAAATTCATGGGAGTAGGAATAAGATGAAGCAAAAATGGTGGAAAAAGGCCTCCAGGAACCTGTGAAGCAGTGCAGTGAGGTGAGATGGAATGGTGGTGCCTTGCTGCCTCTGGCCATCACTCTGCTCTCTAGTCTGTGCAGGCATCTTTCACAGACTCGCATCTATGTGTTGTAAACAGCCATGAGGAAAAAAAAAAAGGGGGCTGAAGGATTTCAGGTGTCATGACTGAGCTAGCAGGAAACTAAATTAGGTTCAGAGAGCCACTTTGTCATGGTGGCAGAGAGAGGAGGGGCCTGGAGGGATGCTTTGTGTTGTGTGCTGGGCTGGCATTGTATGAGGAACAGCCAGACAGAGCTAGAGGGGCACAAATCAAATAGCAGAGACTTGGGAAATGGAAGTTATATTTTCATGTCAGTAGCATGAGGAACAGCAATGAATAATAGTGTCTTAATTTTCTCTTTTTTTTTTCTGTGTTTGTTTCATGCTTTCAGGAAAGCATTATCACACTTAAGCAACAGCAGAGGCCACGTCATCACTATCCAACTGCGCAGAGAACTAAATGTATTTGTTGGGCACAAGGAGTAAGAATAGAATATGGAAAGTGCACAGATGTTGACAAAATAATAGGGGTTTCTTACTGACACAACACAGTCTCTCTTCCACCTTTCTTTCGAACACCAGCAATCACTTTCTGTCCTGCAGTGGTTAGCAACCCCCTTGTGTGTTTTAAGTTTTTAAAGGTGTGATTGGAGGCTTGTGGCAGTCAGTCTTGAGTGGCCACAGAGGAAGATAAGGTGGATAGCCCTCACAAGGACTCATTTCCCAAAGTGAAGGTGACAGGCTGTTAACAGTGGTCCTGTTCTTGTAATCTCACATAATCTCTTGATCTTGTCAGATAGGAGCACTTGTGCATTAGACTAATCCTGATCAGGTCAATATCGAGTGGCCTGAGAAAACCAGCATTCAAGTATATTCCCTCGTACACTCACTCTAAATGCTGTAAAAATTTCCAAACAGTTAGGGATGATAAGCAGTTGTGTGATAATCGTTTCTGTCAACAGCTTGACCTTTGTGTGGGTGATGGGCTTTTTGATGATCTTCCTCTTTTCCTGTTTAAAGGGAATTTCAGCACAGTATGAGGTCTTTGTCTGTTAAAAGGGCCCCGTCATGATGACTTTTTATTTCCTTCCTTTTATTTACTTGGATGTGGTACAAGTGCACATGGCTCCTGAAGTAGCAAAATGAATAGCTCGCAGGAGAGCCTCGTTAGTCTTGAAATTAGAATAATTGAGTTCTTTTAGCTTATTAGTGCTTAAGAATAGCCTTCCTAAGACCATTACCTCTGGGATAAAAGCCGTATTTGCAGCTGAATAAGCAGCATGTACGACATGACTTGTTGCTAGGGAAAGAGGCTTTCTTAGTTCTCCGCCAAGCAGAGTGGCTTGTGTAGTAGGTAAAAACTGAATGACCTCCAACCGCATTCCTGAAATCCTCTTTACTCTTCACTTGGCAGTCTGAAAATATTTCCGTAAGTGACATTGGCTTTCTGGAGCTGCTCTCATTCCCTTTCCAACTCAGACAGTCAGCGACATGGGAAAAGCAGCCCCTCCCGCCTATCGAGGCCAGTTCTACGAGGGCAACCCTCGCTGCAGGCGCTCGTCTCATCCAAGTGAAATGCCCAGAGCCCAGTGATGTGAGGCTTGATTGAAGACTGTGAGATGTGGGCAGAAGAAAAAGATGTGGGCAAGCAAAACAGCTGTGTATCAGTTAAGATGCCCGGCCTTTAAAGTTAGCCATCTTTCCTGTTCTCATCTCTGCAGCAAAGGGCTGACTTCATTGCAATACAAAAGAGGAAGGCAGAATTCTGGTAGAAAAACACGTAATAACTGATCACAGGGAGTAAAATAATTTGGAGCACCTTTGTGATTTTTTTTTATTTTTTTTTTAAGTGAAACCTTACCTCAGATCTTACCATTACTGGAGTCTTGAGCTGCAGCTGGACAGTATACCCATGGTGCTGCTCCTGCATTTGGCACCAACACCGTGGGGGCTAACCCGGAGTTCTTGCGTGTTGGTGGGCTTTACTTGTTTTTAATCTGTTGAACCCTGGTTTTGGTGGAGTTATTGATACTAGCCTCCATCGAGAATCATGCCAAGGTTCTTAAAATAGACCAAACAGTTTAATAGTGTGCTGAGAGGAGTCTTGCCAGAGTACCTTTAAACAAGACATTTAACTCTTTATCAGCAGCGAGGCACATGAAATGCATTTTGCTCTTTAACAGGTTTGTAACAATTGCACAGAACACAGAGAAGTAGAGAAGAAACTGAGATGGTGCTGTAGTGATTAGTATAAGAAACTTGAATGCAGCAGGTCAATGGCAGTGCTTCTTTACAGCTTGAGTTTATCAGATGGGTCTTTTTTCCCCTGTGGAAATGAGGATGGTTCAATTTTAGGAATTAATAACAGCAAGCTCAGGAGTTCATCCTGTATAGGTGAAAGAAAGGTAGTTAGCAGTTTTTAAAGATTTAAGTGCTAATAAGGGCTTAGTGGTTATTGCGCTGACATCTCTGCCTTACAAATGTCTATTTTTTGCAAAGACATTGCAGAGGACAGTAGAGACCAGGACAGACTGCAACTCTTTTATACTAACATGATACTGATATTAGTAATAGTGAGGGACAGAAGCTCAGAAATCCTGACGGTGTCTATAACGTGAGGCTGTGTCCTGGCCTCCCTTTGGATAGATGCTGTAAATGTCTCAGTTTAGTAACAGAGGACGAGAATCCCACAGGGCTAACAATGACTGTCATTTCTTTGACTGGCACACATACTAGAAGATCTCTTAGCCAGAAATGTCTGAAGTCTTGAATATGTTGTAAAAAAGAACTTTGTATCATTTAAAAGGCCCTGAAACTTGGTGACAAGGACTGTGTGCTGATTATTGGACAGGAGTGTTTACCGGCTTGGGTACTTGCTTTGGTTTTCCTAGATCATAAAGCTGTTTGTGTTGGAAAATAATTTTCCTTATCCTCAGTTCTTCTCAGCACTGAAAACTTTTTTAAATCTTTGTGTAAATGGGAACAGAACTCTTTATCTTATACTCAGGAGGGAGGTCGTTAAATTGTGGTACCAATTTGTGTTTCAAAATGAAAAAATCTACTTGATCCCCTAGACTGGAATATCATCTCATCAGTTGATCTTCTCTTCTTTAAAGCAGAAAGAAGAAAGAAAGGCTTTCCTGGAGCAATCATTGACGCAAACTCTTCTTATGAAAGGGAAAGGAGATGGTTTAGAGATGGGAGTTTCTAATTCAGAGTCATGGAAAAGAGCCTTTTGTTCCTTAACACAAACCCTGCTAAAAATAGATGAGTACTGTTGGCTCAAATGAACTTGCTACTGTTTGTGTTTGAGTGACTACGATGTTTATCATCTTGCACTTCAGTAAAGCTCTCAGGCTGGAGAGCTTTTTTTTTTGTTCTGTTTTGCTAAGTGTATTCCTGGGGGTCCCACTTCCTGACTGGGGCTCTGACAATGAATCATAGCAGCAGAAATGATAATAAATTGCTTCATTCTGCATAGCTCCAAGCCTCACTGCAGATATCTCCCCTGATGTAGCCAGAAAATTAATCTAAAAGTCTTCTCTCTTTTAGATTTAGGCTGTCACTCAGTGGCTCTCTCTGTTGGACTGTGTTTTCATAGAATATATACTTAAATGTTTGTCAGGCTAAACAGCAAGCATTTGTAATGGGGTCTGGGATGTGAGACCGTGGTGTTCTTCCCCCGCCGTGTGAATGTTTAACCCAGGAATTATGTGCACTCAGTCTCCACTGACCTGTCCTGCAGGAGGGACTTCTCCTTTAGGGTGCTCATTGAAAAAGGTAGGAATCGTGCCTGGGTTTTGTGCATCTGGGCAAATGCACAAATACACTTTCTGAGTAAAAATGGAAATCGTAGCAGCATTTTTCCTTTAGGCAAATGTCTCCCAGGACAGCTGTTCAGGGAAAAGCCTTGGAATGGCTGAAATCTTGCTTTTTTTGTAAGAGCAGCCCTTCATGTCACCACCACCACCCCCCCCATCGAACTCCCCAAATCTGCCTGTGAGTCTAGATATCTCTTCTTGGGTTGCTATGAGGCATATTCAGAAGCAGTTTGTCTGTTGTCTACTTTAAATGACTCAACCAGTTTGTGTTCAGTATTTCCTTGACTGTTGTAGACTTAAAATGCTTAAATACCAGAATTGGAATAGGAAAACTATTGAAGAGAGCTCCAAAGCTATAAATATGAGATGTGGTTTGTCAAAATTGATGCTAACATTTTTACAAGATAGTTTGATTGATGTAACAGTTCAAACAGCAGCCTTGATCAGGATGCTTTTGTGAACAAGGTAATTTATCTCAGCAAATGTGTTCACATAAATGTTTTAAAATGAAAGGCATGATAAATCTGGCTAGAGCCTGCACACAGTGGAGCTGCCACCTGTTAAAGATTTTAATGAACTGTTCTGTATTTAACAGAAAAAGTTTAAATAATGTTTGCTGAAACTTCCTGTATCTCAGGCACTCTGAGCTATCTTGTGGCAAATGCTTCTAAGCGGAGCGGCTCTAGTGTTTTAATTAGAAATGCAGCAAACTAGTGAAGAAGACCATTAAATCCTAAATGTGGCTTTTGTGCAGAACAGCCACGAGGAAGGGCTTTTTCTTCAAAGCCACAGGGAGCTGGTGTTTTGTTTGGGAGCTAAAGGACACCCTAGCTCATGTTATGGCATTATATTAATGGGAAATTAGTTCTGGATTTTTTCAATGGAAGATGGTATGGTTCTGAGAGTAAACCAAAAAATGTACTAGGATGTTAAGCTTCTTTGTGTGTGAGAGAGAAAACCTTTGAGTGCAGTCAGACTTGGGTTGGTGGAGTGGGTTTTTTTTGCAGCAGGAAAAGGGTTCACAAGTCTCTTTTCTGCAACCTGTTTACAGAAGGGAATTAGGAGATGTGGAACATGTCAGGCTTGAGACATCTGCATAAGGACAAATGCCATCCTCTGAGAGTCTGCAGAAATGTGCTGGTCTTTTTACCACTTACAAATTAAGTGCATTGCTTAAGGGCCTTAGATTGGCCATGGTTTGGAAGACCACAACTTACTAGGGTCACAGAATCATAGAGTGGTTAGGGTGGAAAGGACCTGAAAGATCATCCCCTGCCATGGTTAGGGAACCTGGAGCAGGTTACTCAGAGCCCCATCCAGCCTGGTCTTTAACACTTCCAGGGATAGGGACTCCACAGCTTCTCTGGGCAACCTGTACCAGTGCCTCACCACCCTCATAGTAAAGAATTTCTTCCTAATATCTAACCTAAACTTACCCTCCTTCAGTTTAAGGCTGTACCCCCTTGTCCTACATGCCCTTGTAAGAAGTGCCTCTCCAGCTTTCTTGTAGGTACTGGAAGGGCACTAGAAGGTCTCCTCAAAGCCTTCTCCTCTCCAGGCTGAACAGCCCCAACAGGATGCTTTTTTCCTGTGCTTTTCAATGAATCACCATTCTTGTTTTCCATCCAGAGGCATGCTGGATGCTCACTATGTAGTTCCTTGACTGACCTTCACTTAACTGTAGATGTGGAAAACATTTCTGGCTGAGTAAACAATACACAGCTTCTAATGAAGCTATGCAGTGACCAGACTGAAGCTCACTGAGGTTGTAGAAAGGATGTAGAAGGCGGGAAAGGTGCTAGAAAAAGTAAAAGCAGTCGGTAAGGAGGTAGAATACCAAGGGAGAAAACTCTGAAGAGATTTGTGAGGCACAGAGGCAAATTGATGAGTGTGGTCAGTAATAGCCACTGGTACCAGCACAGGCGTTGTAAAATTATATCCTTTAAAACCAGTAATGAAACCTCACTGATTACCTTCACTGTCTATTCTGGCTTCAATAAGCTTTGAGGCAGCCTGTTAAAGCAGTCTTGAACCAATGGTCCAAGTGAGTATTGGAACTCAGGAGCATTTCAGTTATTCTTTTGGCTGAACTACATTTTGTCCCATGGACAAAACAGAGTGATAGTTTTCACAAGTTACTAGAAATTTGAGGCACATCCCCACCCTTTTTCTTGCCGTGTCCTATTTGATATCTTTTTCCCATGATGATCCCAGCCTCCAGCTGTAATCAGTATGCTCTGTGTTGCTGTGAGCATGCCAGAAAATGGGGCCACTTCTGATTCAACTCCAAAATAAACCTTTTTTTACTTGCACATTGGTGGCCTGGGTGATTTGACATATTTGCACTGTGCTTTCACTTTCAAGAAAATAAACATGCAATAGAAATAAATGTGCATCTAGAAGTGCTTAAAAATTCAGGAGCTGTCTCTCTTTCAAAAAAGCAGATTCCAGAATGTTGACAACAGACGACTGGCATGAACTATTTTTTTTCTTAATAGCTGGAAGAGAAGGCCCCTTTTCAACAATAACTTCAGGCAGGGAGCAGTCCCATGGCCAGAATATTAGCGTGTTTGCCAGAAAACCTGGAGCTTTGTTTCTGTTCACCTGCTGTGTAGACTTCACTTGGTTTCTCCTCTTGCATAAACTGCACTTCATCCTCTGCTTTTGTAACGTCTACTGCGGTTTCTCCTGCAGACCGTGAAGACCTTCATGGTCATTTATATTTTGATAACCCATTAAAATAGCAACATGGAATCTAAGGTATTTTTATTAATATAGTTGGAACAGAGCAGCTGCTACAGTGCAGTTAATAATGTTGGCCTCCAGTCACCCTGAATCCATTTTTACCCTAGACTATCTGGCACTCTGCAAGATACGCCCTCCTCAACAGGTCTGCAGGAAGCTTGTCACACTGTCTTCTGGAAAAGCATATAAATGATGGTTTGATATTTCAGTATGTAAACCTATAAAAAGCTGTAATAAACCCAATGCACTCAGTTATTCTTGCTGTACATTTACAGAATGTTCTAAAATATCCTTGGTGTTATTCAGTGAAGTGAGTAAAAATCTAGATTATGATAGTCTTATTTACTCTCAGTGAAGTAAATGCTATTTTGAGACAGCATAGTCTTGAAAAATATTAGCTATTTTTGAAAGATAACTGTAATTCAAAAGGTCAGCTTCCCTGCAGTCCCTGGTAAGGTCTGAGAGCAAGTTCTTCTGGAGCCTTTTGCATACAGAGGAAGCAGCTGTATAGCTCAGCTTCATTAAAACTTTGGGTATGGTCTCCAATAGTGTCCTTACAGCCAAAATGCTGAGATAAAAGCTGGAAAAGTGGACCTTTCTTCTATGGTTACCTTTTGAGTATAGCCCCTTCCAGCCCATTAGCCTGTGCCTGTGATTTTCATCATGCACCTTGTACGTTCCTCCTGGAGCAGCAGACTGACCTCTCCGTCCTGGCTGTCAAAGGAGACAAGTATGAGAGGGATGTCCAAGGGGAAACAATAGGTCAATTAAACTAGCATTGAGAGGATTTTATTGTGGTGGCTCTTGAGTGGGTTTTGCATTATCCTAGGTTGGTTTTGTGATCCACATCAGTTCATGGATTTGCTGCGACTTGAAATAGCTCTGAATGCAGGTTGTGCAAGTTGAAGATTATGAAGAAGCCAAAAAACCCTCACCCAGATGTGTGCAAGCAGAATTGCAGAATTATGCAGGTGTTCTGCATAGCTGAACTGATCTGGAGGTCTAGGGCTGTTGTGATCCATTGGTGCCTGACTTGACCTAAATGAGCTCCTACTTAACCCTGCCTTGATTTTGTAGTTATTTAAATTGAGGGATATCTGGCACCTTTTCTTACATAGGTAGTAACTTAGGCATTGTCCTCAAAAAGCATGCTGCTAACACAGTAATAAGACTAATAAGAAACTGCTAGGTCTTGTGTAAAAGCTATACAAATATGGGATTCAGGTTAGTTACAAAGATGAGAAACTATCCAAGAACTCCAGTTTTAAAATGGAAACAGTATCACAGAATGAATGAAGCAAATTAAGATGCGGAACTAAAAGTGAAACCTGGAAATATCTACTGTACACAAAGAGAACCACTGGAGAAATAATTTGTAGTTAAGGAATCAGAGTTTTCCAGTTGTGTTAATTGCTTAGATGGCATCCGTTTTGTGTAAGTAGTACAAAAGACATTACCCTACTCTCCCTGAGACAGGATCACTGTTAATTGATGTAATCCTTTAAACAGGGAACAACAGAGTATCTTACACAAATGTCAGAAAGCTAAATGAGCTACTTAATTTGTGTCATTGTGGTTTTTGTATTGTGCAGTAGCACTTTCAAGCCATGCTCATAAAACATTTACTATGTAGATGAAATCTAAACAATGTATAGATGTTAAAAAAACAAGCAATGCAGGCATTTGAAGACCTGGCAAAAAATAAATAACCTTTGCCATTAACCTCAAATCTTTTCCATGTGAAACTACAGTTTTTTCTTCCAATAAAAAACTGCAAGACGGTAACTTTTGTAAGACAGGCGGACTCACTGGAGATGAAATAACAAGTTTAGGTTTATTTAATGACTGACTTGATTTAACCTGCTCGATCATATATAGAATCATTAAGTTATTTAAGCTGGGAAAGACCTCTTAAGGTCATCTAAGAGTCCAACCAAAACCTAATGCTGCTAAGTCCACCACCAAACTGTCTCCCTAAGTGCCATATTTACCTGTTTCTTAAATAGTTCCAGGAATGGTGAGTCTTCCGGTTCCCTGGGCAGCCTGTTCCAATGCTTGACAACTGTTTTGGTGAAGAAGCTTTTCCCAATATTCAATATCACTTCCTCTGGCACAACTTGAGGCCATTTCCTCTTACCTCTGTTACTAAGGAGAAGAGACCAACACTCACCTGGCTATAACCTCCTTTCAGGTAGCTGTAGAGAGTGATAAGGGCTTCTCTGAGCCTCCTTTTTTCCAGAATAAAGAGCCACTCCTTATAGGACTTACCCTTCAGACCCTTCACCAAGCTCTGGACTTGTGTGAGCACCTCAGTGTCTTTCTTGCAATGAGGGGCCCAGAACTGGACACAGCACTCGAGGTGTGGCCTCACCAGTGCCGAGTACAGGGGGACAATCACTGCCCTGGTCCTGCTGGCCACGCTGTCTTTCTTACAGGCCAGGATGCCATTGGCCTTCTTGGCCACCTGGGCACACACTGGCTCAAGTTCAGCTGCTGTTCACCAGCACCCCCAGGTCCTTTTCCTCTGGGCAGCTTTCCAGTTGCTCTTCCCCAGCCTGTAGCCTGCCTGGGGTTGTTGTGACTGAAGGGCAGGAGCCAGCTCGTGGCCTTGTGAAACCTCGTACAGTTGGCTTTGGCCCATTGATCCACCTTGTCCAGATCCTTCTGCAGAGTTTTCCTACTCTCCAGCAGATCCACACCTCTTGTGACTGGCTCCCAGCTGGATTTAACTCCGTTTATGACCAATCCCTGTAGTCAGCCACCCAGCCAGTGTTTTAACCCAGTGAAGACTGCCCCTGTCCAAGCCACGAGCAGACAGTTTCTCCAGGAGAATACTGTGGGAAATGGTGTCAAAGGCTTTACTAATGTCTTAGATAAATATCCATAGCCTTTTCCTTGTGCCTTGGCTGATCCCAAAGAAGGGATTGAGTCCCTCAGCCTTTTCCTGATCCTTTACCACTATGTTTTCCCCCATGTCCAATAAAGGATGGAGATTCTTCTTAGCCCTACAAACATTTTTACTGTCTTTTACAGCAGTACCCAGATTAAATTCTAGTTGGGCTTTGGCCCTTCTAATTTACTCCTTGCGTAACCTCACCACATCCTGAGTTACCTGTCCCTTCTTTTAAAGGTCATAAAGTCTCTTTCTTTTTCCCGAAGTTCCACCCTAAACTCTGTTTTCAACCGTGCTGTTCATCTTGCCCGCCAGTTTGTCTTTCAGCACATGGGGACAGCCTGCTCCTGCACCTTTAGGATTTCCTCCTTGAAGAATGTCTAACCTTTCTGGACTCCTTTGCCCTTCAGGACTGTCTCACAAGGGACTCTGTCAACCCGACTCCTAAACAGGCTGAAGTCTCTCTCACAGTATTGCTGCATCTGTCCAGACTGTCACTGGAGAGCTCTGTATATAAATGAGAGGTCATCCTTGAAATTTTCCCCTTGTCAAATATTATCCTTTTGGGGAATAATTACATTCTTTTGACCTAGATGTTCTCAGGACTGGAAGTCAGTAAATTTCCTTTGTGAAAGGAAGACTTTGTAAAGTGAGACATGGTCCTTTGTGTTCTTCTTTGGTGCTTGTTGGCTTTTTTTTCCTTGGGAAAATAATGTTAGTTAATAATAAGCTGAATTTCTTACTGACCAGAGCTTACTGCTTGAAGTAAGATGTTTCTTGTAGTAAAAACCTTCTGTAGTAATTCAGTAGTGCCCAATTCCATTGTTGGGTATTGATCAAAATTTTATGGTCTTTGCGAAGGCTAATTTTATCAAAACTTCCCTGTGTGCATGTAATAATGACCTAAGCTTGTATTCCTGAGTGCTTAAACTCAATGCAGTCTCTGAATTTTTTTATACATCTCCTCTTTCTTTGCCTTTGGAAAGTACCAGAGGTCATTTCTGTAAGCAATATGGCAATTGCACAGTGGGTTCCTCAGGGAGGCACCTGGTGTTGTAGAGCTCCTGCAGCATCTCCAGCCTTTGAACCCTGTGACTTGTCCTGTTCCCTTAGCTGAGCTCAGTCCCATCATACCTGTCTCACCTATCCCAGATCACAGTCCTAAATACTCCTTCTGGAAGCGTTTGTGTGGGAGCAGATGCACACCATGCCTTCGTGCCCGAGGTAACTCTGAAAAATGTTCCTCATGAATTGGCTCACCCCCTGTAATTATCTCCCAAGCTCCTTATATCCCACTGTGACAGACTGGGGAAAGAAAAGCAAAGTCTCTGTGTGAGGAGCAGTGTTTCTCACAAAAGCTGGTGATATATAATTGAATAAGCTCATTCATTAGGAAGAAGCCAGGAGAAGGTGGGTAAAATAGAGGTGTTAAAGCTTCTCTAGATACCACAGAAAATCTGCTTTAGAAAGGAAAGCTGCTTCATACTAATCCAAGATCTGTTTGAAACTCTTTAAAATAGCAGGCAGAATTTAGAGGTGGGAAGAGAGCATGTTAAGTTTTACTCTCAAATGTAGGGTTGACGTTGATGCTGGAAAACAGATTCAGAAAGAGGAAAAAATAGCTTTCAGTAATTTCAGACACTGTCTCAGACCTGGTCAGGAAATGGCCACTCTTCTCTCTTGCCCTTACTAGAGAAATGAAAATCATATATGAATCTAGCCTCTGGGTTTAGGCAAATTTAGTTTTTTGTTGTGTTAACAGCTTAACTTGATATGATCTTTCTCCTGTGGAACAAGCAAGGGAATTTTTTTCTAGTGGCTGCCCAAGCCAAGATTGCTTCATTCTCGAGGAAAGAAGTTTCTCTCAAGCATGGAGAGGCACTCAACCATTAAGTGAATTGTCTGGCAGGAGAGAAAGATACAAAAATCTTTAAAGAAGCTGTAATCACATCATAGTAAAACTGTCATCTCTATCTTCCGTGTCAGAATAAATGTTTTGGTGCTCAATGTCAAGCAAATAGCATATATGGTATTCACCACCACAGAGGTCAATTTACTTCTGTTTTGGAACATTAAGCTACAGGGTAGGTTTGAACCATTCTTTAGGTAAAGTTAAAAAACCTCCTTTATGTTCCTGTTTGCGGAGTTTCTGAGAACTAAACAACAATTCTCATTCTTCAACAGAAACAAACGGTAGTAATGTTTTAACATAGTGGAACAAGAAAATGTCAAATGCAATGGAAGTTATGCCAGAAAAATGTATGCTGTGTATTGGCTTAATTTTATCCAACAAACTTTTTTTTTTTCTTTTTTTCTTTTTTTTTTTTTGTAATTTCTCTCTCATTTTCTCTCTTCATTCCTGGCATGTTACATACACCCTAAAATCTGAATAGCTGCCCCCTCCCGGCCCCCCTGTTGTTCTCTCCTTGTGCATATTGTAAAACTGTAAATGCTGCAATACCTGCAAGACAAAGACTGTATCACCCTCTGCGGTAATTGTGCCTCTTCCAGAGCTTTGGTTCCTTAAGTGGTATAAAAATCCACTCTTAGACTAAAAATTAAAAAATCTTGTTCCCTTACAGTTAGAAAAAAATTGATCTTATAATTACAGCTTGTATTTTCTTTTTAATTGCCCCACTATTGTCATGTGTGCTAGAAAACCTGGCATTACATATATATTCAATTCTGTAAAAGCAGTAAAACTTGTCTTTATGTAGTGTTTACCAATAAGATTTTAGACCCCGAATATACATAGAGGTGGGGTGGTAAAAGATCTCTGGACAAAAAGTACTTCCTGTTTAAACTGAAGAACAGTAATTTTATAACTGGTGACTATTAGTCAGAACATTGATAATGCTTGAGTTGAAGTTACAGCCTTTTAGGTCTACTTGTGGTAAGCACCCTTTGCCCAGCTAGAAGCAGCCAAGACAGCTCTGCCTCAGCACTGATCCAGGGTTTGGAGCCAGCTGGTGAACTTGCTCAGGCCCCAGTCTGAAACACAGATATCTCTGCGTAGGCAGTTAAATGAAAGAGCTGGCTTTCAGAGTTGCTCTGCCCTTTGGCAGCAAGTGATTTTACTGGGATCTTGGAAGTGCATTGTAATGGTGGAAATAGAGTAGAAATTTTAAAAAATTACTGCAGTCAAACGGCTTTTAGTGAGCACAGTGCAGGTTTCATTATTGACCTGAGTATAAGTGGATTTCTGCCTGTGCTGTGCTCACCTCATGTCTGTAGGCTCCTGACAGTGCAAAGATCTATTTTTGTGATAGTTTAAAAGCAAAAGCAGTACTGTGAGGAATGAGGATTTGTTAACTGATAACAACTTGTGTATTCACTTTATTCTTCTCTGCCGTGCATCACTTGTTTATGAATTCACAGTACATGTACACAACTGTATATACATGTAGAAATGTGCATATGTATGAGGTATATTATTTAATTTAGGCTGATTAACAGGCTTCTCCATGAAATACAGTGGATGCCTTTCAGGCTGCAACCTTGTAAATACTAGTGATGTGCAGAATATTATCCACTAAATGTAGTATTTTTCAGTTTAAGATGCCATCTGAGTTGAAGTGCACCGTTGTTCTTAAGTAGGACAATTAAGACTTTCCAGAAACAGCAACAGTGGCAAAAGAAACCACAGAACACTGCTGCATTGTGTGTGGCTGTGAGTCATACAGGAGACGCATGTCCCCAGAGATCCTTTCTGCCTCTTCATCCTCCCCATGAGCTGCCCCCTTTCTGGCTGATGATCTTCCTCCCTCTCTCAGAGCTGATGCTTTGTTACCTCTTCGTCCCTCTCTGAGCAAACCTTTTCTAAATGCTGAGGAGGTATTTAGTCTGACACCCCTGAGAGAGGGAGAAGGCCTGGCCTGGGGAGTAACACTTGATAATGGGCTGCAGGTCTTAGCACTATTTCTGGGACCTTTTTTTCTTTTTTTTTTTTCCCCCTGAGGGACACAGTCCAGCTGATTTGGGAACCTTTCTTGCCGAGAGGCATGAATAGCTGGGTTGTGTTTGCTCAGGGGCTACACTCTGGCAGGGATAAAAGTCTGGGAACTGCTGCCAAACCTGCACAGCCACTTCTGTGTTGTGGTTAACCTGTTAACCAACCTCTAGTAGCAGGCATAGAGGAAGAAGCTATGTGAAGATCCTCTATGTTAACTGAAAAGGAGTAGGAAAAAAAAAATCCTGGGAAGAGTTTTCCATGAAATGAGAAAAACAGATATGTAAATGCAGCACCTGTCTTTGAAAGTCAAAGTAGAATTCAGTGAATCAAAGCTGGAAAGGAAAGAAGATATAACTGCTGGTACTGTGTACTTCTGAAGTAGCTTTTCAGAGATTGGCAGAGCAAACTACGAGCAAGCAAATAGACCAGTTTAACCCTTTGGGAACTGTATTAGAATAAATCCTGGAAACATTATTTTGACAAGAAAGCAGTTAATTTTCTCATGTATCTCTATGCTTTATGGGTAAAATCCATCCAGAGATACTGAAAATCAAGTATTTGTAGTTGCCAGTCAGCATCTTAAGAGCATGGGAATTTGATGTATCCTAAACCTTCTTGGAGAAAATATGGTACCTCTTGAACCCAGGTGGTAAGAGTACTTCAGAAAATGAAGTTCACATGGGGCTGGAGGAAGCATACGTAGCAAAAAGTAGTGGAGCAGAATGAGAAAGAGGCACAGAGTTGCTTCACTGTTGTGATGTGTTACACAGAGCGTGCCAAACAGAAATATACCATCTGTCAGCTGGTCCTCATGAGGCACTTGTGCCATGGCCATCCTGTCTCCTCTTCTGTGCTTCCTCACAAAGTCCAGCTGCCGAGTGGTGCTGAAAGTGTTTTGGGGGACCAGCATGGGATAAAACATCTATTTGAGCAAGACTGCATCATGCTGTGACTCTAATCCAAAGTAAATTGATGTCATTCTTGCTGCACTACAGTATTTTATCAGGCAATTTTTTAACAGAGTAGTAATTTTTCTTAAGTTAAAGGCTTTCATATAAGCAGATTTTTGATTTTAACAAACATGTTGTTGCTCTGCTATTTAGGTGATCTTTGGTTTGAAGCAACAGTTCACTGTAGAAAAATCCATGTGTGTGAGGACCTCCTTTGAAAGTGGACTTGATGCTTGGTTAGTGAAAAGGCAGATGTTTCTTGAGCAACTCAAACTTCTCCTGCATGCTGAGTCATCCTGAATGCTCAGCTAGAGAAGCAGAACTGCCCTGCTAAGGACAGAAGTGTTGGGAATCAAAAAATAACTCAGGCATACCACAGCAGGAGCTCTGCAGAACACTGCTGACCTGGTGGAGACATGGCCTGCAAACAGAATGGCAGTGGGAGCAAGGAGGGACTTGAGTCAGGACCACATTTTTCTCCTACTTCCCTTTTTCATGTATTCCTGTATTTCTGCCACCCTGTTGGCACTGTGGTGGTTTTGTTTTGGTTTTTTTTGCCTTTGTTTTGAAAGTTAAATATTAATCTGGTCCTGTCGCAGTCTTGTGTTGAGATTTTTTTCCAAACAGTTTTGAATGAGCTGTAGAGTTTGATGTGAAGCGATGTGAAGTTTTCTTGTTATAGAACATTTACATGTGCTCATGCACTGACGCCTGAGTCAAAACATGTATTTCCTCTGGAAATTACCTTCTTCTCTCCTATGCAAAATAGTCTCTTTTTAGGTGCCTAAGGCTATATCTTCTCTTACTTCCCCCTGAAATTAGATATTTGGGGTGCAAACCAGATCTTTAACTGTTGAAGCTTTGCAACTGACTTACAGTCTGGACTCTGCAAGCGGTAAGGATGGGCCTAATGTTGCACCTTAAGGGCCCAGAAGGGCAGTAGAGCAAGGGGACTGGCAGTGATGTGGGGACTGGGGACCCACTGTCCACATCAAATGTCCCCCAGCCAGGGCTATGCCACACGAGGGGCCACAGGGATTTTTTTACACTACGGATGTGTTCCCTGAGCATCAGGGTGTTTTTGTGGAACATACTGCCAGCTGCTGAGAAAATAAGCAAAGGGACACTCCACATAGGCTCAGTCCAATTATGTTGATAGCCACAAAACTTAGTGAGGGGGAAGTGTTGCTGTATGGTGACAGCAGACGGATGAGTGTGAAAGCAGACAGAATGGGAAGTGAAAGAACTGCAGTTGCTCTCTTAGGCTTTCCCCCTAGTCTGAGCAACCCAGGTGCATGTTGTACAAAGCAAGCCATTTTCTTATTTAAAAAAAAAAAAAAGTGACAAATACCAATATTTTTAAGTCGTTCACGTGCACTGGTGTTTCCAATAATAGTGCTGAAAATAGACAGTAAAATAAAACTGCGACTTGAGAACATGTTTGCTTTTTAGACCACAGAAGTATTCTGTATGGTGTTACTGTCAGGATTCCCTTTGTACTAATTTAGCTATTATGTATGGCTTTAGGCTTTACATTTTAGTGAATGAAATAGATTTCATCTATGAAATGAAGACGCTTAATCTTAACCATTTTATTAATATTATATGTTAGAAATATTATAACCATGTTCTCAAAAATTTGTCATTAAGACAACTCACTGTTAATACAATAATAATAAGGGGTTTACATCAAAGAATCAGAACACATCACATTGTAATGAAGCTCCAGCATGTCTATTGCTAATGAGTAGACAGCAAAGTTGAATGCAGTTTTCATTTACTGTCTCATAAATTGATTTTAGTTTACAGTGCTGTAGGCTAGGTCTCCTTAATTTTGTATTTTTGTTTAATTGAATAGCAAGACTTATAATTAGCTTAAATATGTTGTAGGCCTTGACTGATGTGAGTTACCGAGCCAGTGAAACTTCACTCCAGTGTGAAGAGTGATCTGTTCATCTTGTGTGCTGGGTGGAGGTTTTTTTAGGTAAAACCAGCTCGATCTGAAAGTTAAAATGGGGAAGAAGATCATATCAGTCTTAGTGGTCTATTACATGTGACAAAAATACATGTGGTTAAAAATGATTTTTAGAGATTCTTCTTCTTCCTGGTCTGCCATAATTCTCAGAAAAATTGTATTCCTTATATTTGCTGTTTTTTCTCTAGGAGTTAATATGAGAAGTTGAACTAATCTGTGACTTATCTTTTACCATTCATGTAATCATTTTTGTTTCTGATATTATTCTTGCCTAATAAGGTATTTCACAGAAGGCTTTGGAATGTGACAACTATTAACAGGTGCTGTTTGTAGCAGGAATGAAGGAAAAGAGCTCCTAGTACAGCTAAGGCTGTACAAAGGCACTTAATGCTTATAAGACAACTGTATATGCAGTGAGTGGGGAAATCTGCCCACAGCTGCTAACACTTGCTGCTAATACCACTGCAGTAGACTGCTGTTCTGTTTCATATTTTCAGCAACAAGTATCATAGTGTTTAGTGGAGGTGATCTTGTATGATCCGACAAAATACCTGTGCACCCTGTCTTTCTGTCTGTGGCTTCTCATGGTACACCACGCCTGCTGGAAGACAGCAACGTACTGACAAGCTGATACAGAGCTTAGACTCCACATCAGCTGGTGCAAATACTGATTTTGTGCAATGTTTGTTAGCTGTTTCTTCAGATGACTTTTTCCTGTTGGTTTGTAAGGTCTCCTTTGTGAGAAGACTACAGCATTCTGCTTGTCTTGACTTCCCAATAATTGTAAATGGTTCTGCTCCTAATGAAGGTTACAGGGATATCTTTAGTGCTGTTCAGATAAGGGGTCCGACAGATATTTGGAAGCAGTCTTTGTTTGAAACTGCTATGGAAAATAGTGTTCCACGTTGGACTCAATTATCCTTATGGGGCTAAGGACCTTACTCAAGATACTCTTGAGTTTAAGATGTGTAAGTTACAGAAGTTGTTTACTTTGGAGATGGGGGCCCTGTTATGCTGTAATTGTGGAATGTTAGTAAGTAGGTATCACCTCCCATTAACAGTGAGTGAGAGCTTGTACCTAATACGATTTCTAGGATGCCACTCCAAAAATTTACTCCTGAATAGCCATCCCAGCATAATTTCATTACGGACTGCCTGCTGACTGAGGTTCAAACAGTACTAGGAGGAGCTGTAATTTCTGAAAATAAAAAAGAGCTCTCAGAGGAAAGGGGTGGTCTATCTATCCCATATGTCAGCAGGACCAGAAGGGAGTGTGGGACGGGAATAATGTCTTCGACATAGCCCCAGAAATGTTTTGAGGGTTGCAGGGGTGGTGTTTGGTAACCAGTATTACTGAATATGCACAGCTAAAATTCCCCACCTCCCCTCTCAAGTAGTAAAGTTGTGATAGAAGTGTTCAGTGCCCATCACAGAGATCATCCCACACCCATCTGCCTGTAGCAAATGCATCTTTGAACAGGACTCTGGCTGTGCCTGCTGTGGCTTAGCACCAGCAGACCAGCACGCTGCAGCCAGTGGGTGGAAGTGGGATGTCTTGTCTGTACTGCTTCCCTGGGATGGTACAAAAGGACACAGAGCAGGAACTGGGTTATGCACCCCACAAACTAAGGTTGCTCTTCTGTCCTCATATCCTTTGGCTTTAGCCAAGAAGGAAGCCTACTTGGTAAGTTCATCTGCCTCACATATGCAACTTCGTAGTTACTCACTAACCCTTTCTTTGAGTCTTGATTTTTCCCTGCAGCACAGTGGAGTATATGTGATAAGTATAAAAATCTGCATGGTATCAAATACCCAAGAGATTAAAATAACCTAAAACTGTTATTGAATGCCTCAGTTAATTAAGGGGATCTGTGATGTTGGCTTTTGGGATAATCCCTCCTCAGTCTCACTGTGTAAGTCAGCTGCCCAGGTGTAACGTCACAAATTCATGTATAACCCAGTTCAAAAAGAAGAAGCATTAGTCTATCAGAAGCACAGTAGCAGTTTTAATTCCATGTTTATTGTTATTTTTTTCTTTAGGGTGTCATCTTTCTGCCTGGCAACAGAGTAATTGAGCATCCCTGCAATGAAGAAAGTCCAGGAAAGTTCCTTTTTGAAGTTGTTCCAGGTAGGATATTCTACTCCATATGAAAAGTCTTTCAGGTTTGTCCTCCGTGACAAATGGCCACATCTGTTCTGCCAGAACAGAAGCTGAAAGTGATTAATGATTCAATTTAAGGAAAAAAATAAGTCGGTTAATTTGTTAATACGTTCATTCATAATTTTTTCATTCACCCCCAGGCAGCACAGGAAAAGGATGTGTTTTTTATTTGTCAGTGTAAAGCATGATTGTTCACTGCAAGGGGCTGCACCACTGAGTGGCACAGCGACAGTTACAAGTGTGTTTTGTAATTATTTTAGATTATATTGGATTCTATGAAGTAGTGTGTCCTGTGGCAACAAAGGAATCCGTAACTTCGCATCAACAGCTTATTGCTGTAAGGCCTTAATGACATCAGGACCATCACTTAAGAGTGCTCCCTGGTCACTGTGGGTGGATAACCAGATTGTAACAACCAGAAGCATCGCTGCTTTGAAACTCTGAACTTATTTTCAGTTGTGGGTTTTTGACTGGTTTTTACCTGAGCTAGATGTGTCTGAAGAACATTGCCCTGGCAACCGAGTGGTGCTTTTGATTGAGTGGTATGGCTTAAGTGATTTGCTTACTGTCTTTGCTACTTTCTCTTCTGGAGGGCAGACCTTGGCCTGTTTAGGAGCCTAGTTGACAGATACCTGTGGGAGGCAGTCAGTCCTGAAGGGCAAAGGAAGTGCTGGGTCCTGCCCTTGGGTCACAGCAACCCCATGCAGCACTACAGGCTGGGGGCAGAGTGGCTGGAAAGCTGCCTGGCAGAAAAGGACCTGGAGGTGCTGGTCAACACTGGCTGAACATCAGCCAGCATGTGCCAAGAAGGCCCATGACATCCTGTCTTGTAAAAGAAATAATGTGACCAGCAGGACCAGGGCAGTGATTGTCTTCCTGTACTCTGCACTGGTGAGGCCACACTTTGAATCCTGTGTTCATTTCTGGGTCCCTCGCTACAAGACATTGAGGGTCTGAAGTGTGTCCAGAGACGGGCAATGGAGCTGGTGAAGGGTCTGGAGCACAAATCTTATGAGGAGCAGTTGAGGGAGCTGAGTTTGTTTAGCCTGGAGAAAAGGAGGCCTGTGGGGGGACCATATTGCTCTCTACAACTACCTGAAAGGAGGTTGTAGCAAGGTGGGAGTTATTCTTTTCTCCCAAGTAATAAACAATAGGACAAGAGGCAACAGCTTCAAGCTGCACTGAGGAGGTTTAGACTGGATATTAGGAAAAATTTTATCACCTAGAGGGTTGTCAAGCATTAGGACAGACTAGTGAAAAGGAAGTAGGGGAGTCACCACACCTGGAGTTCTTTCAAAGATGTGCAGATGTGGTACTTAGAGGTGTGGTTTAGTGGTCAATGTTGCAATGTTGGATTAACAGTTGAACTCGATCTTAAGGGTCTTTTCCAACATGGGTGATCCTGCATTTCCACATCCAGTCATCCCACTATGTTTATTCAGTAATTCTGTTGATCTCCATATTACTTTTAAATTTATCTCGCATTATGGCTATTTGGAAGGGGAAATAGATGGTAATGTCAATTGAAACTCACCTCCATGTTCTTGGTCTTAAACTGTCTTGATGTTGGGGCACAAATATAGTTGTCATCACTGATGTGTGTCAAGTTTTGATATATTGTGGAAGTGTAAGAAATATGAAGTAGGTTTCAAAGCTTGTTTATGAAAGCTCTATGCTATAAGGGGTTAGTATGCAAAGACAGCCAGCGTGGTATCTCTGAGGTTTTCTTAACACTCATCCCACTTTGAATCAATCAGATCTGAGAAAGTTTCTCACTGTAATCTCTATCTTTTTTATGGGTTCAGAGTACTGAAAGAAGACTATTATTAGCAGTGAAAGTCTGAAGTTGACTAAAATCTTGTTTCCATTGGAAATTAGGACAATTCTCCATACGTCCTATGTCATATGACGCCTTAATCTGTCTGATAATGTTCGCCCTGGGTAGGCTTATTATGCCTCTGGTCCATGTGAATTTGGCATCAAGTGGGGAATATTTACCCGTAGGCTTGAGATGTGTGTGGTGCAGGCACAAAAACCTTCTGTACAACCATGTGACAGATACATGGCACCAGAGGGTCACTGCCTGCATGGGACCTGCCACAGCTGAGCTGCAGAAAGCTCCCTCAGATAGAGCTTCTAATTTTCCCTAACGGTAGGAAATCTGGCTGATAATGGGATAGCAGGAAATGGTAAGGCTTGAACAGTCAAACAGTGGTTTGAAGGCAGGCCCTTCTGTCCATGTTCAAGTACCTTCCCCAGAGATCCCTTGTTTTCTATGTATGATGCTACCCCAAACACCACTGAGGCCTGTGGGATATGTGCAGCACATACAGAGGTCAGACTGTACTTTGCTGATGAGTTTGAATGCTTTTACAAAAGTACCTGACTGTTGCCTAAATTGGAGAAAGCCTTTAGAGAATGCAGTGTTTCACCCTGGTTTTCATTTACCAGTGTAAAGTCTCACCTGGCATCTCTGTTATTTCTGCTCCCATAATTTGACTGTTCATTGCTGGTTTTCAGAGTGTCAGCACCTCTTTTTTGATTGTCTTCCAACCTGAGCCCTTACTTGCCAAGCCTCATCCCAGGGTCATCCTTCATGCCCAAGTTAAAAAGCCATGGCCAGGGGAGTGCCAGCTGCTGAACTGATGGGCAGTGCTGATGGGGGAGCACAATCGCTCTTTTGATTTGTGAAAATGTTTGTTACGCCATCTTTCTATGTAATCAAGTTAAAAAGTGATTTGCAACTAGTTTTTGGGCTGTGTTCATTACTTATCTGGAGCCTCCCTGAGAATCAGGGTAGACCTCTTTGTTTTATTTTGTTCACTGGTTTTCAGTTCCAAGTATAGAGTTTTGCATGTGTTTTAGGATAGCATCAGGATATTTATTTCTCCAGACCCCTCTATTCTCCCCCCCACTTTTACAAACATGTGGCTATAGTGACTTCATACTGGAGCAATTTTCCTGGTGACATGTTATGCCAAGGATTCATTACCATAGAAAAAGTTTTTGGGAATTCTGGACATTTCATGCCATAGTGCTGGTCTTTGGGGGATGTAATTAAAATCGAGACTGGCTGGAGGCATCACAGTGTAGATGTGTAGCAGTGTAGTGGAAGTGTCAACTGTATTTTATGCAGAGATAAAGTGAGCATTGCCACTGTCATCATGTCACTGTTGCTTCTCAAGGCAAGTCTTGTCAGCCTTTTGTAATGGAGCTGTTTGTCATCTGAATCCTCTTAGTGACTCAGTATAAAACTCAATTTTATGGGCTGACAGCAGTAAAACTGAGCTCATCGAGTGTATTTGAGAAAAATGTATTGCAGCGAAGGTTCTGTTTAGCCTTTGTTAGCTTTTGTATGAGAAATCAGCTCATAGCAACAGGGTCTATTTGCAGATTTTTTAAAAAATTTTGTCATCTTAACCTTGTGTTAAATGTACGGTGCTGAAGCTCACTGCTCTTGTATTCTGTTTTCCATGTATTAAAAGTTGAAGCAATTGTAGTTATAATCCCAAAAGCAATAGTGGCAAGTCCTCTTTTTTGTCCATCATGTCTGTGGGCAGCCTGAAAACTTGTGTGCGTGTGTTTGTTTATTGGTAATACATGCAAATTATTTGGGGAATGTATGTGGGAGTGGGTTTATACTATGAAACTAATACTCTGTACACAGCCATCTCTGAAGATGAATGAAGAAAATGTCTGTAGAGACAAGTATCTTCAGTTTTGATGCTGTAATTAAAATACAGATGCCTTTAATTTGCATTTTGAAAACATTCTGTTCATTCCTTAAGCCATTGCATGGTTTAACATTTAAAATTGTTCATTTTCTTTCCCTTTTGTTGCACTGACAAAGTTAATTTGCAGGAGTTAAACTGTCTCGTATAGATCAGGAGGCCCACGCCACACTTCTGTGTGGGAGTTCTCTGTACCAGAGTCAGAGTGACCACGAAGTGATTAGTGATGTCTGCAGTTATTAACCGCTTCTCTTGCACTCAGAGGAATGTTTCACAGTCAACAGAAGTCAGAAGAGAGTTTAAATTAGTACCTTTTTAATGGGAAATATGCCCATATAGCAAAGTTGTGTGATTAGCTTTGTTCAAGTGATTGCATTTAATTTATGTATTTGTTCCTTTCTAAAGGAAACCTGAGCTTTCATCTTGGTATGCAGGTGTAATGGGGGAGCATTTGTGTTCACACAGAACTGAATCGGGTGACCTTGCTGTGTTTCAGCGGACTAGGTGTCACCCAGAGGTGTGGAGATGCGGAACACAACTGTAGTTTGCCTGTGTGGTGGTTTGCAGACAGAATTCCTGCTTGAGTCGAGTTGCTGCACCTCATTTGCACCAGGAGCAGCCAAGCACAGAGATGTGGGAAGCTCAGCCTCGTCCACTATTTTTCGCACAAGGCTCAAGCACCTTTTTCAGAGTCAGTTCAGGGATTGCTACCTGAAGGCATTTTAAGCAAGGGCAGTATGAAAAGCCTTGCAGTAGGGCCCTACAGCATTCCCAGGGATGTCCGGATGCTTGTAGGAGCTCCAAGGATCTGGAATCACCATCAGCTCAAAATAATATGGGACTATGTAGGCAATTAGCCTAGAAGAGATGATGGTTATTGAAAGGACAAAGGAATGTGCTTCATTATCGATTGGACTTTGATCCTGGAAACTAAAATGGTCATACTGCTACCTCACCAGGCGCTGTTATTTGAGATCCTTGTGTGCTGGCTGATGCCCTTCTCTATGAGTCTGATAAATGATTTTACAGCTTGGCCTCGCAGGTAAGAAGTCAGCTCACCACTCCAATGGTACTTCACCATTTGAGTGTTATCAAATCATGTCTGTCTTTGTCCCTGTCCTGTATCACATGCAGATTTCATAAGAAAACAGCACTGAAGACAAGGGTACATAGAGGACCATGTTCACTAGTATGTGGCCTGTTTGTGTGCTCTGTTCTAAATCATGAGTTCCCCTAGAGACACGAATAGCCCAAAGATTTTTCTGATGAGGTTTTTCAATTGCATGAGTTCACATATATATAATTAGGACTCTTCAAACTAAAACATGCCTTTCCAAATATTTCCCTGCAGTTTCCTTGCTTGTAAACTTTGTATATCTGTATTTTTCAGCCCTGACAAAGTATCATAATCCAGCAGTCCGGCACGTTCATCTGCGGGGGTGAATTTGCAGTTTGGTAATACTGAGTTACCAAAGTCTGTTTAAAGCATTCTGTGTGCAGCCCCAAGTTATGTGTCTGTGGCTTAAATCACAGTTTCGTGCTTAGAGGTTATTCAGACTGTTAGGAAACAACTATAGTATTTCAGCGAAGTCCTTTGTAGTCTCTGCTGATGCTTTTGTTCTGCACTTGGGTGTCTGCTGATTTCTTGTACCTATGGATCCTGGGGTATCTCCCTTCCTTTCAGGGAACATGAGATCCTATCTGGAGTCATGGGTGGTGGAGACTGCAGAAGGCAGGAATTACCTTCAGCACTGTCCACTTTTGTTTAAGGTCAATTTGTGAGGCCTTGGAGCTGTAGTCAAGGCACGAGTCCAACCATATTGCTGAGGAAAATTGTACCATTTTTATTCTGATTTAGATAAGCTCTCTCTGTGCACAATTCTGTATGTATATCATTTCAGAAAACAGTTTTTCAGTGATATATGCAACAGAAGTGTTGGTTCCCTTTGTGGTACAACCTGAAAACAGACCAAAGGGATTGCTGCAATGAGAGAACTCACTTCTGCTTCTTCAAGTAGATGTACAAGATATAAACCAAAATATGACATGTGCTTAAAATACTTAAGCTACCTCCCCAAATGCTTCAGCTGGAAAGGCTGTGTAAGAAAAGCAGTTTCACTGGACTGCCACATCTCAGGACTTGGTTTTGATAATCCAGCAGTCTTTACTTGTGTGATACTGTTCAAACTTTTGGCTGCTTTTGCATCATAGCTTTTCTTGTAAGTATTGTTTCCAGGTAATTTAGAAGTCTGCAGTAGGTTTTATGAATTGATGTTAGGAAAGTGTTCCCCAATGCTGTTGTGGAGGGAGCCCTGTGAAGTACTTTTCTATTATTTTTGAGAACCTGAGTTGTTGCTGTTCACAGCATGTTCAAATCTCATTCTTCTGGCATGAAATTTTTATGCTGTCCTTTCTCAGAGCACTCAGAAGTATTTCATCAGGTGTCTAGGCTGACTTTATGGACTTGTGAAGTCTCTGACTACAGAGCATTTCCCAAAAGCCTGTGACTTTATTAGAGAATCTCTGCAAGGGAGTGAAATATTAATTCTCATAACTTTGAAATTGTTTGAAATTATTTTTCATTAGTCAGTAGAAAAAAAAGTAGCATCCACAGGCCTTTTTCTTTATTTCTTCATGTATTTACTTGCATACCATATGACAAATGGAATTTCTTTTGGATCAACTGTTCTGGTAGGGAGTGTGAGGTGGGTTTGAGGGTTTTGGTGTTTTCTTTTTAGTTTCCCTTACATGAAAGGTTGGATAACAAACTGTTTTGCTTCTACTACTGCAATAAGTTTTCACTCCTTTAAGTCAGCTTAGATTTGCCTAACTAGGTCTGTGGACCCATGGCTGAGTGTCAGGAGGGATCTGTTTTGCATATGTGTATGTCACACTGATTTCACTGTCAGTAATCAGGCCCTTTAGCCTCCACAAATGTGTTGTGAGGTTCGAGAAGATAGAGGGCTGCCAGTCCGTTGTAAAGTTACCAAAACCTCTTCAGTCCCCTGTTGATACACACTGTTTAGCAGATTAAGCCCTTTGAGACTTTCACCGTGAGTTCTCAAACATCTGAAATAGGAAGGCCACCCTAGGTGCTACTTCTTGTCACCTACTGATTCACTGTGTTTTTAATTAGGGATCCATGAAGGCCCAGAAAACATGGATTTGGTAAATTCACTTGCATTTTTTTCTCCTAAGGGACACAAGTAAGACAAAACAGGAATTACAGATACAATTTTTTGGCTAAGTAAGCAATTTTCTCTATAGTGCTCTCATGTACTTTTAACAGGTTGGATACCAGATGCTTACTGTAGCTTCTCTTTCAATATTTGTCTCTTCTGATGAAACACCTTTTAGTCCTAGAGGTCATTTTGACAGCAGGACTTCTGTGGGATGGGAAAGGTTGGATGCTCCACTGAGGCACCAAGCGGGGCAGATGATTAGCTGATATGTTTGACTGTGACTGGTATAATTCAACATGATGTCTCTGGGATAGAAATGCTTTAGAAGACTTTGAGCCTGTTGTTTTGAAATAGAACTGTGTGTTTTCGGTAAGGATGTAGCCTTGTAAGAAATAAGGGGCCAGAGTTCCCTGCCTTATTTCTGAGGAGTAACTGCCATGTCCTAAGTGAAGATACACTCACATGTGCAGCAAATAGCTGTCCTTGAAGGCTTAGCAGAGTGTTGGGAACATAATGCACTAAGGAAAGGAAATGCTCTGCTTCTTAACTTCTTGAAAATTGTGTATTAAGAGGTTTCTTGCCCTGCTGCAAGAAAACCTGCCTTTCCATAGCACACGTGCATACACACCTGAGCACTGAGTTACTCTCTTTGCCTTTGCTGTCAGGCAGATTCTCTGTATTCCCTTCACCATCAGCATAGCTAGCACAAAATTTATTCCCTTTTCTCCGCGATACAAAACCCAAAAATGAATTGTTAAACCAGTCAGCTGCTTTGACTTGCTCCCTGTGCTGAATTCCTATCTCCTGGTATGACCCGGGTGCATTTAATTGGTGCTGCCATGAAGATGAATGCCTCCCCCTGTACGTGCTGACAGCCAGCAGTGCCTCTTCATTAGTCGTCAGGAGCACAGGACCTCAAGGGCATTGCTGATACTGCCGACTGAACTAATTGTACCTCTGATATCTTCTGGAGGAGGCAGACAGGCTGTTTAATCAAATGGGCACCAGCCTTCCTGAGCACAGATATCTCTCTGTAATTGCATATTACGCTAAAGCAGCTTTGAGCGCTGCTCGTTCCCTATTGAAGATCTCCTGAATACATTGCCATCCTTATTAACAGTGATTTCTCCAAAATTTATTTGGTAGAGAGCCCATCTCTCTGCACTTGGCATGTGCTGTCTCATTCTCACCCTTCAAGGGATGATTCAAAACTGATTTTTTTTTAAGTGACCCCTGGAAACGCATGGAATCAGTGAGCCAGGGAAATGAAGCTGGCTGAAGGTTTGGTGTGTGTTTCTCACAAGGTTAATGGTGTGGGCTCAGTGGGAATGAACTCTTTCCATCTCAAGCAGCAGCTCTTGTGATGCAGAATTGTTTGATGTGCCCATAACAGTTTTGCCTCCTTCACAGTTTTTAGAAAAGCAGAACCCAAAAAATCCGCAGTCCTACATCCCTGTGAAATGAGATGGCTGGTTGTGCCACCAGGCTGTTGTGCTGCCACCATAAAATCTGCTCAATGTCAAGCTCAGTTCAGTTAAGGTCAGTGCATGTAATATCCCTTTTAACTGTATTTTTGTGCCTTCGTTGTCATGGCTGTTGAACAGCAGTGAAGGAAGGCACCAAGTTCAAGATACCTGCTTTTTGTTCCAGTTCTGCAGTCACTCCTTCTGTGACATTAGACCAAGGACTACCTTTCTCTATCCACGCATGTTTAATTGAAAAGATGCCTGTGGTGCAAGCCTTGCATGTTAGTGCTGTAAATCTGACCTAGTGATAACCTATATACTGGGGTTTGGGGAAGAGAGGCAAGACTGGGGTTGTGACACATGCTTCCAGGGTGACATGAGTAGTTTTGCCTCCTCTCCTTCATGTGGAAGATCCCCTCATGATACCTCATCTGTTTAAAGATCAAGACTGGTGTGACTCAGACTTGAGCTGCTAAAGAACTACCAGAAAATGTCCTGTTTATCATGAAAGGGCATGAGGCACCTTTTCCCATTCAGAAGTTGGGGTCCCTTTTCTGGTAGAACTCAAGCACTGGCAAAGCACTGGCAAAGAACACTTGCAAAGAAGAGCCCTCAATAGCTGGTTTAAACAAAATTTCTTTATATATCAAAAAATTCATTCATATAGTTTTTTATCAGCCTAAAATTAATCTGATAGTAGAAGTTTTGGCTATCTGCTTTGAAAGTGAATGAATTAAATCTAGATGCAAAAACTATTTAAAAGAAAAATAACAGAGCCCTTTCTAATTATCTTCTCTGAGATATGCAGCATGTGCAGCATAAACAAATTTATTCTCACTTCTATGGCTTGAGTATGTAACTTTGTACTGAATGAAGCATGAACCATCACATATTTTCATATATAAACCCCATTATCTTGAATCCCTTCTATCTTTGTGAACAAGTGCAGACTAGGTTAAAAGTGTGTGTGTTTACAATAGAAGTAGTATTATATTATTATAAAGTAGTAATATTGCCTACTTTGTGAATGCTGTTTCTTAGATATGGTCTGTTTCGAAAATATTTGACAGATGAAGCACTTCAGGAAACTGCTGAACACTTGTATCTTTCATTTTCTTTCGTGTAAAGTAATTCCACTTAATCATCTGTTATCAGTGGCATTAATTTCATGTAGCAGGAGACTGCACAGACTCCATAAAAATTTACTAATACTCCATAAAAGTTTACCATTACACAAGCATGGTATATGAAGCTAAAGTTATTTTTCACTTATGTCTTTTGATTTAGAAGTGGACTCCTTACACTGATCCTGCTTAGCACGTGGTGCACGTGATCTGAGCTGTGTTATGTTAGCAATATCAGTCATTTGGACAAGCTTCTCTGTGATCCAGTGGTGTCATTCTGGAGGTTTTCTGCTACACAGAAGAATTTGGAACATAATGGCAGTGGCATCTTTAAAAACTTATGTGGCAAAAAAGCAAACTTAAGTGGTTGTGGTTTTGGTAAATTTCTTCCACCATTGGCATTCATGTACAGCAGATTTGCTCTTAATGAGGATTTAGCTCATGCCGTGAAATTACAATTAGGGATATGGGTTATTCACACGCTTTTTAAAATGTTACCAGCTGTAATCACAGCAACAAAAAGACTTTTTTTTCTCTGCCTCAGCACTACAGCTGACACTGGATCTTCATGATCAGTATCAATGCTGACACATGGCTTGGGAAGTGCCAGACATGCAGAGATAGTTCCCACAAAGCCAGGTGGTCTGCGGGAAGTGACAAAGGTAGTTGGAATGAGAGATTGTTGCTCATAAAATTTCTGATAGTGATTTGAGGACCAAACTGGTGTTTGTGGGGGGGGAGCAATATTGCAAAAAGTAAATCAATTAAAATGCATATATCTTCTTTGTCAAATAGCTCGTGGTATCCCACTAAAAATGGCGGAAAGAGAGTAGGTGACTTGCCTGCTGTCTGGGAAAGTTGGTGCTGAGTCTGAAGGCAGATCTCACTTCCTTGGTACACCAAAGAGCTTGTGCCTGCGATGTGGGAGAAGAAGGTACCACAGGCAGAGAGCTTCTGAAGCCCTCTTGTCTCTAAAAGTCATGGGAAATGCAAGTTTCACTTGGATGAAATGATAGTTTAGCCAAGCTTCCTCAAAATATGGTACTTCCTAGTGCCTAGGTAATCTGAAAAGAAATTGGATTACTTTCCTAAGGTTTGCAGATCTTAAGGCAGATATGCCTCATGTTTTCTCATGTGCTTGGGTGTTGCTGCCTGACCTAACCCTCTACCCTGTGGCTGTGCAGTAAAGGGCTCACAAGTCCTTTGCTCATCATCCAGCCCTTCTGGAGACTCTTCCATCTTCCCCCTTTTCCATTACTGATCCTCGGGAAGCAGTGATCCTTATTTAAAATAAAGCATCATCTTTTTTCTTTTTCAGCCTTGTATTAGAGGGCTGGGACAAAACTTTCCAAGCTCATGGTAACTTCAAGGACCTTGCTTATCTTTGTTTCTTGAGCACATGTGCCAGATTTAAGGCTGAAAAGCAGAATTTCTATCTTTTATTACCCAGTTTCACAGTTATGTCATGTACTTGTATGAGGTGCTGATTTTTGTTATTCAGCATATTAAAAGTCAGGTTAGGCTGACTCCTTCCCTTTGATAGGAAAGCAAAAACTTTCTGTGGGATGTGAATGTCTCTTCCTAGGGTGGCATTGTTATCTCTCCTCATGGAGTCATAGCTTGTACTGCTGTCTCTGGAGGCAGAAGTCTCTGCTAATTAAAATACATATTTTATAAAGCTAATGGGCATAATGGGTTGTGAAATTGTGATCTTCTGTGCTGTATTTCAAATCCCTGCTATATTCAGAAATTCAGTGAGTTTTTAAGTTTTATTTTCTAGAAGAAATAGCAACAAAGAACGTGACTGATGTATGTTTGTGAAGAGATAGCTTCAAACTGCAAGCATATGGTTGACTGTCAGGTGTTAATGAAACTGGTTTACAATTAAGTTGATGATTAATGAAGGAATAAACTCAAGGAGCGCTGCTTGCTGGTACTGTGTCGACTTCTGCTGCAGACCAAGCATTCTGTTCTGTGGGAGGAGAAGGACCGCTTGCTCTGGGTTGAAACAAGCCTACCTGGCAGCCAAGGTTCCCGCTCCATGGTGTCCATTGCAGGCAGCACGTGTCGGGAGCAGCCTGCCCTTTTTCCGTGAGCTGCCTGTGCGCAGCCAATGCTGGCAGCAGGATCTGCTCCGCAAAGGGCTTCTTCCAGGGTGACAGTGGAAAATGTGACCGCCTTGTCAGCCACTCTGCTGCGTGCCAGCATGGAAAAGGGAGAAGGAAAATGCCCAGGGAAGGGTGATTTTTGCAGCTTGCCAACTGCAGCGCTGCAGCTACACGGTCTTGGGGGAAGGTGCCATATGCCACCATTTGGCACGATGGCCACAGGAGCACAGAGCACATTATTGTCCTCGACCTTGGCAGAAGGAGCTGGCAGAATGCCTGCTGGGATGCTGTCTTCAGCAGGAGATGGGAGTGGGAGGGACGTGGTGGTAAACTAGCAAACGTGCCTGTGCCTTGCGTGCCACCGTGGTGCAAGTGCCGGAGCGCCTCAGACGCCACACACCTCTCTCATCGTGCCACAAAAGGACATGCTTCATTCACCAGCACTGAGGGACCAGCAAGGGGCTCCCAAACCACGGTGGAATAATGTGCCTGTCAAGAACTGTAACAACATTCAAGCTCTTAGTAATGGTAGAGTGGTAACAATAGGAGGCTTATGTGGGCTGATGAGAGGATGAACTAGCTTGGTGGAGACCTTGCTGAAATTGGATAAACATCCCCAAACAAGATTAGATACACCAGAGGCTGGTTTCCTTCAGACGGACATGACACCTGCAGCTTCATGCCTTTCAGTTTGTGTTGTGGCTTACTGTCATCTCTAAGTGTGCACCTCATTTTCTAGAGACAGAAAGAAGGGAGTAGGGGCTTAAGGAAAAGCTTCAAATAAACTGCCTAAACCACCAGATATATCTTTGCTCAGAGAACAAAATTACTGGCATCTCAGCTATGAGAATAAAATGTCACAGAGGTGGGTGGGAGACTGTACTTTTTAGCAGCAGGCAAGCCAAACAGAAAAATCCAGGTGTGAGATACAATAATGACTGGAGCTAAGGAGAATGAATAATGGAATTAAGCAGTGGGCTGATAAAAATATGTATAAAGAGGAGTGTTTATATTGGAGAAACATGAAATATTTGTGCCATACCCTTGTTATTTCCTTATCAATGGAATGTCAAGTTAAGTTATGGTAAAGGCAAAAGAACAACCATAGTATAAAATCTTCATGCACGGCATTTGTTTGAGATATTGCAGAGGAGCAGTTCTGAAATGGTGGAAGAGAATTCAGGCAGGGAGGGCAGCCTGCAGTTCATTAGGGGCCTGGAATGGATAAAAGCACATTTAGCTTCCATCTGTTCCATTTTGGATGATGCTGATAGAAGGGTCATAGCTTTGTCAGTGATAGATATCTGAAGTCATTGCCATTTTTAGCTCTTCCAGATTTTTTCCCCCTTCTGTTTGTTGGACATCTATTTTTCTTTTTGACATGTATTGCCAGATACACTGCAACCAGGTGGTGATGAGCTACAGGTGTTAGATAAAGTGAGGCTCTCCTTGCTGTCTCTCTCTCTTTCACTGCTGTACGTGGCACAGAAATGAAGGGGAATGGAATAGTTAAGGGTATGTTTTGGCACCTTTCAGATAACTATAATTTTGCTTTCCTGAAATCATATGCATAATTACCTTACAGTTTTTGAGATATTATTACAGTGTGAGTGTAGCTTGAAAGTAATAAAGAACTTAGATGTTCATCTGTAGTGCAATACAGCAAATGGATTACCTGTCAAATACTGTATTTTCTGATTACTGGAGTATCTCATATTTTTTTTATATCTGTGCTGCCTTATGATAAAAAAGGCATCGAGGTTTGTCTTACAAAATTCCCCTTTAATTAAAAATAAAAACGTATTGTGAATATGTAAAATGGTGCACCACACATGAATACTGAATTATAGCATTCAGAAGTTCTTCATGGAAAGTGGCAAGAGATCAGCATCATGGGCATGTAAGAGATGCTGGCATGCTACTTTGTTGTCATTATGGCAGGATCTGGGCCCGTGGACAAGCATGTATTTCCTTCAGAGAGGGTTGTTCTTTCTGTGTCTCTCTAGATGCAATCTGCATGCGTTGAAGAGCAGTATTTTTCCACAAATGATTGCAAATCCATTTACTGTGGTCCCCTAATTTCTTAATCTTCATAAATTTTTCTGATACCTAACCAGCCTTTATTGAAAATTCTGTAATTGCTGTCTTGACTCCAAATGCATATTTGTGGTTGTCATTTAAAAACCTTGTCAGAGGTGACTTAGGCTCCAGTGCGCTAAAACCCGTTCGAAGAATCCCCAGATGCTCTTTATACGTCTGTCTTTTTAAAGCCATGAAGATTTGCAGAGAAGTGGGCTCTCTTAAAGAACGTGCTGTGACAGGCGCATCTGTATATGTTGATTTATTTTGTTTTGAGTACAGCTTTGTCCACACATGCAGATGATGGGAGAAGAAAAACGTGAAAGTCAGATCCCACTTGAAATCTCTTGGGCCTCCTGCATTCTTCCGTGCTAAAACCACAGTTCAGATAGGTTTGGCACCAGCTCTGGGGTAACTGAGGTTTATATTCTTGGAGTACCATTAAGTACTGTTGGATCTGCAGCTGTTTTTTAAATGCGTCAGCTTTCTTTTAATTCTGTGACATGTGTGACACCCCTCAAACCATATCAGCCCTTGGTATAGCCCTCATGTCTGAAATAATGCAGTGATGCATAATGCTTTTCCTAAGGTGTTTTGTGCTTCTTACTCTATGAGTCAATTTGAGACAAGTGTAATGCTACTGAGTTACGTGAAGTGGAACTTAAAATTGTCATTTTAATTGGTCACCATCCCTATTCTTTAGGTATTTTTTGTTTGTTTGGGTTTTTTGTGTTTTTTTGTTTGTTTGTTTTAATGTCAGTATTGTTATTATTTTTAAAGCATTTCATTCATATAGTTCAGAGTCAGCCCTACTGCTTAGCAGAACTCCTAATCTCTCTAACAGTAATGTGAAAATTGAGATGGTGAGATCAATATAACGTGAAGTGTGTGGCAGTTCTTCTAGTGATCACTAATTTATATACTTAAGTGATTAATCTTGGCCAGCTCTTACACAAAATGAGGTTTGAATCTAAGCTGGATTTTTTCTGCCTCTGAAGCACTGATGCACGACCTCTCTCTGTGCTCTGCAGCAATATTTTGTTCTGCAGTATGACAAAGGAACCCTCTCCTACTAAACAGACCTACTGAATAGTTTCTCTATGCATAAAATTAATCTAAATACACACAGAACAGCTTCTCCAAATTCATGTAGTATTTCTGCTGAGGTGAGTGACAAAGTAATATATAAAGACCTTTCAAATGTAAAGNAACAATTTCTAACCCCCAACACAGTATGACAAATTTGGGTTTTTTGTGTTAACAGACCTACTGAATAGTTTCTCTATGCATAAAATTAATCTAAATACACACAGAACAGCTTCTCCAAATTCATGTAGTATTTCTGCTGAGGTGAGTGACAAAGTAATATATAAAGACCTTTCAAATGTAAAGACCTTGTAAACAGAATGAACTCTGCCCTGATATGGTGCCAGGCAATTAGCTGAGAGCACCACTTGTTTGCTGCAGCTTCCAATTTCTTTCAGATTTTGTATCCTGTGGCAGCAGGGAGTGGTATTGTCACCAGGCCTTTGGCTGTTCCTGTACTTGGTGACTTTTTCCAGCTCTCGCTTTATCTTGCTAAAGGAAAGAATTGCGATCCCCTTTTAATCCCTGATGAGTCTTTACTTCCTCTCTTCTACATCTTCCTGCCTTAGAATTAGCTGGGCGTCTGCCATAGCACAATTAGCTGAGTTTCTGCCCTCGCTGTGGTCTCTGAGAGTGAGCAAATGCCAGTCCTGTTCTGGCCACCCCACATCCCAGTTACCCTTTGCAAACCACTCTGGTCTTAGCGACGAACGCTTTTGTGCAGCCTTGCAAAAAATGTTGCTCCTGGAAATCTCATGATGGGGCACGTGGGCAGGACTGATAGGGATATTGTGCCAGCTTTCATCCTGAAGGGTGAGTTATGGTGTCAGCATATACAAAATCTGATACTATTAAGAGTCCACTCTAAGTCCACTCAGAGTTTTCAGGGAGATCTTAAAATCAAGGAAATTTTATGATCTATGGAGCCATGAGGTTAATAAAGTTCATGTTTCATTTTTATTGCCTCTGCTGTACTGGGATGGGTAATGCAAGCCAAGTGCATGGCAGTGCTGCCCTCTGCAGCCTCCCGCTCTGTGGCCACAGCAGTCCAGGGGAGTTGTTTTAGGGCAGCTCTACCCGGATAAGGCTGCCCTCTCTCATCAAAAGCATCTTAATGCTCCATCCTGTCGTCACCCTGCCAATGAGCTTTTTGACGGCAGGCTGCTGTACATCCCAGCCAGCCTTGCCTCGTGCTGCTAAGCAAGCCAAACTTTTCAAGTTTCCATGGGATGCTTAAGCCTTAGCCCATGTTAATGGTGCTCCTTCCAATGGCACTGTAGATACATGCAGAACCTAGTGGGGTGACTTGGGTGTGTGGTGAGCAGGTACCCTCACATGTAGTCACAGCTGTATCTTGCTCCCTGTTCGTCTTTGTCTCAAAGTTTGCACTTTCTGTGGCTGTTACCTGTTCTGGCAACCCATGGCAAGAAGACTTACTGCTTTATAGATGCCTTTTTGTTTTTTTCTTTGTGGAGTACAAATTTTTTACTTGAAAGTAAAAAATATTTTTGGAAAATGGGTGCAATGTCCTTAGCATGGTTTGCTCATTTGTCTGGACTGTGCACTAGGATGATGTTTTGAGGAAGAGGTGGGATTTCTGTGTGCTTTTCACAGCAGTAATCTTGCGTGGGCTGAAGATGAGTGGTTGGATCTGCTGAGATAGCTTTGAAAAAGCCAAACAACATTTTCCTGGTCTGGTTTTGTTTCTGTATTGGATAATCAAGTCTGTTTAATTCATTCAGTGTGTCATGTGGGCAAACAATGTGGTAACCTGTCACCAGATACACTTGGTCACCTCACCTGTATTTACTGGTGCATGTAGTTGTAGTGCACATTTGTCCTGCTCAACTTAATGTGCCTCATTCAGCTACAGATGCTCCTTTTTTAAAGAAAGTTTTGTGTTTTGTCTTACTTACAGTGTCTGTGTGAATTGAAGTCATCCAGCATTTTCTTCACTGTGAGGGAGAAGAGAGTTTGGCCTTGGTACAATTAATTTAAACTTGTCCCAGCAACGTAGTCAACTTCCTGATAAATTATGTGAAGTCCCATAGTTGTGTGTATGATGATTTGGAAGAACTGAGCCAAGCCTTGACTTGCAGGCCGGGGAATTCAGTTTTAATCTATCCGTCATCTCCTCACTGCATGTTTCTCAGCAGAAAAACATCCAGTGTTTCTTGACTTTATTACTGTAATATTTTCTTGTGTGACTATTTTATGTCCAGAAATTAAACATAAGCAATGATAATCTTTTCAGGAAGCCAGGAAACTCCAGAGATATCTTGAATTTAGTAAGTTGAAATGATCGAGTCACGAACCTTGCAGAACTAACTTAGGATGCTGACTACAATTTTTATATTGACTTTATTGTTCTGTACTCACAGTTGTGAATAATGCCCAGCTGACAGGGACAGAAAAACATGTATTTTGGTAGCTAAAATAAAACCATGATGCTGTGTGCTGGAAAGACAGGAAGAAATTCCATGTATTGTCAGACTAGTGTGTCTCAGCTGTGCCAGCAGTTTACCAAGGTGAATCATTCCATTAAGAAGACTTCATTGAATATGAAGTAGCCCAAACAAATGGAGAATTTTCATGGGCATCCTTACATGTTATATCAGGTCCTGTAAGCAAAACTAGCAGGAAAGTAAAGGCAATGAATGCTTAATAGGATTTCCCACTAGTATGATCTCAAAGCTGACAAGTTATGACAGGCAGCAGGTGATTTCTATACTTGAAGATAGACCATTTTCCCTTTCTCTTGACAGGCATATAAATCTGTCTTTAATATATGTATTACAAGAAGAGAAAGTAAGTATATAAAGTTTCTTCAATTTGCATTAAAATTACAAGTTACTTGGAAGTTTGAAAACCCACTGGTTTGTGCAAACAAAAAGTTCTCATATACAAATGTAAGTTTAAGTTTCAGTGGGCTGCTCACTTTCTCCTCACTTGATTTATATAAAATGCTTTTCAGTTGCAGTTCTGGTAGGCACTTGTAATCCAAAATGCTCTCTATGCTGTTTTATAACTAACAAGACTAGCTTAGTGATACTATGCTAATGACACTGTAGGTGTCTTGTTGTCCAGGGCTACTTGAAAATTGGAGAGCATTTGAGGTGGTACAGGAGCTGCTGTAACCATTTGGCATGATGAACAGTTAGGGTTTAAAAAAACCTCAGTCTAGCTGCTACACTGAATTTTTAAAAAGCGTTGGCAGACAACAGGTATAAAGAGCAATTAATCCATGTGTACAAAAAAAAAAAAATCAAGGTAATTAGAAAAAGCCCGCCTTCTGAAAGGTGCCAGTAGTTTAGCCACACAGCAGATGGAAGTAGTTAATGGAATATAAGAAGAAACATTAAAAAAAAATGCTAAGAACAAAATTATAGATTCAAACGGTATTACAGTGGATTCTTTAAAGTCGTGCATATAAATGCCATAAAACTGCTAAATTTGTTCGAATGATTTTTCTGTATTTGTGCACTTGTTTATATGCTGAACATATTTTACGTTGTGAACAGTAGCCGAATGGAAAATTATGCATGATCTGCACATTATGTTTTCATAAATCGTGATCGTCTCTTGCATCCCCTTTGGAAAGTAACTGTTGTTTCTAAAATTGGACAGGCTGTTTCTCCTCTCTAGGGAACAGTTCTCTCCTGTTCTTGAAGGCTCTTGGAGATTTGAGAGAGAGCTTTAATGTTGAGGTGTTAGAAAAGTTCACCTGAGGTACAATACGCTTCAGATTTTCTTTCCATCTGCAACATGTCCTGACAAGTGGTGGTTTTTTAGTGGAGTTGTCCCTCTCGTGTTGCTGCTCAACAGATGGTCTTCTGAAATTGCTCTCAGCCTCAACGGGCAGCTCTCCCACCTCTTCCTCTGCTTTTGTGATGTGTGCAGGAGAGTGTAGAGGCTTCCAAACTGTAACATAAATACTACTTCATAACTGCCATAGAAATTCGGGCTAATGAGCTGCAGTGGGAATAGAACCAACATTGGCTCATGGCACAAAAATTGCTGTGCCAAAACAGAGTGCTAAAAAAAGACTTTTTACATCTGTGTTGTAGTATTTTCTATGTCTAGGTCTCTGTAGGAGATCCAGGAGGATATGCTTTCTCAGTTCCCAGCCACGTCAAAGCAGCCATTCTGCTAAGTATCTCCAGAAACAAGTTCCCTGACAAATGCCAAGTTTTTAGGCTTCTTAGTCCTCTGTTCAGCACTACTACATCTTAATTCCGGGGCTGGCAGTGTCCTGCTCACTTCAGTGAGCCCTGACGTGGTGCAGGCTAGCAAGCTGACATGCACTGGTGTCTGAGGGTCACAGCAATCAACTGCAGGATAGAGGGTAAATTTGAAACAGTGTTTTTGACTGGATCAGAAATACCATTCTCAGTCCTGAAACACCACTTATAGTTCATTGCTATAATCTTTTTGTTAGTGCTGGGGGAAAGCTGGGCTTAATATTTTACACAGAACTGTGCATGCTCAAGGAGAGATGCTGCACACTGTGGTCACAGCATTTCTGTGGCTGATTGTACTGTATGAAGATAGTTTGTTTTTTTTTTAACCTAGGAGTTGTTCACATGCAGCTCTTACAGAAAAGCCTTTCTTGAATACTTGTGTATTACACTTTCAATAATAAATAATAATTAAATGTTCTACTTTGTATTAATATATTTCAAAACTAGCTTATCTTGAAGAGGATGATTTTCTCTTCTTTTCAAAGGAAAGTGCACCCACACAGTTACTGAAGGTTGCTGAATGTTAAGTGTTTGTTGTGACACTTGACCTTAATCTCTGTGTTACTCAGTGAATACTTGGAAGTCTGGCCCCAAATGGCCTCTGGGCACCTGGAGAGTTGTTTTGATTTTTGTTCTTTTTCCATTCCTCTATTTAACATGTAAATATTCAGGGTTAGGATAAACATTCCAAAAGTTATAGTGTGCTAACAAGTGTTTCACCTATTTGATATAAGGAAAAGAAACATGACTCTTATACTGAGGTTAATTAGTCATCTTTTGCAAACATTTTACTTGCAGTTTTTGGGTTTGTTATCATGTTTTAGTGTTATGGCTAATGATGCAGCCTCGGGAAAATTGGAGAATGCTGTAGTCAGGCCTGTCTCTCACTGACCCCATGGCACAGGCAAGTTCAATTCATAACAGAAAATCCAAAGCAGAACTGCAGACGTGGAGTGGGAGAATTTCCCTGCAGATATACAGCCTTGGGAGAGAGGAGAGCATGCAGCTCCATGGGTGCAGGCATGGACTTGTCAGGAGAAGCTGGGGGTGCTGCTTCCCCTGTGCAGTGTGATGGACAGTACTTGATCTGTGTTTGACAGGGTAAATAGGATTGAAGTCTACTTCAAACATATTACTAAAGATTAATTAAAAATGAGCAGAGTGGATGGTAGAGCTGCAGGGAGAATGATGGTTCTCTGGGGGCACTGGAATCAGATTGCAGCCTGCTGTGCCAGGTCCTTGCCCTAGCTGAGCTGGAGCTGTCTTCTCATTCTCTGGCATATTTGCAATGTAAATAAAGCTACATGTTAGGAAGAAAAAAAAAGTGTAATGTAGTGCCTCGGATAAAGGAATGTATGCACTCAGAGTCAAAGGTGAGTCTGACTTGAACTTGGTAACCTCCCACTTTAGGTTGCAGAGGGATGGGAACAGAACGTGAATGAACATGAGGGCCACGCTGTGACAATTTCTAGTCTTTGAACCACTTTTCTTTATGTGTAGTTTTGTTAATAAGTGGATAAATGTATAAGAGGTTGTTTTGGAAAGTCAGTATTTATGATCTGAGAAGCTGCAGCTGTGTTGGTCTGTGCTGCAACACATCATCTATCAAATACATCAAAATGTTTGGCAAAACTGGCTTTCAGTGAAAATGAATCTACGTTTTTATCAAGTCCTGCAAAGCTTCTGCATATTATTATTGAAAGAAATTTTCCCTAAAAAGGAACCAAAATTTATGACAAATCAGATTCCTGTCACAAAGTAGTTTAGTGGTTTAGCACCTTGCAAGAGACTATTTGGCCTGCTTGTTCTTATGGTTAGCTGGCAGTATTTTACTGTTTTTGTAAGACACAATGTTATAACTAAAACGGTTTCATTAATGCCGAGGGACGTAACTTAGTCAAATGCTTTTGTGTTGATCCTACTTGTGACTGGCTCACTGATTTCAGTAACGGTTTGCAAGAAGCAATCTCCCAAATACTTTAAAAGTCTTATAATGTGTCTTCTCTTTTTTTGGACCTATTGGAAACATTTAATGACCTCTGTCTGGCAAACCACCACTTAGAATTTTGCAGCATTACATCTGACTCCTGATCCCAGTGGCAAAATTCCCAGCAACTTCAATATAAACAACGAGCAGCCCAATTATGACAGGATATTATGGAAAATACCCTAATACAGTGAAATGGGAAAGAGGATTTTAGGCTGAAAACTGGTAAGTATCTAATTTGAATTTAGCTGTAATAGCTATGATTAAACATCCTCTCTCCCCCATTTCCCCATGTGAATGTTCGGGGGGTGGGGGGGGATGTTGTAAAATCATTGCAAGATCTTGAATAACTGCATGTGGTCAGGAAGTCTTTTCCAGATTTCCACATTGCATCCAAAAGCCTTATATGTAATAAGATATACTGCAGCTCTGGAATATGTTCTTAAGTGGAAAATCAAACAGTAACATTGAAAATTAGTCTGTTGTTTTGTGTATCTTTCTGCATTCTAGAACCTCTCTAAGCTGTTCCTTGCTTATAATTTATTGTAATTTTTTTTTTTAAAAAAAGAACTGTGAGGTTGAGTTACCTGTGAAATGTGTTGACCTTTAAATATGAACAATATCTAAGATTTCACTTTTGCTGGCTAGAAACTGGTTCTCTGGAATTGACTTAGAACAGGGTTTGCAAAGATCAGGTCCTGTTTCAGTGATAAGCAATCCGATTTTAATAATGAAAGCATCTACAGGGTTTATTTATACTCAGCACAAGGGATGTGTGTGTGTATAAATAGAAATATGTATGTATACTTGGTATTGTTTGTTTATGTACATGATGATATGTTTTAAAACCAAACCACTTTCTCCTTTGTGAGGTCAGAGTTTACACATAATATCGATAAAATCCATCTGCATGGCGATTGTTTTCAGCAACTTCAAACAAATGGTGCAGCAGTAGAATTCTTCCACTCCTGCCTCCATCTTCTGTGCAGGCATCCTCCTGGGAAGCTCTCTTGGCTCTAATGAATACATACCTAACACTTCAGTGTTGCACATAGTGTAAGGTTTTTATTCCATACAAAGGAATTTCTTTTTACCTGAAAGATGAATTTTTACATAATTGTTATTATATAGAAGAACGTCATATTTTAAAATGAGGAAGCAAGTGTGGTTTGATCTTCCTTAAGCATTTGTCAGTTATAGAAATGCCACTTCAAAGACAGCGTGTAGCTGTTCTTTTTTGCTTGTACCTAAAATTTGACAACATTCTGGCTCTGGAATAATTTTGTTTTAGGGGTTTGGGTGGTGGTTTTAAGGGTGTTTGCATGTTTTCTCTTGACAATGCAGACATTTTTCAGGAGGGTTAATAAGGAAATACAGATATTTTTGCCCTATCCTGTATCTAACCGGCCAGCCCATTTGACAGTGTTCTGCATATTATGAAATTATATCAGTATGTCCCATGAGGCTCAGCCAAAGATGAACTTTGTGTTCCTTTAATGGCAGGAAGCAGAAGAAAAAGGGCATTAGCATAGAAATGCTTCCCACTCTGAGCTGACTCTTTTCCCCCGCCTTCCCCTCCCCAGATGATTTAGTGGTGTAGCTACTTAATGACTTCAAATAGCACTAAAATAAACAGCTGCTCCCAGTACCTTCTAGCTAATACAGCCTATCAGCTCAACGATTCATGGCAGAGTGATTAGATTCACTTCATTACTGATGGAGTAACTGGAAGACTGTAGGCAAAGTGTTTCCAATAATAGCGGGCAGCTAACGTCAGTCTGGTGTCTTAGAAGTACTGGATGCTTTTCTGTGGATTTGCTTTGGGAATCAGAGGGAGGAAAATCTGGGAGTATTCTTAGCTTCTGAGAAGCACAGACAATAAATGATGTGATGCCACTCTAAGTTGGTGCAGTACTCTTTAGATCTTGGTCATCTTCAGAAGCTGCTTTCTAGAGGGACCGAGTGAAGGAGACAGTGTTTCAGCCATGGAAGTCTCTGGGTGAGTAAGGTCTAGCAGTTAAAGGGAAGGCTTCAACATCATCTCTCTTCTTAGTTTGCGCTGCCTGGAACACAAGATTGCTTACAGTTTGGGAGAAAACTGGTAAAGAAATCTCTAGCAGGTGCATATGCTTCTGTTCTCAGAACTCCTGAATGTTGAAGCCAACGCTTGGTGTAATATGGATCCTGGAAGCTTACGTGTTGGCCTTTAAATGATTTCTATTAGGTACTAAATGAACAAAACATGCAGGTCAATAAAACAGTTGCTCTCTCTGCAGTCCCGGGACACTGCCTCTCATGGTGCGGCCTTTCAGCTTCCCTCTGTCAGCATCCCCTGCTGCCTGGGATGCTGCCCCTGGTCCCACTGTTTGTCTTGGGCCTTCTTCCTCTTGCTCTTAATTTTTGCTCTTAATTTTTCAGTGTAGCTGAAGCATCACTGCTGGTGGCCATGGGGTGCTCAGCTCTTCTGCTGCAGGGTGTGCAGTTGCCGTGGGTCTGACTTACATTGCTCTCGTGCTGTCGCTGAACCTTCCCTGTTAGGAAGCTGCCTGCTTGTGCAGCCCTGGTGGGTCTCCTTGTGCTCTCAGGCTTTCCCAGCTGAAACACCTTGTATGTGCCCAGCAGTGGAATGCAGGTGCCCACAAAGGCCAGTTTACAGAACTGGTGGAGCACTACTGGAGGCAATACTGACAGCCAGTTGGTTTATATATTTTTACCCGGTAGTCAGGTAACCCTTGCGGTTAACAAGAACCGGCTAAAGTCTGGGTTTGAGTCACTCAGGTGTTTCAGTGTTGTGCTATTAACTGGGACTAAAAACAGCAGAGTTACTGTAGGCTCCAGGGTGTTGACATTGCTTACAGCTACAGTCCTCCATCATGACCAGGTGAGGAGGTTTGGAGACTGTCCAGCTCCCATTAACTGACTTGTTTTGGTCAAACACTGATGCCTTCTGGTGCTAAGTAGCTCCTCTGTCTCTGTTGGGAGCACATGTCCCATTACAGATTGCACAGGCTCACTGGAAGCAAAAGCAAACCATGTTTCTCCTTAAGGAATGAATGTTTGCTGGAGTGAAGTAGTGTTGGCCAGACAAATGTGAGAAAAATTGCTACTGCTAAGGCTCTTCCCTCTCTGTTGTCTCTGTTTTGTTTTCTTTCTCCTTCTTCTTCATGTCATCATCCATCCTCTTCCAAATGCTTGGACCTTGTCATTCCTTGCTTGTTGGTAGTATAAATTTAAGTAGTGCTGTTTGTTTCAGAAACAATACACAAAGCAAGCCCAAGCTGGTGTATTTTTGTTGTGGCCACTAAAAAGCAAATGCAAATACAGAGCCCCCACTGACAAGACACGTCAAAGAGCGGGTCTCCAGTCTGCATCTGGCCTGGGTGGTTATTTACTTGCTACACTGTAGGAAATTACTTAACCTTCTAAATAATTATTAGCTCAGTTATTCAGATCTGCGAAAATGTATGACAGCAGCTGAAAAAACCTCCACCTTCAATATATTCTTCACAACATAATAATTATTAGGCCATTGTCTGATTTTTAGATCCTTTCAACTGTGTCTACTTGTTATTTCTCCCAAGGAGGTGGATACACCATGATTTTTTTTTTTTTCTGGCAGTAGGAATGTAGCCTAAAGATCTAGCATGGGAGAATATATTTGTCTTCAGTGCTATATAAATGTTATCTTGATCCTTTCCAAGACAAATGTTTCTTGACAAATGAAAGTAGTAATGCTGTAGTACAGCAAGTTTTCCTAAGGAAGTTTAGGTTTATGAAAATGTATTTTAATTTCTAGGAGAGAAAGTATCTGCAAACTCTGGTGCCACATGGGCACTTGTGTTCCCCAAAGCTGATGTTTCTGGAGGCCATTTGAAGGTTTTACATTAACTCAGAAAGTAAATAAAAGAGAAATTGAAGTAGCATCACTGGAAAATAGCTGGAAAGTTAATTCCTTCTAAGTTTTATTGTCTCTTGACTGTGAGCCAAGTTGCATTCATGGGATATTTGATATACCTACAGATAATAGTTTTGTGATACAGTGAGAAACTTGGATGTTTGCATGGCTGGTATTGAAGACACACAAGCAAAACAAGGCTTAGCCCTTCAATTTTTCATTGTTGAAGTAAAAGCATAGCAGTAAAAAGCTTTTACACAGGATAGACAATCCCAGTTTATGCTGCATTATTAAGACAAAAAAGTAAATAGGTTTTTATAATTTGATTTATTAATACATTTTTGCTTTTAAGACCTAACATTTCTGAGGGATTTTATCATACTGTGTTTATTAATTGTATTCAATGAAAAATTCAAACTCATTTTACAGAGAAAATAAGGCACATGCCTTTCAGCTGCCTTGCCATAACTCTGGAATTGTTCTTTTGAAGCCATTAAGGATTGTATATCAATGTGCATCTAGTTTTAACGATTATTTCCTGGAGTATTGTGCATGGCATGAATTTTGTTATGAAAAACACTGAAATACCTGTTAGAGGTATGTGGTATTTGCCAAACATGAAGGAAAAGGCAGACCCAGTGTGTGTAATTGTGTTCTCAGCGTAGCCTTGGCAGGGAGGTTGCCGTGTGCCCACATTTGGAGAAGAGAGCTGTGCCTGCTCCATTAGTACTTAAAAACTCGTTTCTATTAAACATGAAGGTCATTGGGTGTCACCAGACTGAGGCAGGGATAAATTGGTAAATAAAGCACTCTTTCTGGCTGTGAGTCATACCTTTTTTTTGCTGCCTTATATTTTCTGGCCGTGCAGTGGCCATCTAAGCCTGTTGTAAGCCTGGAATTAAATGATGTGATCCAAAAGTATTTCCCTTGCTAGCAGCACGCATGCAACAAGCCCTTCCTTTCTGACACAATACTTTCCTTCAGCCCTGAAGGAAATTATTGCTTGTGAAGCATAAAGCATGCCCTAAGATGTTAGAATGTGAGCACTGTATGAAAGTCCTTAAGATTTGTGTACCATGCGTGGGGAAGCCCTACCACCAGCTCAGGCATTAGGTACCCTGAACAATAAAGGATTTGCCATAAGGTGTGGAAGAGAGGAAAACACAATATAAGCTGGGATTTTCCAGTCTGCTGAGCCTTGTTCTTCCAGGCTTACTCATTAAGAGATTTATTATAAAAGAGATAAAAAGATCTATTGAGGGTTTAGTAAAGATTTATTAAATGAGAGAGAAATACCCTTCATAGACACTCCCTGCCTCTTCCCTTCCCTGTGCTGACTTTAAGGCACTCTTGGTGAGTGCATGATTGAGCAGTGATTTGAAGAAGTCCCACATTGGGCCCAAAAATGTCTGCACAGGCAATTTTAAGGCTGGGATTATGAATTGTAGCAGATTTCTGCAGAGAGCAAGAAGGTTTGGGCTCTGGGTGCAACATGATCTTTCATTTCCACCCCATGTGGGCCTTGCCCTGCAAAGAGTGTGGTTGAGCCTAATGGGTGGTTGGGCAGGATTTGGTTACAATGCCTTTAGGAGGGAAGCAATATAAATCACGCTTCTCTTGGAAAATAACTTGGATATGCTCACTTTTGTCTTTGGGTAGGTGCCAGCATGTTATTGCTTGTTGAGAAAAATGAATGGCTTTACCTACAAAACATGGGAACCCTCCAAAACTGTTTGTGTCTTTGCACTGGAAAGTTACATGCTCATGAATTCTACCCTGGCATCCTGGCAATTGTGTGTGATAACCTCTTATGCTCCTTATGTAAATGGCAGTTCTCTGTGGCAGACACTATATGCATCTAGCTAAATTCTAGATGTTCAAATACTTACGTTCATGGGTAGCTTCAGAATGGCTGAGAGTTAGAGCTAGATGGGAAGGAAGGAGTGAGTTGACTGACTATCCAGTTAAATGACTGGAAATCTGAAAAAGCATTGCCTACTTGTGTCATTAGTCACAAAAGATACAGTGCCCCTGTGCCTTAATGCCATTTCAAACTACTAAAACAGTTTAAATATTGTTAGATGCATACAGCTTAGGAGACTGAAATCATCATCCTGGCAGCATGACTCAGGGCAAGGTGTGTTCTTGGGAATACCTCAGGGTCATGGTCTTTATTCTTAGGTTTTTAGGGGTCCGTGTTAGGGATACATGGATGCAATGTTTGTGTACCTAAGTCTTCTATACATTCAAAGCATGTGCCCTCTTAGACCAGAATCCCCTAAATACACGTGCCTGAATAGACACACACACTCCAGGCACCAGATGGAAACTGAAAGACAACTAGAATAGAGTTAATAAATCTGGTGGGAAAATCTGTTTGAGGAGGGTCAGCATGGAATGAGCACTTCTTCCCAGAAGCAGCTAGGAAATTGCAAAAGCCAGAAAAGGCCCACTCTTGTAAATGGAATCCTGGGACCTAAAACCTGGGAAGTAATGTAGTTCGTAGCGTGCTGGAGACCTGAGAGTCATCGCAGAGCAAGCCACGGTGGGAGACTGAATTATCTATAAAACTACCTCTGCAAAATCATTTGCTTTCTGCTTCCAAAGGTGTAATAAACATGTTAAAAATACAATTTTACAAATCTTTTATTTTTGAAGCATTGGTAACTGAAACAGTATCAATTAAAATTCCCATTAATGGGAAGACAGTACTGTCGTGGGCCTGCTACTTCGATTAAGTTGAACTTGTTCTGCTCAAGAAAACAGGGAAGCCAGGAAGCTTGGGAAAATAAATGGTAAGCCAGACTCCTCTTAGTTCCTGTGTAGAGAAACAGTTGCTCTTTTAGGCTATTAAAACGTCTCCAGAGAGTCAACTGTCTAAAGAGATTGGCAGTTAATAACCAGTGAGCTTGAACTCAGAAGAGGCAAGGAGATAAAATTGTCCATCTGTGTTTATAGTGTTATGTCTTCTGATCTGTATTCGCAGTTCGTATTTCCTGTAATGTATGAGGACAGTAGTAGTTCACATACATTTCTAAAGACATTGAAATATGCACGCAGTGGAATGCAAAGATGATTAAAATACCACGATTTGCTACTTACTATAACTAATCAGTTCACTCCACTGCATTTCTGAATCCCTCACTGACATTTATGGAGTCCTTCTAATAAGGGTTTTAGTGAAAATGCTGAGATTGAGAATAAACATTACATATTTCAGTAATGTACATTTTTTAAAGTCAAGTCATGATCACAAAAAGAATGAAGTATTGTGCATTTCTTTGAAAGACTGACAGAGATTTTTTTTTAATGCCTGATACCCTTTTTCTGCTGTTGTTCTCAGTGGAGAAGGAGAAGAATTTGAAAATGTTCTTCCATTTATCTGTCCTCTCTTACTTTCCCCACTGCAACCAAGAGGGTTGATCTGCATCTCCTGGATGAACAACTAAGAAAAATAGCATCTATCTGTTGTTTATGAAAAATTTGGGTGAGAAAATACTGATTTACACATGGTCAGATTCTTGGTGCCTGTGCTTGAGATACTGTTGAAGTTAAAGGGGAAAGTACTTTGTGTTTTCAAATGACAGCCTACTTTTAATTGGCATTTGCCATTAATTTCTTATCTTGGGTTTTTGTTTTTTTCTTTTTTTTGGCCACTCTCTCACGTTCTTCTAGTCAAGATGGCCAAGTACTTAGCAACCTGGAGTTGTCTAACACCGGCAGATGCCAGTGATCTGAGACTTGATCATTTTCAGTGTATTTAAACCTTTTGTGAAGGCTGTGGAAAAGGCTTGGAAGCAGTGCTGACATTCATTGTCATTAATTTTGAAATTTTTCTGGGCATACAGCATAGTTGTAATGCCACCTGGTGCAAGGCAGACATGAAGAGATGCAATTCAGTGAACCACTTCTGTGAAAAGGTCATGAAATCAGCGTGTGCTTTCACTGCAGGCTAAAGCAGCAGGAAAACCTAGAAGCGCTGCTAAGCTGCTGCACCTTTGGCATGTGGCAGCGTTGGTGGTAGCTCATGTTCATTGCATATGGTTCCTGTTGGCATTTCTGCAGGTTTTATACCTGTAAACTCTCTGTCCAAGGTTACAGTTTGCCCAGGACCTCAAGCAAATGTTCTCAGTTTCTCTGAGCAACGAGAACTCTGATGTAGTGTGTCAGTCCTTTTGCCCAAGCAGTTAAGTTTGAAGGCACTAGCAGTTGTCTCTTCTTTTATGGGGATTGCATTAATGCTTAAAGAAAATACAATTATTTTTAGCTTGAAGTATTTCAAATGCACTGCGTTATCCTCTGCTTTTATATGTAGTTGAAGGTGAAAAGCTGAAGTTATTATTTTCAAGAGACAAGTAACAAACCATGAAAAATATATATTATTTTTAGGAATCAGGAATAGCATGGCATTATACAGCAAGAAGCAGCAGAAATGTGGGCTATTCAGTCTGTCACAACATTTTCAAGGTCAGACAAGTTCTCTGAATTCTTTTACATTAATTCCTCAGTGAGCAGTGCACGTGGGTGTTTTCCCATTGCTTTTGGAAATTGGATTAATACCACTTAAGGCAATGCTGTTGTCTACTCAAGCTGCTCAAATGAACTGTACACCAAAGTTTAGATGGAAATTCTTGCTTTTCCTCCAGTGCCAAGGGATTTCAACCGGTCATTGTAGCTTTAAAAATATTTATACAATATTGCACAACACAAAACCTCCTAAAGACTTGTGCTTCCTGGTGTGAATGTACAGCCAGCCTGGCTGGTGCTGGCTGGGTGAGCACAGTTTGGAGTCCACATGGGCATCACTCGTTCCGCTGGAGTTTCTGCGGAGCTCGGCATTTCTCACTCGAATTGGCAACTGTTGTCTGCATGAACAAATCCATCTCTCCTTTTCCCAGACCACATCCTCCTGGCATCCTGACAACAGGAAGCTAGCAAAATGAAACATTATACAGGATACCTCTTTTTCTGTGTGCTCTGAGAGTCAGGGGTTTTACACAAACTCCAGGTTTATATCCAGAATTATTCTTGTAGTAGAAAAACTTCAGCCCAGGTTTATGTCAGGGAATACTGGCCTGGTGGACATGGTGGGCAAGCAGCCCAGCGGGCAGCAGCTCAATATTCTGGAGGCCAACTGCAACCCAGGCTGTGTTAGCATCAGGTGAGAGAAGGGTGCCTGGTCCAAGGAAGACCCTGATGTGACAGAAGACGAGAAGCAGAGGGAGGTGAAGGGGACTTTTTCAGCCTTGAGAGGGTGAAGGGAACTCCATGTTGCTGCCTACAACTACATGATGGAGGGAGGGTACAGAGAAGGGAACAGATACAGAAATAGGCTTTTTTCTCCCCCTCTCCGTAGGAGAGCATGAATATATTGTTGACTGCTTTTATAGCAGGTTTTTGATACCATGAGTAGTAGAATAAAAGTCTGGCCTCATGGGGATAAGGCAAAGAAGGCACACACACTATTTTTTGCACCAGTATAACTGCTAGAAGTTTATTTTGCTCCTTTCAAAGCAGCCTGAATCCCACAGCATCACAGAAGCTCAGTACCTTCTCCCCCTCCTCTACTCCGACTTACCCCTTCTGCAAAAGAGAGATAATTCCCATTTGCAGAGGGACAGCCCGCTCACTCGGCTTCAGCGCTCCCAGGGATCCTTCTGGGTTTGTGCTGTAGTGCCAGCTGGGGCTAGCTAGCAACAGGCATCCATATGGGAGGAATTCATATTGTCTGAGAGTCCTCAACACTGAAGTACTGTAAATGGTGTTTTCACACACTGAAGCTAATTCCCACAGTTCCCATTGCTTTGGGCTGTTGCTTCTGATGAAAAACAAACAGAACAGTCTGGGAGCTGAGGAATGTAGTCTGCAGCACAGTCAGCACGCGGCCTCCTCTGGAGTGTACAATTGGAGTTGGAAAGGGATCTGTGTAATGCCTGTACAAAAGAGGGGTGTCTAAGACAGTGCTCGGTGCTCCTCAGTGTAAGGGCTGCAATTCTTAGAGACTTTTGGAGCTTTATGGACTCTGCGGGATAATTCACTTCAGTGGCTGGATGCTTTACCCTGCCAGCAAATCGAAGTGATTCCTTGAAGACAGAGCAAGTTTCAATACAACCTGTACAGTCAGTAGAGCAGTTTTCCAGTCAGGAGTAAGTGGAAATCCTCACTATTGCAGTGTGTTTCCTGAATTTCTTCATGACGGTATGGGATGGGGAGTTTTTGGAAGGACATGGAGGAAGCACAGTAACCATATCACATGGCTTTATGTTGTGTTAGAATGACCGCATGTGTCATAATGCTGCAGTTCCTCCTCCATCCTGTTGCCTGCCTTTTGCTCACTTTTTCTGCTGCCTCTCTTGACTCTTGGGCTTTCCTACAGTCTGTTGCTTGACTGCCCCTTGCAATTTGCATGCTGTATTTTCTCATGAAGTGAAATGGATGACAAAAGAAAGTCTGGTTTGGACTGGTGTGTGTGGTGGATGGTTCCAAATGCTGATACTGGTGGTTAGCACATGTTTGTCTCACCAACAAATAATACTCTGATTCTCTCACTGGACAAACTCAGCCTTTTTTGAGGCTGCCCTTGCATGGCAAAATATCATGCTGTGTACAGTATCTAGGAATTTTTCCTTGGCTAATTCTGCCAGATCTGTGGAAGTGCCCTCTTTATTCTGCATTCTGTCAAATTGACTTAACTATGGTTTAACATGAAAAGTAGTTGAATAATTTTTTCCAAGAGCTGCTGGTGACCATCAGCCAAATCATTCCCACCAGTATTCAATCACCTGTTGAGAAGAATTAACAGTGGGTTTTTTCTGTTTTTTTTTTGTTTGTTTGTTTTGAGAAAATCCTTTCATATTTTATGTGGATGCAAGAATAAGTAGGTGCAGAAAGAGGCTGTTGCCAGCGCTAGAAGGACCATTTCATTCTTCCCTGTGCAAAAATGAAGATAACCAAATGAAATTTTAAAAGAACAAATCCTATTGTTAGAGAAACAGTGTGCATTTGCCTTTGCTTATTTGAGTGCTGGGAAATACAGGTAAATACGCTTTGTTAGGTAGAATATCACTCGAAGATCTTTTTTAAAGATTTTTTTTAAAAGTGAGTCATCAAGCTTTAGTTGAGTGTTCATGACCAGGATTGGCTTGTACCTGATCATCATCAGCAGTGGCTTTTTGAGACCCACAGATACCCAAAGACCTGCAGCATCTTCCTGACAGATAATCATGTGTTTGCAGAGTCTCTCAGAATGCTCCTTGTAGGCAAAAGCCACACGCTTGTGTAGTTCATAGAGCTTGAGCTGAAATGCACAAATCAGCCCTGGGCCTAAGAAGGAAACCAGTTTCTGGGTAATAATGTGATGAATGGTTCTGAGCTGTCTGGGAATGCCACAGCCAGCACTCTCCCTTTACTGCCTCTGGGAAATGCTGTAGCTGTGTGCATGCATGTCTGCTGTAGAAGTCAGGAGAAAGGAGCGTGTGCAGTTTTGACTGCTCTTCCTCCTCTTTACTGCATTTTGGGAAAAGAAGAGGGGGTATTTTGTTCATATTAACAAGATGTTACAGCTCAGTATTACCACGAGTGCATAGGCTCTGACCTTGTGAATGCAATGTGAGCTTCCAGCAGGACAGCGTGGGCTTTTATGACAAGGAATCCCTGGGGACAGGGTATTTAGTGCTCAATATGTTTAGGAATATTTCCCCTGTGACCTGCAGCGCTTCTCATTTTGGCCGTGGTATTGGGAAATTTCATTTGAGGTCACAGAGGTTCCCGAGTGTTGTCTGCTTGGGTTGGTTGAATTGTTTCAGGATGCAGCTGCCCTGGGCACTGAGCAATCTCCGTGTAGGTCTGGCCTCCTGTCCTTTTGTAGGTAAAAACAACAGAACAAAAAATACCTTTCTCTGAGATGGAAGGAATTTGTGCTTTATACTACACTGTCTCTGCATATGCATCTATAAAATCCCATTTTAAGTAGGATGTGAATGTAAAAGGTAGTTTTGAAGAGGAGTAATGCCTTGCATATGCCCAGGATGTTGAGTTGGTAATAATTACAGTTCCGGAGCTGTTATGGTAGGTTCCCTCTCAGGAGAAGATGATCCTGGTTTCCAGGTCCTGGTTTCCCTTGCAGCAGCTGGCTGTCCCTTGACACACCGGGCTGCAAACTTAGTACCTATGTGGGGAAATCAGGCTGAGAAAGTATCTGGCTGCACCAGTGTAGTTGCAAAGTGCATGAATCCCTCTTTGTGATGGCATTACACAGCATGAGACTGAAAATCGGTCACCAAAAACCTGAGTACATCTTCTTGTATGTGCATGAAATAAATGTTGTCATTTTCCCAAGTTAATGAAGACACAGTGTAGATCAGGGACAGTGGTACACTCTCCCCTCTGGCATGTCAATTCCTAGGGCTGCTTCATCTCTGCAGTTGTCACAGATGCAGCCATGGCAGGCCATACTAAACTGGTCCAAAAAAAGGGGAAGCTATCCACTTGGAGACACATTTTTTCCCATAAGCCTTCAACCTTTAATCCTACTAACTGTAAACAAACCCTGACCTGGAAAAATCTTTTCATTTTCTTTTTTTTCCCTTCAAGTGTGGGAGAGAAGTCCCACTCCTTAACCTTTGCACAATCCCATATTAATCTAATTTCCTACTCATCGTGACCTAGTCATTTGGAAATTGCAACTACACTTAATTTGATTTTTCTTTCTATATTTTTATGTTATGCTTTTGTTTTTTCCCCTACTCTTGTTTTTGGTTCAGCACCAGTTCATTAAACTTCAGTCAGAAATACAAGCTGGAGGGCACACAGCTTGTTGTCATTTGAGCTAATCAGGCATTTATAGATTAGAAGGGGTTATTGCAAATGCATGTGAAAACTAGGGCTCTCTCCTATTGTTCCTTTCCTTTCTTGGGAGACTTTGGCAATTCCCTGTTTTTCTCTATGTTGGCCCACCAGGGTACATACTTTTTCTTACATCTTAGCACAATAATACTCTCTTTTTCCTAACTGATTCCAAACACTGTGCCATCCTCTACTCCCCGCTGCTGCTCTTGTCCTTGCACAGTATTTTGAAAGTTAGCACAGGCATTTTAGCATGTTAGAATGTGCCTTATGTTTTGCTGTACTTTCAGTCAGCAGGTACATTCCAACTGTTGCATCTGATCAGTTAATTTTAAAAAAAAAATTAAATTGCTGTGAGAAGAAATATTTTATATTCCTGTAAGAAAGAAATACCATGAGTTGCAGTTAAGCTGTAGTGGCAGTAGTTTTGAGTGATCAGTAGCTGCCACTAGCTTTGACTTAAGATCATTAAGATCAAATGTTCAGATCTGAAGAGATATTGTAACCTTCCCACAGCAGAAGTGTTCTGGGAAAATCAGAAACTTATACTGCTTTAAATTAAAAAAAAAAAATAATAAACAAATTGAATTATGGATTATGATGGGCAGTTGATACAAATATTTTTTTAGGGGCACACACATCTCCAGAAGTGGAGGGAAGGAAGTGATTTTTTTTTTCCTCAAATGTCTTCCAATTGCTAGCGGCTTCACAAACATTAGCAAGATTTTGATTAGGGCAATACCTCGAACTCCCTGATGCTGCATAGCAAAACATCTTTTCCCATGCCTATGTTTAATTGCTGCAAATCCAGCAGTTCCCATGGCTTGTTACGAATTCTTTCCATTAAAATTGCTGAATCCTGGAATTCAAGCTATCAAAAATTACATCTGCAAAAGTAATTAATCTTACATCAAATCCTGAGTGATTTGAGATCGCTTCCTTAACTGTTTTCCATGTTTTACCTTTTTTGCCACTTTTCTGTTTTACTTTTTTTAACTGGTTTTGGTTTAGAACTTTGCTCTCCCATCTGCGAGCAACATTCTTTTTTTCTGAAGACTTTATCCCTTAGAATGGAAGGACGGTGTCATCTCAAACACAGTTGGTATTTTATTACTTTTTTTTTCAATAATAGGACACACACAAGACTTTGGATGAGTGAAAATATTTCTGTAGGCCTTTCACAAGTCATACATATACATACTTAAGAAATTCTTGTGACCAGCATGGGCAGCCCCGAGTGTGCTGACAACGTGCTGTAAGGGAGCAGACTGCCTCCACTAAGCTCCAGTGGCTAAATCGGAAGAAAAAGAAGTTTAAGTGACAACAGAAATTGTAAACAGCTAAATGATATTACAGAGGGTTTTTTAGTCATACCAGACATTATTTTTAATAGAAACGGTACCTTTGGCGGGGGCTATTTTAAATAACTCTATAGATGGCAATTTAGATTCTCTCTTCACGTTCACATTGCAGCATGTAGATACACTCATACATTGAAAATCCAGTAGCCTAGTGGCTCCCAAAGGAATTGACTGCGTAGGCAGATCGTTCTACAGCTCAGCAGTCTCTAAACCCTGAAGTTCAATAGATGTCTTGCTCCCTCAGAGCACATATACTAGGAAAAGGAAAAAGTTAGGAAAAGTGGCCTGACTTCTTTCAGAGAAATGTAGTGGTGTGGGAATATGCCTCTTCTTTCTGAGAAGTAAAACAAGATGTCCCTGAGAGGTATTGATTTTTTTATTTTTTTTTCCTGCCTTAAAGTAAATAACATCAACTTGAGCTTTCTAAAAGTCTTATTGGAAATCTTTTTCCCAGAGGTGAAAACGGTGTTTGAATGAGTTTCCAATTATCAAAAAAGCCCCCTACTAATATAAATTAGTTAATAGCCACTGAATTAGTGAAAGAAAACCTTAAATGAGTATCAAGTCTGTGAATGTATTGTATTTCCTTCCCTTGTCCAGGAAAAAGCAGGTGGTATTTTTAGATGTCTTGAAAACTTAAGGCTTGGCCCAGGAGTGTTCTGAGAGAAGATACAGAAGGCTTTTGGAGCAATAGGGGTATGTTGGGACACTTTCACAAGGCATTTGCATATTCTGTAAAAGGTCAAAACAGTACCATGAAAATTCAAGTTCATTTTACTTACAACTACATTTGAGGAGAGCTGTATATGCTGTAACATATGCTTCCCTACACTCACATCTTCCTTAATTATCCCCAGTTATGACACATTATCCAAAGAAATTACTGCTCAGATCCCAGCAAGGGTAATTTCTCTGCTAACAGACACTGATTCAGATAGTTGTACCTGCATCAAAGCTAGGACAGCTGATGCACACCTACTTAGAAGAATTATCTTTAACTCTATTATTGAACTAGCAAACAAATAGTAACTTCAGAATATTTTTGAAAGAACAGACTACACAGGGAGCAAGACTAGGTGCTTATTCCCCAGTGCCCATGGTACTTGCCATGGCACTATGCAAATGCATAGTTTCAAAGTGATCCATCTGCCCTTTGTGCAAATAGATACCACATTAAAATGGAGGAAGATTACGCTTGTAATTGCTCAACATTTATCTTTTTCTTGAAACATTTATGGTTCATGAAACATTTATACCCATTTATGCTAAGAAGCAAGTCGAAAATAAGTGATTGCAGTGGGTCTTGGTTTTCTGAGACCAAAGTACACAGATGTGTTCAGTAAACTTGAAAATGAAGGAATAATTTACCAGCCCTCTTAGAGAGATGTGGACATCTTAGCATTAGCTCATATTCTTCTGCAGGAAGGTTCTCCATCTTCTCTAAGAGCTGAGCACAGCTGGATTTTGTCATGAAGTAGCTAAGAATAAGTGCTTAATAAAGAAGGAATTAATGCTGGTGAAATTATGCAGAGACAACAGCCAGTCCCTAATTCACCAGGAAACTTACTCCATGTTCATTCCCTTTATGTTGGCCTCTAGGGCATTACCTCTGAGCAGGAAAAAATATATCCTGTGGGTATAGGGCACAATTAGGGGATCCATGATGGCAGAGTGATGGGATTTATGGATCCCCAGCCTATGTCAGGGACATGGTGGTGGAGCAGGGTTGGACCAGCCTTTTAGTTCTCCCCTTTTACCTTTTAATCCACCTGCCTGTCAGCTGCTCATTTCCAGGATCCCTCAAGATGAAACCCTTTCCTGGGCTGAAAAGAAATTCTTTCCAGCTCCCAAAGACATCTGTGTTTCTTTGTATGAACTAATAGGTCATATTCTCTTGTGTTGTGTTGTGGGCATGGCAAACTCTACCTGCTGACATGAAGGGAGGCTAGGGCCAAGCCCAGGCAGCTCTGATGACAAGCAGTGTCTTGATACCCAAGTCTGAGAGAACTTTCAGAATGAAGCTGCTCATTGAGTGTAATGTATTTACATTCTGTGTAAACTTAGAAAATGTTAAGTGACTTGGTATTTGCTGGTTTCCAGCTAAGCATGAGCAATGGGATACTCCAAGGTGGGTCTAAAAGCAAAAAGAAAGGTTGTACAGTAATTTTAGAAATGGGTTTTACAGGATCAGTTATGTTAGAAGATGCTCAATTCCTTTTAAGGTTTTGATCCCTTTCTTTTTGCACCTTCCCCAGTGCTCTAAAGTAAAACTTTATCTTTACAGCTTGTGAATCACCTTAGTGCAGACCTAGGTTGTTTTTTAGCTTCTCATTACCTTCTAATATTCACCTGATCAAGTGAGCCACTTACTGTCTAATTGCTTTAATTTGCTACTGATAAACTGAAGTGATGGTAACTGAAAAGCGCTCTGAGCAATTCTTATGGAAGGCAGGGAATATCTCTATTAATAAACATTACTTTCATAGACTGTAGTTGCTCTCGTTGTCTTGGAACATCTTTGATTCAAAGAGTTTTTACACAGAATAACAAAAATGAGAAAACTTGCTTACTCGCCCTGGAATGGTCTTTGTTCAAAGAGGCAAGTCTCTGGTAAGAGAGGATTGCACGCCTGCACGGTGCTTTCTCTGACAGCCCTGGCTGTTCCTTTTGAAAGCCCTTTGCCCTTGTTCATTGTGTGGCTGACCCTGCAGCATCCCTGTGTGCCTCTGGCCCTTTGAAGAGTATTTTGAGATAAAACCCTTCACTGTGATACATTGCGTATTTTAGTCTTTGGAAGCGTAACTTCCCTAGCTAGAAAAGAAAATATTACCCCATCAAAATGTACTATTTTCTTATATAATTCAGATGACCCGCTCCATAAACAAGAATGTAGGGTCACATTTGCTTTAAACAGCTGTGTTGTCCCTTTGACATTGCTGGCAATTATTTTGCCTTCACTGGTAACTAGATTGCTTTTTGTAATGCAACCATGTCAAAAGTGTTTCATTAATGTGGTTCAGTGCCTGGGGCAAGGGCTTTCTGCCACCTCAGCCCTCCCTTCTGCAGATCTGCTCTGCACAGTACAGGTTGATCACACATGAGTTGTGCCTCTGCATCGGACACCAGGGCACACAGTAAGACTTTTCTGTGCAGCTGCAGGTTTAACTTTGCCATAGACGTTCTTGATGCCACCAAAATGTGGATTATGATACAGGCCTTCCCTTGTACAGGATTCCCTTGGTCAGCCAGGCTGTTCTCCAAGTTCTTTTTTCCTGTCTCAACTTTTAGGCTGGATATTAGAAAGAAATTCTTTACAGAGAGAGTGGTCAGGCATTGGAATGGCCTGCCCAGGGAGGTGGTGGATTCACCGTCCTGGAGGTTTTTAAACTGAGGTTGGACATGGCACTTAGTGCCATGATCTAGTAAATGGACTGGAGTTGGACCAAGGGTTGGACTTGATGATCTCTGAGGTCTTTTCCAACCCAATCGATTCTATGATTCTAACTTGTGACTGCAGTTTTTTATCTACTCAGGGAATCCTTAGCAGATGAGACAAAAGAAAACATGGTGGAAGGCCTATTTAAAATAAAGGTATGCTTTGTATCATTAAAGGTTTTCCCTCTGAAATATTAAAAAAGGCTGCCTATAACCGTATGGTATTTTCTCAAAACTAATGACTTTCACCAAGAAACTTGGCTTATGCTGTCCTGTAGAGCAGCCAAAGGAGAGGTAATATTTAGCAGATTTGACATGAGAGATCAGGAGGAATGTAAATAGAGTAGCCCTCCAAAAGACACTACAGCCAGAGCAATCATCCTGCAGCTTTGATAAATTTGCTAACATCTGTTGTGGTGCCATTTCTGCTGTACAGACCTGCCATTAACCATGGAGATGAAAGGGCTTTAATTAAAGGAGCAGATTGACATGTTAAACTTTGATAACATCGTGCCATCTGGGTGTGTTATATTTGCAATTCTCTCCACAGCTTCTTAGATTTAGGGTGTATTTCAGCACTGCCCCCGGTTGTTTTTGGGAAGATGCACTGACCCCAGAGCTCTGGGGTTCCTTGGGCAAGGTGTCAGGCTCCAAGTATGTGTAACAAGATGTATATTGCAGCACCTCACTTCTGAGCTGCATAATTTTTCTTTTATGATTTGTGTTTTGCTATTAGGTCTTGTTTACTAACACACCACTACCTAGTGCTAACCACAACAGCTACTGTAGATCTCAGGTAATGCAAGGCACAGAAAAATTACTTATTTACCATAACTAAACCTCAGTCAGCAGATAGTCAGTATGGGCCACAGATTAAGAAACATTTGAGACATGCCTTAACTGAGACCTCAATGCTGATGCTGTGTTCCACCTCAGGGTGGAAGAACTGTGTGGCTGGTGCAGGAGACTGCATTTTAACTGGCAGGGTAGTATGGGAGGCTGTGCAGGAGCAGGGGAATGTGCACTAGCACAGCCACCACTAGTGAGGCTTTCAGATATACCAGAACTGCTAGGGCATGGAAATCAATGAAAAAACCCATATTATTCATCTGTTCATTCCTTGGTAGCAGTGTATCACTGGGTTCATGCAAAATAGTCAGCTCAAAACAAGTTTGCTCATAATTAGGATGGAAATTGGTAAGTAACATTTTGCAGTGCTTCAAACGCCTAATGTGCTGAGTGTATTCAACTTACACTGTAGTTATTTGTCATCCCCTCAACTTGCAATAGATTAGAGCAGGGTGTTTAATATGATGAGATGTGGTTATAAATAAAAGGCTTTTATAGGTTCAGAGAAAATCTTTATACAGTTTAATTGTGTAGACAGGTTCAATTCCCAGGAAGGCCAAGAGGGAAATCAATTGATAATTTTAATCCAGAATCAATTTCCTTTATGCTTTTGAAACGTGCTGATCCAACTTTTTCTCTCAGCCATTGGTTTCTGCTGAAGTAGCAGGTGCATTGTGTCTGATGTGTTACTTCCACTGGGCTCCCCCTTATACGAAACTGAAGTAGCCTGTGAACAGATGAAGCCTTTTGGGAGCTGGTACTGCTCTACTGATATTGACCTATTTGAGGTAATACTACCTGTCTGCCAACATTTCTGTCTCTGAGGGAGACCATCTTCTTTCTGCTGCAATATATGAGCTGATGCTAAAAGGTACTGTCGCAAAGTGCTGCCTGCTTCCTGCCTTTTCAGCTGCAGGAACCTAAAGGAAAGGATTTGTCAGGACTTGAAGAAATTTAAATGTCTGAAAAGGTCTCACCAACTGCATGGGAGGCTCTGGATAAAATCCAGTAGCCTGGATAAGACTTCAGACTCTTTCTCTCCCCTGATAATGACACTTGGAAAAATTAATAACTCTTACTTTAGTTTTTATGTAACCCTTTTTCTCAGAGTGCAAGGACTAGGAACAAGGCTGTCTTTGACTAGCGAGGCCCCTTTTATCCAAGAGGTAGCAAGTTTCTGCAAATGCCCACGACTTGCACTGTTTTCCATCTCCGTTTTTGTGTAATCACTGTAACCACAAAAATTTGTTAAGCTATTTCAGTTTGTTTGAAGGAAGGATGTCAGTTAAGACAAGTGTGTTTGGAAATCCTGATGATGCCGGATTGTAGCTCAGCTAGTACCTGGAAGGACACTGGGGTTTTGTAAGTGCTGTTTGTCTGGCTGTAATGCCATGCCTGTGTACACATTTTATCTGGATAGGCTTTAAAAAGAAAGCAATATGAGCATCAAATGAAGAAGTTGTGTCCTACCAGATGTAGGTATAAAGCTAAGGAAAGGGGAGAAGAACAGACAAAATAAGGGAAATTTATGCTTCTGATAATGAATGCACATCTGCAGTTTGGAACATGCTGCATTGGTAGTATTAATGAGAAACTCCTGTATGCTTTTGAAGTGTTCTTATTCCACTTGAAATTATTTAAAGACTTTTTGCAGGACATGACATGTCCCGTGTGTCATACTGTGTCTGAAGGTTGCTGCTTGCTATACAGCTGTACTGGTTGGAAACATTTTGATTATTTGTCCTTCAGTAAATAGTACTGGCTGCTTACAAATGTTATTAAATAGTTATGCCTCCTGGTGTGATAGTGTATAGCATATTGATTACATATAGAATACCCGAGCCAAGGCTTTGTGGGTGCTTGTACTTGTGGATTGTCTGTATGTGTCTCACCTGGGGAGAATGATCCTCCCTTACAGACTTGGGGCTGATTTTGCTTAGTTCCTCAAAGTTCCCAGCATGCTTGTAGTAGACACAGATGCACATAGGATATAGCAGGCTTCACAGTGTTTAACTTCTCGGTGCTCCGTAAGGATTACATGTTTGTAAAGGGAAAAGCAATTGTGCTTTATCTCCTTTGAAAAGTGTGCTGTTGAGGGAAGTACAGGAAAAGGTTATCTAAACAGTGTAAGACCATGCTGAGCTTGGAACTATATTGGATTGGTTCAGGGGTGGGGATGGCAGTATAAAAAGTCACATTCTTGTTTGCCAGAGAAGGAAGAGAAGCTGCACCTTGTGTTCCTGTCCACAGGCGTCAGGGTTGCAGTGAACCTGCCGCACAGGTCAGGGAAGCACAGCATGAGGGAAGGCTGTAATGAGCCCTGTCAAAGTAAAAAGCCCATAAATATCATTGGAACTGTGAATCTATCCCCAGGCTTCTGTTTGGGTGTAAAATAGATCCTTCATGGAGTGCTGGCAGCAAGCCTAGATGTTTTCTGACTGGGTTGTGCTCTCAGCACTGTTTGATCCTGCCCTTTGGAAGATACTCATAACTTCTTTCTTCTCTAGCCTGGACTGACAAAGAAATAAGGAGTTTTTTAGTAGCTGCTAAAAGCTATGCAATGTGACAGCTCAGCTCCAGCAGCCAGCAAAAATAGGCCGCTCAGGTAGGAGGCTCTTTGGAGTGGTAAATTCCAGGATTCCTCAGAGATGCCCACTCCATACTGCAGCAGAGCAAGCCAAATTGGAAATAAAATCAGGGCTATCCCCCAACAGAACAGGAGGTGTCTGCTAAGGACACCTCTACCCTGGGCAATTATTATTTATTACTTTTAATTTAGTTAGTGATGGAGTGTGTAGTGGCAACAGCTAGGGAACAAATAACACTACATTTCTGCTGCTGGAGCTGCCTCTCTCAGGTGTTTTTTTAGATATTTCACTGTTGCCTCATTAAATACTCAGCCTTGGGGTCCCCAGCACAGGAAGGACAATGACCTGTTGGAGCAAGTCCAGAGGAGGACCACCAAGTTGATTAGAGGGATGGAGCACATCTCCTACAAAGAAAGGCTGAATGAATTGGGTTTGTTCAGCTTGAAAAAGAGAAGGCTTCACAGTGACCTAATTGTAGTCTTCTCATACCTGAAGGGAGCCTACAAGAAAGATGGAGAGAGACTATCCACAGGAGCATGTAGTGACAGGACAAAGGGGAATGGATTCAAACTGAAAGAGAGTAGGTTTAGATTAGGTAACAGGAGATATACTGGAGTATCCGTCCTGTCTCATCAGCGCTCCTTGACTCAAAATTTACATGATTGTGTAATAAAGTTTTGAATCCACATCTGAGCTTTCTGAATTCCCCATTTAATTAATAGGTTTTTACTTATTCCTCTTTTTTGTAAACCAAGGAAATAACAGCTGGTGTTTGCTTATGTCAAGTAGACAGATGCATCATACAAACACCATACTTTCCCAGCATCAAAACTGAAAGGGAGATAATGTCTGAAGGGCAATTTGTGTATACATCTGTGTTTATGAACCTGTTAATCGCAAATGTAACAAACAGATGTAAGGAAGACAGAAAAGATGTTGTCCTTACAGAGTACAGCCGCACCGTTTTTCTTCCTCATGTTTTCTTCCAGATCTGCTATAACATTTCTCATATCTCGCATTCTCCTTAGGAGTAAGCTCTTTGGAAAGCAACATATTTTGACAATTTCTCATTGTAACCTAGCTCTTGGAGAGAGTTTCTCTAAGCTGCAAGGCGGAACAGCAGCCAAAAAATGTAGCTGGGCAAGTTATATAGTGTGCAGCTGAGAGCCCTTTCCATGGTACAGCTGACAGAAGCTTCCATGAGAAGATCTTGGCATGTCATATTCAGAGTTATTTGGGCATCCCTGAGGGCTGTGTGAATATAACCAATTCAAACCCCAAATGCACAAACATGCGGAGAAGGACTCATTTCTTACATATCAGCTGAACTGGATTTGGACTGCAGTGAAGTTGGAAGGAAATGGAGGAAAGCACTCTGGAAGATGTATTCCTGCTAAAATATGCAAAACCAGATGCTGCATCTGTATTTCATAGGAAATAACTTCTGTGCCTCAGTCTCATTTCTGTGGTTGTAATGTCCGCTTTGCAGATATAGTTGTGCATGTGACTGACTTTTCACCTGTCCATGAAATGTGTGTAGCAATTTTATCCAGCAGAGTAACTGAAAGAACAGTTCAGCTTCTCATCAAAATGTCTAATAATGCTCATCATTGTAATGCTGCTTTTAGTACTTTTGAGGAACAAGCTGACAGCTTTACTTTCAATAGAGATTATTTTATTGACAATAAGGGACTTGTTGATGATGTGGAGGGCAGATCCAAATCTGGACATCCCCATGTTTTCTGGAAGCTTTTAACAAAGAACCCAAAGTGTCCTTGTCACACTAAATTTCCTAAGCAGTTGAGGATTAATGGGTGCTTCAAGATTCCCCTTCTGTCAGTACCTACACTGCATAGCTGTCTTCCTTCATACCTCATTCTTTAATATAGATGTGATTGTATTATTAAACATATGCCATAAAACACAGGGGATACGCTTGACCGTTAAATTTACATTAGTATATGATCCTTAATTCACATTTCTGGGTGTTGCTCCCATTTTGTATGGGTGTAGCCCAGCTGGCACCTCTGAAAACATTCCTGCCGTAAACTACTGAAACTGAAGGGAAGAAGAGGCTCAAATTCCATTTAAGCATGCACTATGAAAAAAAAAATTGTGTTTTGAAGTCACATGAAGGATTAAAAATGATCCCACTGAGCTCAGTTACAGTCTCTCCAGTAATAAGGAGGGATCTTGTCATCGGGATGTGAAGCAAATGCAGAGTGAAAAAATTGTGTTTTTAGAGGCAACCCAGATCTTAGAGGCAGAGCAGAAATTTCTAAGCAGTTGGTTTCATCGGTTCAGAAATATATTTTATTGTTGGTGATGGTACTAGGGGAAAAAGCAAAATGTCTGGCAAAGCAGTTTCCCTCATCTTGGCCAGCTGGCAGGAAAGGAAAACTTGTTGAACAGTCTGGATGAGGGAGCTGTGGTCAGGATCATGACATCTGCAGGCAGCAAAGTTGCTAAGTTTCCCATCTTGTTGTTCCTCCCCTTGTTCCCTGCCCACCTACACACACAGCTGCTCCCTGCCTGGGCAGTCTTGGTATCAACTGATGTCCAAAAACTTCAGGAACGTAGCCCCACAGTGCTGTGGCCAGTGCTGAGGCAGTCACCAAAACACATGCTGTTTACAAAACATTCTTCTGAATATTCCTCCGTGCAACAGAGAGCAGAAGTGGGAGACAAGAAAGCAAACAGAGACTTCTTGCCTTTCCTATGAACTACAGGAAAAGTAGGAGGCTATTTATAGCCTACTTTTTACTGAGGGAATTCAGAATTTGAGAGCCTTACCTTCGATGTAGTGCACCTTGTGAGGCTATGGACTTGTTTAGGTGAAAAGTGTAACTCACCTTTCACAGACAGAAATGGTGTTTATGATCTTGAATTGCTGTGTTTAATCAGGAGCCATAACTCCAGTGCTTTAGAAACTATTTTTAAAAAGGCCTACCCTCCAAAAAGGTTAAGGTAGCCTAAGTGTAACTCACTCTTTTGCCTTTACACAGTGTGAAGACTCAAGGTCGTGGCTTAGACACTGAGTAGGTTTTAAGCATTCGTTTTGCATTTGTTGGATTTTTTTTTTCCATTTGAGTTGCCTGACCAGTTCTTCAGAATATGGAATTATGTTCTGTACCATTTCTCACCAGTGATTAACTTAGGTATGGTAACAGAGAGGATTCAGGCTAACCCTGATTTGTAAGGAGGAATCCTAGAGCACAAAGCTCTGGAGGTTCTGTCTCAGTTAAAAATGACCACTGTTTTCCAGGGCATTCTTGAACGCAGGAGTTGGCAGTCATTCTTGCTCACATGCTTTTGACCAAAACAGCCTTATGGGCTGGTTCCCAACCAAATTCATCTTGTAGTCTCCCCCACTACTATATGGGACCACCATACTCTGAGCGATTTCGGTGGATGTTCAGAAGGAATTTTCTGACAGGAGGACAGAGAGGTTTAACCTCAGCAATTCAAATGACAAATGATGCATACTTGCTGTGATGTGGTTCAGCTGGCTGCAGGGTGTGGCAGTAGCAATCTCATTGTGAATTCAGTAGTGAACTCTTAAATCTTGCCAACTGTGGTCCAGTATTTCCACTCTTCTTTCTCTGCACACTGTCAGCCAACATCTGACTCCTTCGAGAGTGGCTGACTGTTGAATACTGACATCACCAGCTCGCTGCTAAACAGGAGAGGTGATTTAGTCACCAAAAGCCCTGAAAAGTTCTCAACAGCTTCTTCACCTCCATCTTACCAGCACTGCTGGGCCCCAGGCTTTGGGAACAATAGTCCAGGTTGGCACAAACAGACCCACAGTGAGGAAGAGTTGGTGTGTGAGCTGTTATAGGAGCTTCACCCCTACACATTGACAGGCCCTGACAATATCCATCCAAGGGTGTCAAGAGAGCTCGATGACTTTGTTGTGAGGCTGCCATCTTTGGGAAATCGTGAAGGTCAGGAAACATCCGAGAAGGCTAGAAAAAGGCTAATGTCACCCCCACCTACAAGAAGGGCTTAGAGGAGAATCCAGGAAATTACAGCTCCATCAGTAATTCCCAGTAATTTCCCAGTTCCTAGGAAAGTTACAGAGTGAACCCTCCTGGGGGCTATCGCAAGAAAAATGAAGCACGTGATGGGGAAAAGCCAGCATGGATTCAACAAGGGCAAATTGTGCTTGAGAACCTGATTGCCTTCTATGGCAATAGAAGGCCATTCTTCCAAGTGGGGTGAGGGGTGCACAGTTTCTACCTGGATTTTTCCAAGGCTTTGGATAGTGTTTCCCACAGCCTCCTCCTGGACCAAGGTAGGTGTTATGGTCTAGACAAGTGATTGATGTGGTGGGTGGGAGCTGTTTGGCAGGCACCACCCAGAGAGTGCTGGTAAATAGTTTCTTTTCAGACCTGCCACAAGTGGGTTCCCCTAGGGATTGATATTGGGCCCAGTGCTGTTTAATATCTTCACAAGGGATCTGGATGTTGGGACCAAGTGCACCCTGATGAAGTTTGCCAGTGATACCAAACTGAGTGAAGAAGTGGACACTTTGGAAGGGAGAGCCACCCTGCAGGAAGACTTGGATAGTCTGGAAGAGTGGGCTAACGAGAACTTTATGAAGTTCAACAAGGACAAGTGTAAGGACTTGCACTTTGAAAGACATAATCGGGGATTGCAGCGCAGGCTGTGATGTGTCTAGCTGGGGAGCAGATCTGTAGAAAGGGACCTAGGGGTCCTTGTGGACAACAAGCTCAATATGAGCAAACACGGTGCTGCTGTGGCAAAGGGAGCCAACAGGATGGTGGGATGCACCAACAAGGGCATCACCAGCAGAGAGAAAGAATCGTTATCCCCTTCTTCTCAGTGCTTGTCAGGACACACCTGGAATACTGTGTTCAGTTTTGGTCTGCGCTATACAAAAAAGATGTGGACAGGCTGGAAGGGGTCCAGAGAAGGGCCAGAAAAATGATCAGAGGACTGGGAAGCCTGCCATATGAGGAAAGGCTGAGAGAACTGGGTTTGTTCAGCCTTGAGAAAAGGAGGCCTTATATCACCATTTTCCAGTATTTAAAGGGTGGCTACAAAGAGGGAGACTCCCTTTTTATAAGGAGTTGCATGGAAAAGGTGAGGGGTAATGGTCACAAGTTACTCGTGGGAAGATTGCAATTTCTCTGATCACTCTATGAGCCCAGTAGAGGAGAAGCAGCTGCCAAAAGCAAGCTGCTCGGACCTGGGGGACGGTGATGTCAGTAACTCTCTCATTGTCCTTCTGCCTGTATAGAATTGTGAATTATTGAGAAAAACACTGTTGAATGTGATACTTGCTTGACATAATTGCAAGGGTCTGTGACCCAGGGCTGCCTTCATATTAACAGCAGTATTCTGTTGATTTCAGTGAGGGAAGGAGCTGCTGTGTAGCATTGGAATATGATGTATTAGGAGGGGAATATTCCACTCCTGTGGTGACTTCACTGGGTGCAGCTGGTCCTCAAATGTGTTTTGAAGTAGTTTCTCGTTAGGATCAACTCATGGGAAGTAACAGATGGTGAAGTGAGACTAAATTAGTGAGAACTTTGTGCTCTGTTAATGCTCTTTCTCTCTATAAATAATAGCTGGGGAGTGGAGCAGTAATGAGGATGCTGTTAAGTTTGTGGCCATCTCTGCTTCTGTGTAGATGTTACAGGATGCCTTGCAGCATGTTTTGTCAGCAACAGAAAGGAGCAGAAGGAATTTGCCAGCCCTTTCACAAGGGCAAAAATATTGCAGTTCTCCTAAAAAAACAAAATCGAAGCAATGCTCAAAGATGTATGAGGGGAAGCAAAAATGTTCACAGCCAGTCTTGTCGCTTTCAGCTTCTTCCCACAAAAATCAGCAAAACAAAAACCAGTGTCTCTTCTCTGATACTCCCAGTAACTCTCCAACTTTACTTCCATCCTAAAATTTTCCTTTGAAGTATAAGTAACTATAGATTTCTTTTTCTTTCTGTGTGTTTATGCGTGTAGATATGTATGTATGTATGTACAGTACTACTTTAGCCTGGAGAGCTACTTCAGGAAAGCTGCTCTGCCAGTGACAGTTTATTTGTTCAGTTGAAGAAATAATTTTCTTGCAAATTTACCCTGACTCAAAAAGTCACTAAGTATAGTCATGTACTACTTGGTGTAGCACAGACTAAAGTCATCTGCTCATTGGTGTATATTATATGATAGAATCTGCATTTTTTGATGCTTTTACTGAGTAACGTCTACTGGTGGTAGTAAGACTTAACTCCCTGTGCTTCAGACATCCTGGCTTGCTGTCAGACATCCTTCACAGGTGAAGCAACTACCAGGAGAATCATTGTGGCTTTTAGAAGGCCACAGGTGGCTGCTGCCAGCCATCATCTGCATCTTCACATTTCTTTGTGTTCCCCAGTGTGAATGTGTCTGAGTCTGGTGTCCACTGACTGGAAGTCTCACACCTAAATCTGCATCTGGCATCCCAGCTTGGATATTGGCAGCAGCGCTGGCATCTTTGTCTTGAATGACATTTTTTGCAACTTTGGTCTTCAGTGATTGTTTTCAGGGCACAGTAATGAAAAGCTTTGCAAAAAATAATTTCTCCTGAGGGTTTCTTTTTCTGGACTTGTCAGTCTGTGCCATACGCAGCATCTTTATGGTCCATTTTGTACACTTTTCTGCAGACCTTATTAACCGCCCTGCAGGACAGACAGTTCTGTTAATCATGCTTTTGAGGCGTTAGAATGAAATCCTGCTCTGTTTCCCATGCTAGCACTAACTCCACAGTGGAAGCAGGTGTTCACATTATTAAAAACAAACAACACAAAGCTGAAAAGCCCAACAATGTGAAACTTTCATTTGCAGTGGGACATACAGATCTCTGATCAGCTCAGAGACTAAGGAGATAGACTTCCTTCAGGGATCTTTTATCATAAAAGCAGCTTAAGTGACTCACTCTTTCCCTGAGGATATTCTTAAAACAACTCCACTCAGTTTGTCTTTTAGTGGTCAGAAAGAGGATTTATCTTGTGCTCTCTTCAAAAAAAAAAAAAAAAGAAAAGAAAAGATAAAACTTCTTTTGAAGAAAGTCAGTGGCCATATTTCCAGGAGGGTCTAGGCTGTATTAAAGGTCTGTACTGCTCACTAACGCATGGGCTGGCTGGCACTATCTTCACTCAAGCAAGTGCTTCAGTGAAAAATTCAGCGCTATTTTTAGTTCTGTTACAACAAACTGCTTGATTGTAAGGCCTGGGGAACTGTGACACTGTGATCGTGAGGGGTCTGCTGGAAAAGGCAGAAGGACGAGACACGGCAGCGTGGGAGCTACGCCAAGGACTCCGGCTGATGCAGAGAAGCACACATCGTAAGCAGGTATTTTAAATCATCTCGTAAGCCTTGGTCTGCCCACGAAATCGATCTGCTGGTCAGAGCCAGGGCACGAAAGCGTTAGCTGGCTGGCTCTATCTGCTCCTGCCCTTAAAGATTTCATTCCATAAATTCCTGTCCTGACCGTCAGCTTTTAAATCGTCCCTCCTCGTTTCCTAGCCTTTTCTGGGATTTTATAGGATCTTTAAGGCAAGTTGGCAAATGGCAGTGGCGAAACAGAGATAAGTTTTCCCGAGCGAAGGCATTCTGCTCGGCAGTGCCGGGGTGAGTAGCCTGTAACAAGTCCTCAGCGCGTTACCCAGCCCAGGGCAGCGCCCGGCCGGGGGTCGGGCGGAGCGGGCGGAGGGCCGGGGCTGTGTCCGTGTCCGAGTGCGGGCGGCCCCGCCCGGTCCCGCCGCTTCCCGCAGGTCGGTCCGAGGAGCGGGGAGCCGGTCCCGGGAGGTTCGGGGTCCGCTCCTGCGCTTCCCTCCCCGGGCGCGGTGGTCGCCATTCCTGGGCGGTGGAGTCACGGGCGGGACAGCGGCCAGCGGGGCGGGCAGGGCGCGCCGGACTCCGGCTCCTCCGGCGGCTCCCCCGGGCCGTCCCGGCGGCGCGGGCTCCGCCGCCGGCCTGTGCCGGTCCCGGTGCCAGGTGAGCTTGGGGGAGGAGGCTCTGGAGCGCTCGCTTCCCGGAGGGACGGCAGCGCGCGCGGTGCCGCCGGGGGGACGGGCGGCCGGATCCCGGGCAGCATCCCGGCCGCTTCAAAGCGCCGGGGCTGTGTCACAGCCTCTTGCGGCGTGCTTTGTTGTAGGGACGAGGGATCCCGGCCTGCTGGGGACACGGGAGCTCCCCGCGTTCGCAGGGTGCTGGAGCAGCAGCTGGGCTCGGGCAAGGAAAGTTGTGCGTGTGTGCAGTGCCCTGGGAAGCGGGGCAGTGCTTTGCTGTCTTGCGTTTGCTCCCTTTTGTTTTAACGCTTGCAAATTCCTTGCTTCAGAGTCAGACCCTGACTTCGGAGTGAGCCTTGATGCAGTTTAGCTGCATTGCTGTGTTTTAAAATAACTACTTGTGTTTCACTCTTAATGATACCATTATCTTAAAATAGCATGACGTGCTGCCTCCCTTGAGTTATTTGGTAGAGAATACAAGGAAGGGGAACCGCTGAATTCCCATGAGCTCTGTGCTTAAAGATCCTGCCCGGCTTCCAGCAAGCTGTGCTGCTGCAGCCTCCTCAGTGTACTAGAAATGGATATCACCAAACTCTGCTGTTTGCTGCTGTCTGCGGTCGTGTTCTCTGCCTCAGCTGTGCTTAAGGTGCATTTGAGAAGACAGGTGAATGACAGTTTCATAATGGGGTTTTCCACGTGCTCCTGCTGGATGCGTGCAGGTGAGCTTTAACAGTGCAGATGGTGCAAGCAGAGTAGCTATAGCATGTTTTGGCTTATGTTTGCATGAACCGAGTTCACATAGTTTGCTGATAATCAGTCATGTTCATGTGAGATGAGATAGTTATGTTTTGGGGCTTGTTTAAAAAAGAATCAAATACCCTCTTTTGTTCTCATTTATTCTGGCCAATCCAGATTTTTATTCTTCAGAAATAGTCTTCAACACTGATTGCTAAGTTGCCAGTTTCAGTACTAGTTACTAAGATTAAGATTAATTAGTTGAGTTTTCTTCTGGGACAATGTAGACGTGCATGAGGTTTTATTAAAACTTCAATGACAAATGTTTTAGAGCTATGGCAAATAGCACTTTTCTGGGAGATGCTGTATGTGTCAGGGTAGATGAAAGCTAGGTGTCTGCTTATGGTGATTAAATGCACAAACTTGACTAAACTGTTGAAAAGGTTGACCGGATTTTTCTTAATCAGTGCTGCATCTTCCCATCCAGTTCATCCTGAGCATTTCATGGGCAGGTACCACACAAGCCATTTCTAGAAATACTTATGGTATGTTGTTGTCTTGTGTTTGCATACAGGATACTTGAGCACATTACAGTCTTGATACCTTTCAGGTAAAGCAGTACAGGTCATGGCTGGTATGTGCTGGAATTGGCCTATCACAGAAGAAAGTCTGCGTGACTAACTGCATAATTTCATTTTTATATTCTTGGACTTCTGTATTGGAAAGACATGTGGCCCTCAAAGCAAAAGACAAACTCCATTACCTCTGAGGTCCTGCAGTTCTTCTCAACTACCTACAGACATTGTTCACTACTGTGCTTGAAGACAGCTCAAAATAGGCAGCATTTGAGTTGGGTTTTGGTAGTGTGAATATGAGAGGGAAGAGAAAGGTAGTTGTAAAGCTCCTGAGAACTGTTATGAAGTGAGCATGTGTTCACGCAATATTTGGGTATAAAACCCTTTTTTTCTCTTCCCCCAGACCCTGAAGCCTTTTAATTAGGTCAGTGGGTGAGATGCTGTGCAGTCACCTGTCATGCCTTGAGCACAGCTGGAGAAGGTAGTACTGCAGCGTGTGTTGTAGCCACCCCCCCAGTTCTGGAGCTTCTCATGGATATTGTGGAGCTCCTTTCCTCTGCTCTGCAGTATGACCTGCTGCTGCCTATGGCCTTCACTCTTCTAAATGGGGTTACACTTGTACTTTAGTGTCTGTGCAGGCTCTGACATAGGGGAGAAATCTCATTTGAAGGAGGTGAAATATCTTTCTGGCTTTATTGTTCCAGTTGGGAAGTGATGGATTGCACATAAGCTGTGCACCTGATACCTCGTGTGGGCTATAAATTCAAGCAATGCAGCTCAAAATCAAACTGTGAAGTCCAGACTGACATTGTCATTTAAATGTCCATTCAGAGAAATACTGGTGTCTGAACTACTGGTGAAAATGAGCAGTTGTCACAGTCATTCTCATGTCCTGTAAATGCAGAACTGTAAATCAGTTAGGTAGTCTGTTTTAAAACTGTTTTCTGGGTGGGGTTTTTTGTGGTTTTCTTTTCCTTGATCTTCATTAGCTAATTCAAGTAGAATTGGCTTATTAATTAAACTTCATTTTTTAATGAGTCCAGCTCATCCTTCTTAAGCCGAGTCTGATACAAAACCAAACTCATTCTAATAATTAAATGAAGTCATTGACTTTTCTGTCTGCGAATGTCAGATGGTAGCAGATTACTGAAGTACTTAACCTGAACATTATCCATAGACTGCAACTCCCTCTTCTTCCAAGACATAGTTACAAAGCCCATTAATACAGTGCATGTAAAAAGTTGTAAGTTCTCAGCGTTCATTCCTGCTGGCAGGGCAGCAGTTATAGCCTGCTCTTGGGAACAGATTTTTGTGAATAATGTGGTTTCTGATTTAATGATGAAAGTAAGTGTCAGACTTTGAAAACAACCAGGAACATATTGGGGTCATTCAGGTTGCCACAAGAGCTGCTCTGTCTATGATGCTTCTCAGAACCTTCCCCTTTTCCAGGCAGGCACGTAGATTCTCAACTTATGAAAACCTGACCCCAGCTGTGGCAATGGCACTCCTAAAAACATGGCATGACTTTTACTGTCAGTGAAAGATCAATGCATTTTTCAGGCTCCCAGAGATTTTCCTGCCTGCTGGTTGGATGCCAGAGTGCTGGGGACGGAACTGTGGGTCTCCAAACAATGTGCCACAGGCATCTAAGCCCAGGAGAAAGAAGAGGCTTCTGGCTTGAGGGTAGGAGCAGTGCACATCCCCCAAGGGCCAGGACAGAGCACCAACTGCTGCAGTGCTCACCAGGCAGGGTGCACGTTTCCTAGCCCAAAGCTGTCCCCTCTTGTGACAGCACACTGCTTGGCCAGGACCAGGCTTGTCTCTGCAAGTAACATCCTCACAACCCCACAGGTCATCCACACACTGCCTTCACCAGGAGGGGTGTCTGATGCATCTCCTTGAGGAGTTGATGTGACAGTTCTGATGCTACACAGGTTGGATAAGACTGCAGATCAACATTATTGGTAGAGGTACCGAGCCAAACTTGGAGATACTAATGTTATTTTTTTCCTGGTAGTCTCTTGGCTAATGCCATCTTTGCATGTAGCCGATAGGACCAATGCAGTTTTCAGCCCATCTGGCAGCAGGGTAAAGAGATGGCCTCACTTGTACACAAAAACAAAAAAGTCCAGTTTCCCTGGATGGGAAAGATGTCAATGAATACCTGAATTGACAGTTCACACTTAGCCATAAATAAAAGTGAAGCAGCAAGACGCTGCAAAGAATGTTTGTTAAAAATAAGTATCATATCCTTGGAGATGGGATGGGCTAGAGCAGAAATAGAATATTTCACTTGGAAGAGACCTACAATGCACATTTAGTCCAACAGCTTGTCTATTTCAGGGCTAACCAAAAGTCAAAGTGTATTACTAAGGATATTGTCCAAATGCATCAGTTTTGGAGCATCAACCACATTTCTAGGAAGCCTGTTGTAGTGTTTGATCACCCTCTCAGTAAAGAAATGCTTCCTAATGTCCAGTCTAATTCTCCCCTGATGAAGCTTTGAACCATTCCCATGAGGAAAATACAGGTAATACTCATCTATCTGTGTACTAAGAGCGTTTCCTGAAAATGTGTGGAAGAGCTAACAACATCCAACAGTTGATCTAGCTTCCTTGTTTGCATTCTGCTTCAGGCTTCATTTGGTTCCCTTTATTCTCCCCATGGGATATCTCCATTGCAAACGAGCTGGATTTGTAATGAGGAAGTACTAGGTTTCCAATATTAAGTGAACAAAACGCCAGAATGTTTCCTTTAACAGTAAAAATTCACCGTGCTTGTCTGTGGATTTTGAACATTTGCCACTTAAGGAGCTGATGGATGGTGGGGTGTTACCAGAGGAGAGAGGGAGTATATTTTGGCACCATTTATTCATGTCATCCCCTGGCCTGCCATTGAGATCTTTGCTTCAGTATAGAAGGAGGCTTAGTGGCTTTGGAGATCTGCTACCTCACACTACTACCATGAAAACTAATGAAGTGGTAGGCTGAAGGTGTAAAATGTGGGCCCAGAGTGACTTAAAATGTGGGAGAGATGACCATGCAGTTGGAGCCTGCAATAAATGCTAAAAGTTAAAATGGAAACATCTCTCCTTATTAAATGTGGTATGTGCAATATATTTATTTAGGCACTCAGAATCCGGAGGGCTGTGGCTGCTTTGAATAAGAAAAGTATTCTCAGGAAATACTTTTTTTCATTTAAACTTAATTTGAGGAGGTTTGAAAGTAGAATTCATTCTTGTGGAATTGGATTATGCCTTGGTTGTTATATTTTCCTCTTCTACATCATCTTGTCTTTCTAAGATCCACAAATAGTGCTTTCATCGTGGTTGCTATTGGCAAAAGCCTGTAAATCGGATTTTTGGACACATACAAGTGAATCAGAAATGCTGTGGCTGGAAGTTTCACAGTCATTAGAAGGAGGCGCTGAAGGGATACAAGGTCAATTGGCCAGATTTAAGCAAACTGAAAGTTTTTTCAGAAACAGCACGGTAATGGTGATGACTTAGTGCCAGCAGCCTCACTGCTGAATCACAGTATGGTCTGGCTTTCTGCAGCCTACGGAAGCTGTACCTCACATGCTCTTTCTGCAGAAATGAGGTTGCACACCTTACCCAGATCACACTGTAGTGTCCAGTGACCACTGCTGGCAGGAGTGAATCTGGAGCGACAACAAGGCTCATTTAAGTACTGACATCGTGAAGGGAACAAATTAACATGGGCTTATTTTTGTCTCTTTTTTCTGCTTCCAAAAGATGGCACGGTATAATGGGTAGTATGCATCTCACTTTGGCCTTACCCTGGGGTACCCTGATGCGTAGCAGAGTCTGTGTCTTGTGGCTGGGAGAGGTGAAGGATAGGCCATTGCCTAAGAGCATAGGAAGCTAATAGAAGCAGTAGAGCAATGGAAAGAAGATGCTGAGATCCTTCATCGTAAAAGTTCTTACATTAAGCAATCATTTGTCTGGTCTGAAAAGGATATGAGGCCACTGCTGGTGTCTATCTGCTTTATAAAGGGCTTTGAATACCCTGAGCAGCGTGTTGTTCACCAGGCAAAACAGAATGGACAGCTGTGTGAATGCTTTGTTCCTACTCCTTGTACTCCTTCCAGCCTTAGGAAACGTGATGTAATACCCTGAAGTTCACATGTAGTATAGAGAGAACTGTTAGGGGGAAAAAACAGTGCTGTGGGAATTTGGGGCAGAGAAGATGATAAATTGCATAAATTTCTGGTAGCTTCAAGGGCACCCAAATGAACTGTCAATAGTACTTGCCAAGCCAGCTTTCAAGCAGGACTGCAAGTGCTTGCGTGGCTGTTGTTTACCAATTGAAGGAAGCATAACATACCCAGGTTCTTCTGGGAGGGTCACCCTCACCTGCCAGCCCTCTCTCTCTGGTCAAGTTGTGGTCCCTACTGAATTTGCATCTGTCTGCTTAGCAAAAGGATCTGGAGGCAGCAGTGAGCACTTGTGAAATGGTGCAGGCACTGCTATGTAATCATTACATCAAGGACTCTAAAGTATTTGCCATGATCCGTGACTTGACTTGTGATGCTGGCTGGACCAGCTGGCAAGTTTTTAAGCTGGTGCTTGGTATCTTGCTTTATAGCAGTATGTGTGAAACGCCCTAGGGGCAAAATCTACAGCTAACCCTGCAGTTTACTGTGATAAAAGCAGCAGCCTGTCCCCTGCCCTTGCACACACCTTCTCCTGTCCCTGTCTGCCTGTTGTTTGCTCCCCTGCAGCTCTGGAGATCCTGTCCTTCAGCCCTGTAAGAACCCAATCACTTGTAGCTTTCAAGTTCTGTACTGAAAGGAGCTGATGTCTTTTTCTAACACCAAAACTTGCAGCAAGCTTTAACTTAAAGCTCGCCATAAGCAGTAGTGAGAGACATTTTTGCTTGAGCTTGTGTGGGCCCTCACTCTGTCTTTTTAAAGTGGATAATACACCAACTTTTATAGTTAGTAGTTTCTGCCAGGTATTGCTGATTGCAAATTGCCTTTAAATAGATTCCTTCCAGTTCACCGAGTAGCATGTAAAAGTATTACCTTTCTGATGACAGCCCTGTAAAATCTCAGTTAAGGTACAGTGGGAAAGCATGTTGTAGCTATTTAAATTACAACTTTTTTTTCTTTAAACGGGATCTTTATTTGACACACTTCACTTCAGATACGACCTTTTTGTCTCTGCTGGGTCATTTTCTGAGTTTATGATGCACTTCGCATTCCTATGAAGCCTTTCACTGGGTGTTCTTAAAGTCTTTACAAGCTTTAATTAACTGAAAGTGCTAAGTCTCCCCTGTGAGGTCTGTAAATATTCTTAATTGCTCTTTGCAGAAAGAGGAGAATGTGGTAGAAAAATTTTGAAGGAATTCATCGATGCTGAGTGAAAAGCCACCGAGGAGGCAGGAGCAGAGGCTGTGATTCCTGAACCCTCTTTGGTGTGCATCATTTCTCTTTATTACGTAAGCATGCACAGGAATGGTGTAACCTAGCAGACTGAGGCAAAGATGTAGGTCAGCTTTCCTTTGTCAGTACATCTTCTGCTTTTCGACCGGCAGGTTGCTGAAAGCAACAAAAGCCTATGGATGAGGGAGTCTTTTCAAAACTGGTGAAAAAAGCAACAAGCAACCCTTGAAAGCCTCAATCCCCTCTGAAGAGCTATTTTTAGGAAGCTAAATTGAAGAAGAATCCTCTGGGGGGTCTGTACAGAAAGTTTCTGTCTGGCTGCCTTTGGATAGCTTAAAGTTTTAATGCACTTGTCAGGCTGTCACCATTTGTGCGTGGGGAAAAACAGGGACCAGAGTGAGTGGACTGTGCTGATGGCACAGCATAGCTGTTGTGTGGTGTCCTGCCACGCAGGGAGGGGACAGATCCTGCTTTAAGGCTGCTGGTGCCAAGCCCAGTAACGGGAGGTTTTGGAAAGAGGCATCATGCAGTGTTAAGATGACTTGCAGGCCCATTTTGATCAAAGGATGTTGTTCACTCTGCCCTGAGTAAAAGGGAAAAGAGATTTCACCCGTGTTGTTGCTGGCTACTTTATCAGAAACATGGCAAAGTGTAGAACTTGTGCAGAAAGTACCATATGTATTGGTAACAGTATGTGATATCAGCCCAGTTTTAAGGACCACCAAGGAAGGAGATTTAACTGGACATCATTGTTGTCCTTCCACAGCTATGAAAATGAGTTAGTTGTGTCTGTCCCTTAAGTTGTGCTCCACACCACGTGGAAGTTGTTTTTTACCCTTGAGTACTTGGTTGTGTACTTTTGCTAAAGGTGGAACGACTCTAATGACAATGTTGGAAGGACTTTGAGGCTTTATTCTGCATTTGAAGGTCCTGAATGCAGCATGTGGTCACTCTGTTTGGGGCAGGAGGGGACAGCACAAGCTGCTTTGTTGTTGAGAGAAAAGGGAAGAAAGTGCTGGCACTGATGTGAGAGTTGCAGTGCAGAAATGCCATGGGAAGACAGTCCTTGCTGCTGGTGCTCTGAAACACTTCATCGGGAGCTGAAGCACTACTGGCTTTGTACAAAGCAGGCTCTTGACTGTGAGAGTTGCAAAGAAGCAGAGGGCAGCTGAGGAGAGGAGGGCAAAATCTTCATTTTTTAAAACCCTTGTCAGTGGTTACACCATTTTCTTTTACCCAGCACATGTTAAATAGATATAATAGTAAGTGCAGTCGTGCAATGACAAATTGGGTGAGCTGATTTAGGTGAAATGAGAATCGATGAGGAGTTAACTCTAGATTATTATTGCTTTGACGTTTGCAGCTCACATACTTTTTACTTTTTCTCCTAGAATTTTTTTTTTTACAGCGACATTAGAAGGGAGGCTTAGATACAGCTGATGTTTATTTCAGCTCAAACAGATCAGGGATAAAAACATGCTCCTGTCATGAGAGCAGAGCTACTTCTCCCCAGGAAAGCCTGCTTAAAGCAGGGAAGGCTGGAGACATTACAACCATGGATTCCTGTGCCCTTGGACTGTGCTGCCACAGGGTAGTTGTTGAAACAGCAGTTGTCATCTTAAAATTGCTTTGAATTCCTGCCTTGAGACTTTAACTGGGGAGTTGATACAGAATTGGCTGATAGAGAAGAGCTGTGATAGATCATGGGGTAACTTAAGACAACATAAACTAAAACAAGAGCAGGTGCTGCTAACACTCATTTTAAACCAGACACAGTAAAGAGGGACAGGCCCACCATCTGGTATGTAAATGCTGAACCAGTTTATTAGCAAACAGACCATGCCAGTCAGCCATCTGAACTGAAGGGAGGTTTGAGTGGGGAGTATATTACTGCAAGGTGAAGCTTTCATCCTCAATTCACAGGTACCATCCCAGGACGTAGGTTTGGTAGGTATTTTTCTGTGGAAGAAATAGGTGTTGTGATTTTGCATTAAGGACTCTATGCCTTGTCTCCTGTGGCTGTTGCTGTTAAATTTGGAATGTGAGAGTGATTTAGTTGGTTAAATGACACTTGACCTGATACACTGTGAAGTGATTTGTTGCTTTCTGTAAGATTGTGCATCCAATTTGTTGCTTTCTGTAAGATTGTGCTTCCGTAGTTATCTGTTGATTTGTAAATCTAAAAGATGAGTTGTAAATATAAAAGATTGTTTTGCAGCATATTTTAGGGGCGCATTGATATGTGTGTTTTGGATACTCGGTACTTCTGGGTAAGTTCACAGCTGCAGTTTAGTGTTTAAAACTAAAGTTTAAAACTAAAAAGTAGCAGTTTTTATGCACCTTACACCAGATAACAGGCAGCAGCGCTGTGCTAATGAATCCATATTTACGTTCCATGCCCGTTCCGGAGTGCTGACATAGTGTTCTCTGAGGACACAGGTGCCTGGCAGCAGGCTGGCCTGACAGGTTGGCACCCCTCCTTGTGTGACAGGGAGCTGTGTGTGGCTGTGCCAGCTGCCTGCCCCTGCTCAGCCTCCGGGTCACAGCAAACCCAAAAGGGGGCTCTGCTGCAACCAGGGAACAGGATAAGGCATTTGCAAGTTGGGGCCTCATACCTGGCCATGCCTTCATTGGGTGTTCAGCCTATAGGAGATAATTCATTGATACCAGGCTGGATGCCAGGGTGTTTGTCATCCAGTTCCAGGTACTGAATATTTTAAAAATACTGGAAAGTTTGAAATTTCCTGAATCATAATAGCAAGAAATTGCTAATACAGGCAAGGGACTTCAGTGTTAGAAGTCTTCCAGCTTGGAAAAACTTGGGTTTTTTGCAGGATGGGCAAAGCCCCACAAACCCTTCTGGTTCTTATCCCTTTTTTTCTGTTGTCTGCCTGTGTTGTATCTGCTGTGTTGCAGATGGAACCAATGTTTCTCTTGTATCTTATTATGAACTAGTGAAAGTCTGTTCACTTAAACAGCCAGGAACCAAGGTCAGGACAGAGTGGACCTGGCCTTTAGTTAGGACAGCCTGTCTTCAGACAGTTCCTGGTAGGATTCCCAGTGGTGGATCACCTACATGAGGAAGAGAATCTTTCCTTTTATAATTTTTTTCATTTTTCTCTAATTAATGTGACTAAAATCATCATTTAACAACCTAAGACAGTCTGGATCAGAAAGGGCTTCTTGGCTATAAGCAGACAAAATGCAGGATTGTATAGAATCTGGAAGAGGAAATGCTGAGATGTGACTGCTTAAAATTTTCTTTGTTAGCTTTTAGTTTGGGGAGAACTGACAGCTTGAGGATAAAAATGTGGCTTTACTCTAGAAAACGTAATTTACTGAAAAACACCCTGTTGGTGGTAGGTATGTGAGCATTGTCAGTAGTAAGATCCAGGCAGTGCAAAACTAGATGACAGGCATGTTGTTATTCTGTAATCTGTAGGATCAACTTCAGTTATGATAAAATCACTGCTATGCTGTCTATCCTTTTTTTTTTTTTTTTTTTACACACTTCTTTGGGTTTTGTAGCTATTTTGTACTTCAGCACCTACCAGCTTATCGAAGTATTGGATCAGTATTTTAGCTAATTCTGAGTGCATTGCATACATTCAGGAACACTCAGAATATTCTCCTAGTGCATCTGAAACCACGCTGTGCTCTGAATTGCATGGCTAAACTGAAAGAATCCGCTTAGATTCATTGTTTGCACTTAATATCTAGACTTGATGGTTGTTGTGTATTCTTATACCACAAAAGAAATAAATATACCTGGACCAGTATAACACTGTGGATTTAAGTAGTCCGCCATCCCCTCTTGCAGGCCACTTTTACATCTGGCAAATCGAAGCTGCGTTTTCTAAAGTGGGATTTTTAAAAACCCTGAACAGCATCCCCAAAGGAAAGCACTGTTCTCCAGTGGCTCGCAGCCAGCTGACTGGGAGGCAGCCCCATCCCACTCCCCCTGCCCACTTCAGGGCACAAGGTAGAGTGGAGCAGCTTCATGCTGCTGCAGACAGGACAGGCATTAAAAAGGAACAACTCTTCCGTGTAGAAACCGCTGTGGCAGCGTAATCTTTGTCCAGGGCTGTTTAGGCAGCAGTCTGAGCTTCCCTAATGGGAGTAAAACATACATTGGACCAGTGGTGGAGAGCTGCACGGATATGGCCTGTTAGCAGCTGAACGTGGGGCTGAGCCAGGACAAAGCAGCGTACCCCTGCTCTCCTGAAAAACTGGAAAAGAGGTAGGGACTGGAAAGGAGCAGCAGTAAGGAGCAGAGGTACTATGTGTGCTCTTTGGTTTGGTACTGGGCAAGTAAAAGGAACAACAATGACAAAAGGGACATGGTGTTTGTGGTGAAGTGCAAAAGTCCCTTTTTCAAAAATTATTCTGGAAGTTGCAAGGGTAAATATCACCAGATGAAGTTTGTTGTAGTTCTGGTTGAATGCATTTGCCAGCACTGTGATCTGTAATCATATAAAGACATTTACGTCTCTGCAGCATGTACTGCAAAAACTTGCATCTGCTGAAAGTTATCTGTAGTGTGGAAATTTTAACTTCAGCCAGTTGCTCAGAATGAGCATATAGGACCTGTGGCTATAATGCACCTCCAGCTGAAGGGCAGAGCAGTGATGTCTGATGAGAGATTTCCACTGTGTCTGTACTGGAAAAGCCTGCGTATATGTCATCATGTGCTGTGAATAATTCCCAGTGCTCCTGACATAAGAGAAGTCTTGTTTAGGGATTTCACATTTTTTAGGTAGTAGAAATAGAAATTATTTTTCTTTCTTGGAGAGAATCATTTCAGTAAGTCCTACAGCAAGTCGCTTGCCACAGCACTTATGGGTGTGTTTGGTTTTGTTTTTTTCTCATCAAAAATGAATCACAGTGCAAAGGAAAAAACCTCTGGACTTCCCAAAATAAGATCAGAATTAGAACAAATCAAGAATGTGTTAGATCTGTGTTGGAGGCATGCTGTAACTGTTAGAGATCACAGTGGCATAGAATTGTGGTAGTTTGGAAAGTTGCCAGCAAACAGCAAAATTAATGTTACTCTTATACTTCCTATATAATACCAGCTTCTTATGCCAGAGACTTCTTAAAAATCACTACTCTTTTAACATAAGCCTGCTGTGAGAGACATTTTAATGCAGCAGAAATAGAGATGCTCAGATTTAGAATTGAATGAAGTGAAAAAGAATTATAGGGTAAAGTGTGTTTCTTGTAAACAGATAGGGGAAATAACATCCTGAAGTATGTTAGTATTCCAGGGTGTTCTGTTATACAGCTCTGAGGAAAAAGCTGGTAGTGCAACTCTGGAAAGAAATTTGGATTTATTGTGATTGTCTCTCAGAGGCAATTTTCAGATGACCTGTGAAGTATTGGAAGGTTTATTTGTGGCACCTTCTCCTTCCACTGCTATACTTCAGCTGTCAACCTTTTTATGTGAATAGAGCAGTTGGTGAGATGGGAGCTGTTAGAGAGGAAGGAGGGGAGTATAACCTGGAAGGAGTGGCCGCAGCCGTATCACCTCCCTACCTGGCTGTACCAAAGGTCAGGAAAGGTCAGTTGTCCCAGATGCAGGAATTGCCCAAAAGCAGAGCTCCAGAGGCTGGGCAAGAGCTAAATGTGACAGGGTAATAATTTGCCAAGATTGCAGATGTGGCATTTTGTATCATCTCAGCAAAATTTACAAGCTGCTGGCAGGATGGAATTAGTGGTAGTACTCATTTGATGTTTGGTAGTAACTTTTGCGATCTGAATACAAAATATTCCTTGCTCTGATAATTAAATTCCTTTTTTTTTTTTTCCTTTTTCCCCTCTCAATTTTCAGTTGTCCTTCTGCTGGCTTTGGTATTACACTACATGTAAGTTCTTTTTCATGCTCCTTTGCTACCGCCGAGTTGGAACTGACTCCTTCAATTTATTCAGCCGACTGTGTTCATAAAGGACTTTGCTTCCAACCCAGATGCCGGGGAAAGCACTTTTGTTCATGGGTCAGCTCCCTCAGCACAGTAGTCTACTGGGACTTGCCTGGGTAACTCCTTTGGTATCTCATGCTTGAGTTGTCTCCTGTTCAGGGACTGGGCTCATATCAGTGCATGCAGGGAAAAGGTAGGTGCACCAAGAGTGCTAAGGAGGTTAGTCACGCAGTGTGAACTCTCAAATGGGTTCTGAATCAGCTGAGGTCTGTCCCTCTGGAGAAAGCAGGATCCAGAGGGTGTAGAAGTCACTCAAGCACAGATAACCTGAATGCGGGTCTTGCTCACACAGGTGTCTGCTCTTTCTTATATGGTGTGGTGTAGTTCAGTTGCAAGACTTAGCTCACAAGGATGAGGTCTAAAATATTTTCTAACTGTTGTGAGGCTCAACTTAAATGCATGTGGTGTTGGAGGCAAGAAATGCCATGCTTTGTTGTAGTGTTCACAAGAATGCATTTCTCTCTCTATTTATTAGGCCTTTCAGGCCTTAATATTGTATAAAGCACACGTCTACCAAATTTAATAGTAATGGCTGATTTTTCTCATAGCTTGCTAGCACAATGTGGGGAACATTGGGGATGCCTGGGACAAACGAGGTCCCTTACGGCCATTGTACATTTTTTGCCTCTTTCCAAGCACCTGCAGGTTTTTATCCTTAGTTCGTGTTTGTTTCACTGTGAACAGAGGCTCATATTCAGGAACTTGCTGTTCAGCATGGCTTTCCAGGAGAAATGTGAACGTGATGAGCGTCCCTGACCTTTTTGTCCTTGGCCATAAAATCTTTCCATTGTATGCAGCCCCATGTACAGCAGGTTGGCATTTGCCTCCTTGAAACGTGTTAGGGATTAACCTTTTGCAAAAGCAAATTGCAGAAGGCAAAACCTGCCTGCCAGTGCAGGCTGTCACCTATTTTCCTTACTAGGGTGTACATCTGCCCCTGGCTTGGGGCTCCATTTGGTTTTCGGCAAATAAAAACATCTGCCTTGAGTCAGTGAAAGGAGCATTTTAATGAGGTTCTTGGGAGACCTTCTGCACTTTCCCCTGAATTGTAAATTTACCCAGGGATGGAGATTTGGAAGAGCAGGAGCAAGAAAGTGATCCCTTTGTTGTGAAGATGGAGAAAGTAGCCTGGTGGTTGTGTTAAAATGCCAGTGCCTTTAATTAATGTTGACTGAGTCTGCTCAGAAGAGAATGGTTATATTATGTGCTGTGGCTGAGGAGATGTTGAAATACAGGCAGGAATAATCAGGCAGGTTTCAGTCAGGGCTGTCATCACTGTTGTGTTTCTCTTTGGCTTTTAAATCCTTTCCCTGCTTGTTAAAAGAGGAATTCATAGAATGCCTCTCCTTGTGGAAGCTTGTTTTATAGTCTTAGCTTTCCATTCCCAGATGAAAAACTTTGGGAAAATGCAAGAGACGGAAGAGTGCAGGCGTGACAAAGTGTAAAGGAGTTGGAAATAAATATTTTGCAATATGTTAAATACCATCTGTGGACTCAGACATAGTCTCCCTGTGGTGTAGAGTGACGGAAGCATTCCTGAGAAAAAGAGGACTAGGTTCCTATGTAGAATGAGTGGAAGAGAGGGAGCGGAGACATGAGACCAGGAGAAGCTGTTACTGCCCAGAGGTGCCTCGGGCAGGCAAGCGCAGATGATTGGGGAGAGCAGAGGCAAAGGGGGCATGCTCTGGGTTGCCTGCATTAGCTCTGGGTATCAGATCTGAAGGCCAGAATTGAGGGCTGCAGTTTTGGTTCTTGTGGATGAAGGTGGCCTCCAAGACATTCCCCTCAGATGCACTGCATGGTAATGCTGGCCCCTGGAGCTAAGCTAGCAAGAGATGCCAAAGGAAAGATTAGAGTAAGGGAATGATGTTGCTGTTTGCTAAGTTGGCAGATTGTCATTTTTCTGCCTTTTCCATATAACTTTTTAAGCAAGACTAACTCAGCACATGGATCAGATGTGCTTTGTACTTCCTGCAGCGTAAGGAAACCAGGGATAACGGTATTGCAGATGGCATGATTCAGGACAAGGCAGGAAGTGCCAGAGGTTGGGATCAAAACATCTGGGGCAGGGCTGCCCCACTCAGTACCCCCAAAAAAGGGGAGCTCTTTGCACAGGAATGTTACTGTATGGCAGAAGCCAAGTGAAGGACTGAGACTGCTGACTGGCAGTATGCAAGGGAGTGAATGCATTAGTGTGGGTCACATCTCAGAACATGCATTGCTTGTGTTCTAGATGTTTTTCCTCAGTGTAGCAGTGAAATTGCATGGTTGAAAGGCGAGTGCAACTGGGTATCAGCTAGGGGAGAGTCACTAACTCAGAAGTATCCTAGTATAAGACTTCCAACCAGAAGATGCCAGTTGGGGGTATTAAATAGTACTTTGCTGTTACTTCCACTTCAGTGATTACACATTTCTTTTCAGTTTGGCTATCGAGCATACGTTGAGATCAAAGCTGAGAGGGCAGAAAGATTTGTTTGCATTTATGAACAAAGATTTTAAATCATCGCTTGGAAACATTGAGAATTCAGATCAGCTTTCATACTGACAGGCAGCTGCTTGACACAGGTCAAGAAACTGGGCTCCGTTTCATGGGCTTCAGCCCAGACTGGACCTGCTGGCCTGGGGAGTCACATGGCTCTTTTGCTGCTGGGATTCTTCTGTTAAACCAGACAACACAAACACATCTGTCTGGTTCTGTACAGTGACAGACCAGAGAAATTGCTGCTGCTCTTTGTGCTGTATATTTAATTCCCCATATCGTGTATTTAATTGCCCATCTTAATGGTTTGTTACTGGAATTACAAAATGTCACCTTGCTCGTAAAATAAGCAAAATACCACAGTTGGCAGCCAGATCCCAGGTAGTGCGTTGCCATGGTATCAAAACAACTTGGCAGCAGTCAGTGTGCCCATGGACGAGGTATCAGTGTGATAATGAATGTTTAAGTGTTTACACTCGTACTCTAGACAGGTGAACGTGGAGGAGAGCAGAGAGGAACTGAGGAATGGAACAGATGGTGGCTGGAGGCGGTGCTTGGTGCCTTAGGGGGCTGTGCTCAGGCCATGGGTGCTGCCTGCAGCTATGAAGAGGCTTGTGCATTGCCCTGACCTCACATCCTCTGCAAGCAGTGTTTTATTTATTCAAAACCAGGTTTCCAAGACTAGAAAAAGCATTTTGTGTTAACCAGTGCTGGGGTGCTCTAGTAAAAGGGGGCTGGAAGACTTGCTTGATATTCCTGGATGACTGAAGCCGTACATGAAGTTCATTTGAATTCACCAAATGGGTCAGGTGAAAAATACAGAGTAGATTTTTCAACAAATAACGAGAAGCCTTTGAAAAAACATTACCTTCTAAAATTACCAAGATTTCTATTAAAATATAGCATTAAATGAAAGAAAATACTTTCATATTGCATTCCTGTATATTTTTATTGCTCTGAAATGGGCATTTGCAGTTTTGTTATACCAAGGAAGCCAAAAAGCTTGTCGTTTTCCATCAGGGAAGTGACTGTTTGGCTGTCTTTGGCCAAAACTCACTTATTCACATAGCTATAAATATCTTAATATTTTCATATCTACACATTTTGATTTATAACAGCAGCAGCTAAAGAAAATAACTGCTTTCCCAGTTTCCAGTAAACTGCTGAAAAATATTCTCACATATGCGTCTTTTCCTTTCTTAACTGAGTTATACACATGGCAGAAAAAAAGCGTGATGATATGAAAATATGTGTTGCCTTTGGGCCACAGCCTGTGATGGATATACAAAAAAAAAAGATTTATGTGGGGATCAAAGGTATTGTTGAGAGAGATTTTCATAAACAGCAGTGACAAAGGCAGAGGTCCCTCAGAGTGCCCTGTGACACAGAGCACACTGAATTCCGAGCTGTGCGGTGAGCTCAGGAAACAATGACTTTCCCACCCTCAGCCTCTCCACCAGCTAAGAGCAGGTTCAGTTAGAAGCCGACCTGATTTCTATAGCTGTCTGAACCATGTTTTCCTTCATCTTTCCTCTCCTTGCCATGCAAACATGTATGTGTGAGGGACACAGAGCCTGAGGGACACAGAGCCTGAGGGACAAGAGAGTGTGTCCTCTCTTAAAGTCTCCGCTTATATTGCTTTTCTAGGCAGGGTGTTGCAGGAATCTCAATGACTTTGTTTATCCTCCAACCTTGCACCCTCATTCACTCACATCCCCGTGTCTGTTGTTTTTTGCTGGCTGGACTGCAAATGCATTTAAAAAAATAAAAACATAATAATCTTGTGCATCACAGGTCACATCATTCCTTTGGAGGGTTAATTCAGAGAGCCTGGGGCAGGCTGTTGATACCTGGCAGCAGAGAGGATGGAGGAAAAGGCATGGTCATGCTCCTAAGTGTAATCAGTAGAGCAGATGGCTGGATGAACCATTTGTTTTCTTTCTGTTTTTTTGGAGGGGGGAGTTTTTCTGGGGTTTTTGAGGGTTTGTTGTTTTTTTTTTTTAGGTAAGCAGAGGTTTGTTTCTTGACTCTTCTGAAATAGCGGGTGATACAGTTTGATGAAAATAAAGTGGCAGTGTTTCAAGGACAACACAGATGTGATGTATTCTTTCAATCTTTGCAGCCCTGGAGGAAATGAACAGCTACCTGGGTGGGTGCAAGACTGGCTGGACAGTGCTGCTGCCAGCTTCTGCCTTTCAGACAGAGCTGTGGCTGCTTCTGGTGCATCCCTTCCCATTGGCTCCAAGAGAGCCAGGCCTGAAGGCGTCCACTGAGGCTGTTTGTTGGTTAAGCCCTGACTGTGATTTCCTCATTGTGGGGCCATTAGCAATTTGGCATCTGCTAGCAGCTGGAGTCTTCACCTTCTCATAACTGGCTTTTATTATCCTTCCAGTTATAAACTCCTCTTGTAAAGGGGAGCTCCCCATGTGCATTACAAAAAGGCATAGCTGTGGGCCAGATCTGTGCAGAGGTAGTTGTCATTCTCGTCTCCTCTGTGCTGAGCACAACACACAACCTGTACTGGGTGTTCCATGAAAAATAGCATGTACTCAAGGCACAAAGTCCAGACTCAGATCTCAGCTCTACCAGAGTGTTTCTAGGGGAAGGGGCTCATGGTCCAGGGCAATCATTAATGAGAAAGCTTCACTTGGGTAGTTTCTGTCTGTGATTTCATCTGCCTTGATGCTCTGTTGTTGTCTGGGTTGCTATGGCTGTGCCAGCATGAGGTTGGCTCCCCTGCAAGGAATCGTGAAAAGAAGTGGCTGCCTTTCTGCTCTCTTATCAAATATGCCAGTGGTGCTCAGCAACCTGGAATGCCCGTGTTTGTTAATAAATCCATGTCTGTAGTGGCCAGTTGTTCAGCACCTCTCCATCCATGCCTTTTTGCTGTACTAATTGTGGTGGTTACTTACGCCTTCTGCAGGTGCTGAAAATAGAGTAGAGCTCCTGTTGTTCAGCAGTTTAGAAGTAAACCCTGTGTGAAGCAACCTGGGTTATTTAACCTGTTTTAGGGGTCTTAATTTAGGAAAAATGCCTCCAGTGAAAGCCCATCAAGCTGCAGAAAACAGCATTGCTGCTGGCAGGCAGCAGCCTGCCTGCTTTGCTTCTGACTAGATGTATTTCCTTGGGATAACACCAAGGGCACAAGGTGCCATTAGACCTGCTGGCTTTATGGAGAGATGAGAATATCTGCTTCCTACAAAAGCTGTTGCCATAGCAGCTATGGGCTTTAAGAATTGCTTCCTAATATAATCTGGGTATTTAATGTGTACTATAAGGTTTAAATGCAGTACAGAACGATCAGTTCAAGAGCCACCATGGTTGGGCCTTGTGCTAAGCTGTGAGCGTAACTGGAATCAGGCCTTTGGGGCCAACTGTCCTTAGCCAAGAGTCTCCACACACCCTTTGTATCAGCAGTACACAGGCATGTCACGTTCAGAACTGCTTGCTGTAAGCAGACTGATCTAGCTGTGTTAAAATAATGCCACAGGTTACTTTTACTGCAACCTGGGAGAGTTGTGCAAGTCTGCATGTTTTCCATGACTAGGCAGATTTTAACCATAACAAGAACTTTAAAAGTTTCAACAATGCAACCAGACCAAGTTTAAGAAAGAGCCATGCGAGTCTGGGGAAATGGGGATGAGGAAGCCAAGACAGAGACTGTGTTTTTCCAGTGCACCTATATGAGAAGGCATACTCTGAGAGAAATGAGGCTTGAGCTGCAAATGCAAGCTCCAGCATGGTTAAATACCTGACTGGCTTTCTTTTTTTTTTTTTTTAATGCTGTCATGTATGATTGATCTCTAATTTCTGCCTTCTGGGAGAAGGAATTTCGGTGTAAACTCTGTTTTCATTCTCCTCTTGCCACATTAGCATGGAAAATGGTAAAATGTCATTTGTTTGTATAAATATTTTACATTTCCATTTTTCATTCTTGTTGTCTTAAATCAAAATTTCTTGGAATTATAATAGTCTAATTTCACTGAGGCCCTTTTGTGAATTTGTAATGAGAGGTTAAATGAACAGAGAAGAGGGGAAATGAGTGTTTTGTCAGAGTCTTGCACAAAATAGGAGTTCAGGACCATAAATCCCACTGGTACTTCATTGCATTTGGAGTGCAAGGGCTGCATGCAGTGCAGGGTTACGTTCTGACTAAAATCCTTGTCAAATTAGAAATGTCATCTGTAGCTGACTAATGGACTATAGTGCTCCTTTGTGTGCCTGGTCTGGCTTTGGGCTGAACACCCACGAGCACCATTCCTTGTTAATCTTCGTTGCCGTGAACGAGACCAAACATCCCCCTGCACATGCATGTATTTCTAGGCCAGTTGCTTTCTTCCCCTGGTTTCTGTGCTGCAGTCAGTAGATTTTGTAGGCTTTTTTTTGGTAATCAGTCCTAACTGTGGTCATTGAAGCCCACAGCTGAAACAGGAGCAGGTCAGAAATGTGCCACAGTGGGCTGTGCGTGCCCCTGGGGCAGGGTGGACAGGCAGCTTTCTGTGAACCTGTTCAGAGCAGATGAGCTCCTACCAGAGCAAGTAATAAGCAAAGTGTTTGCTTAACCCTGAGACACGTTCCTGCATGGTACCTGCAGAGCCACAGCCTGTTGCTCCCCCACAGCTCTGTACTGTCTTTAGGGGACCCATGTACAGTCTTTATGGCTGCACATATTTATCCAAATACTTTAAAGCACCTGGTTGCAGAAATTGCAGTTGCCAGTTAACGTTTGTTTGCAATATCTTGAACTCAGGAAACTAGGAAAACACCCCTCTCCTTCCTCTCCCTGTCCTTAATTTTAGCTTTGCAGGTAAGATCCATTTTGTGCAAGCCCCTGTGAATAGTGCCAGAAGAAGAGTTGGTGCACGAGGGCCCATGCCCTGTCCTGCACTGGTCACCAACAAATAAACTGCCTTGCCACCGAGGCCAGTGGGTGACTTGGAGCCAGAGAAGTCACCACATGCCTCTGTAGCCTGTCCACTCCAGCTGAGTTTGCACAGACCACTTTCAAGTTTGGACTAGGAGACCATGTACATTATTACATTTCCAGCCTCAGGCTCACAATCTCTACTCTTTGATCTCACAATATACAAACTGTATTATTTTTTCAAATATGTCAAAGTAAAATAAATTTGTAACTAATTCTATCTCATTTTTCTTAACTATACCAGTGTATGCTCAAGGTTATATGTTACCAAGCTGAATTACAGAAGTAGTATGTTGAGTTGGAAGTATCATCCTCAATAGATGTTGCAGTCACTGTGCAATAATAACATACCTGTCACATCAATATGTAGGGAGCCCTAACAGCATGGTTTAAAGCCTTTTTAATTGTGCTCTTTCTGCCAGAACTTACTGTGACAATTCTGTGAATCAAAACTAAGGTAAAATGTCTATTACTGTAAGGCCTGGAAGGCAACTGTACTTGAAATGCCATCTTGGTGCCTTTTAACACGTGCTTTACATGCACTGAAGAACTGTATCTGAAAGAACAAGTTCTGAAGGAGGGTAAGAGGCAAGCTCCTTTTTAGTAAATGATAGCCAAAACTCTGATTTCTTCCCTTCAAAGCTTTGTATGTTAGTGCTGTCTTCATAGCTGGATCCCTGCTGCCCTCTAGGAATTTTTATAATGAAATATTGTCAGCAGTACCATCATACCTGTATCGCAAGCTGGGAATTCCTTTATTAATGCTCAGTAATAATGTTATTGAAAATACTTCAGATTTCTGCAGGGACTGCTGTATTATATTTTTGTAAGACCTTCAGGAGTTCTGCAAAGCCTCTCTATTACGGCAGTGTTCCTTAAGGCACTGGCAAAAAAACCAGAAAGTTACTTGTAATTTAAATAAATGAATAATTAAATAATCTTTTTCATTTAGGTTTACTCTTGCCTGTCAGCAGAATAGAGGTTATAGCATTGAACAACACTCAGTTTCAGATTTCCAGTAGAGAGATGGTGTGCAGCAAATCTAATAGAAATGTAATCATCTATCATTAGAAGGGTTTTCTACTCTAAATAGGCCTTAGCAGGGTATAACAGCTCCATATGTTATAATGAGAGGTAGATTGAAAGCAAATACCAAACTGTGAAGGAAGTTTAATTGCCAACCGGCATTTGGTACCTCTGAAAATTAGGATCAATATTGATGCCTCATCATCCCTTGTCCTTTCATTGGAAAGAATAAGTGGTGTGACAACATTGTGTGGGATCTGACCCCTGTTATAAAAATAGTGGATTAAGTAATTGTCTGTGGTTAATGAATGCAGTTTGGTTAGCTAGGATTAGTCCAGAGAGAAATGCAATGAAAATACCTAACCCTGGACAACTGAGTATCCTGAAAGGAGTCCTTTTTAAAGGATTACAAATTTCAGTTTAAATTGAGAAATATTGGAATATGTTTCAGGATAGATACTCAACTGGTTGTTTAAGAAAATATTTTAATTAATATTTTAGAAGTGGGAGAAACTCCACCACACATGGTTGATGTATGTACTATCCTTAACTGTATCACAGTGTTCACTGGGCTGTTGTTTTTTTACCTGAACAGTTTACCTGATAAAATTTGTTTGATGGCATTGTTATGTAGTAAAATTCACTTTTACAGTTGATGAAAGAAATAAAATACATCCATTCATGTTTTTTGAAGACCAAATGAGAAAGGCTTGGGTGTTTTCCATTACATTGAAAATGAAAGATTTTTGGAGTAATGTTTTTGGCTCCAATATATTCAGTTGTGTGTTCTTCATTACATGGTTACCATTGGTATCAGTAGATGTTTGAGAAAGAAACAGGAGAGAGAGAGACATTTGTATCATTAGTTAAAAATCAGTTTGCAAAAGCCTGCTGTTAATAAGTTTGGACCAGTTTAGCCCTTTTGTTCTCAGTGGAAATACTCCACACTGGAACCTTATGTTGGGGTTAGAATTGGCTGGTTGCTTGTTGTGTACTGCCATGATAAATCGGTCATCCTCTGTGATACAGAAAAAGTCCTGATCCAGAAACACACGTTTCTATTTATATGTTGTAATCAATGAAACAGTGATGTCTGAGGTGAAATAAGCAGCTTAAAGTCAAGGCTGCTGGAAGCTAATACAAATCCCTGTAGTGAAATTAGGGATTTAATTTGCTATAGACTGATTTACGTGAGGGAAAATACTGTTGCCTTCCCAGAGTTGGTAAAACACATAATGAATTTATGCTTATTGCTGTTAAGGAATGTCATGAAAGCTGTTTGTCTTGCCTCTGATTTCGGTCAGCCGATGCAGTCTAGCACAGGAGCTTGTTACAGAGGGGGAATTTGTTTGTTCAGGAGCAGATTAATCTTGAGCACCTTTTTGAGCAGCTGGGACAACTTCTCGGCAAGTCTTTAATCGAAGAGGAGTACCCTGGGCAGCGTTTGTGGGCAGAGCTATGAGGGGAGTGGGTCACAGGGTCACTGCAGCCACTGACCGTCTTGCAGTGGTGAGGTCTGTGCCCCACTGGTGATCGGTATTGTTTCTGTGTTGTTTTGGGATTTCCATCCCCAATTCCCCCCACTGCTGTGCAGCATCACTGCAGTCTCTGGTTCTTGGGTTTGTGGGTAGGTTTGGGTGTGTGTATGTCTTCTTTTCTTTTTCCTTTTTTTTTTTGTCCCCTTGAAATAACCCCAGCATGTGGCATTTCACACAGCTCAGTGGTTCTCAGCCCAGACAGGTTCCTTGTTCATGTTCACAGGCTTCACATGCCAGCATTACTTGGGACCTGCCTTTTCTTTGCATTTGAGCCTGTGGATGGTGCTGCCACATCTCACACGTGTTTAGTGAGTTTTAAAACCTCAGGTGCCTCCTGCGCCCTCCCACTGCTGTGTTTCACTCAGGGTTGTGTTTTCAAGGCGAGTGCAAGGACCTAAGTCTGGTTAAGGGCAAAGGAGCAAGTCTCAGTCCACTGCTGCTCAGCAGGTAGAGCCTGCTGGAGTCCTCAAGTCTGTCCTTCAGGAAGCACTGGGGTCTAAATGCCATTTATTCCCGGTGCATAAGGAGCCAGATGCTTATCTTCTTGTGGCACATACCTGAGGCTTTTGTTCTCACTGGAGTTAATGCTGCTCCTGATAAGTGTTGTTCCCTCCTGTTGTGTGGCTGGTGCACCCCACAAGCCAGGGAGGAGATGGAAGGCACGGAGGGCACAGCCACTGTTGATCCAGTAGCGCCAACTTTCCTGTTGAAACTGGATCCTGGAGCTAGAAATGGAATGGAGGTTCCCACTGAGCAATTGAGCTGTTAACTGTTCAGCAGGCTCAGGGAGACAGAACTGCTGAGTCAGTTCTTTGGATGATATGCAATTATTTTTATGACTGTGTAATTGCATTCATTTCTCTGATGGAGAAGTTATGTTTTGGGTTTACTTCAGGTTTCTGTTGTAGTTTGAGATGTTATGTTTCTATTTTCATGAATAAAATACTTGATTTTTCACTTCCAAGTACAGACTGTTTGTGTGCAGTGTGTTTACAGTATTTTCAGAAGAGGGTTTAGGCTGAGAATAGCTCCATGACTACATGCAATTCATTCAGAAGGCAGCTTTTTTCTTATCAGTAAGCATCACATGTGCCTTGAGAACTGGTGTGTCAGTAAATTTATGTTCTTGTGGTAGGCCAGTGAAAAGTCTATGCTTACTTGACAATGCTAAATTCTGCTCGTTTCTTTTTACCTCACAGACCAGTCATGGAGGTTACTTCGATCAGGAGTTGAAGTAGGTCCTTATAGTGTAAGTCATCACAAACCCCGAAATATTCAGAGACCTTTTCATTAAGTATCTCTGATTATCTTTGACCACTTTCAGATTACGTGATAGAAAAAGTACTACAACTGTGTGCAACAGCAGATAAAGGTCTCCCCATCAGCCTGTGTTGCAGATCTCTGTAGCAGCCTCGTTTTTCCAGCACTGAGCTTTTGGTACTGCCACTGGGGAAACCTGTCCTGCACACAGCAGTGTCTTCATGCAGGGTACAGAAAGGACAGCCTGCGTCTTGGGTAGATGTACCCAAATGTCACCACCTGGTGTACAGGATTTTGATACACTTGCTATTTATTAGTTACTGCTTCCAGATACATTGTCATCTGAAATTTTATTAATCTAATTTTCTGTGTTCTGATGAGTCTTTCATAACTTTCTTATGCAGTGTAGCTTTCAGATCCTGGCCTTTGCAAATGAACAAGCAAATTAGTTGTTCCCAAAACCTTGTGAGACTTGGCAGTTTCTTTGGTGTCTCTGCCAGAAATGGCTCTCTAAATGTTATTTGGTTTATGGAGTCCATGGTCAGGATCAACAGCTTCTTTATTCTTACATTAACATCTCAGGAACTAAAGACAGAGGAAGTGGGCTGGGGTATAGGAAACATGGTTGGTTAATTTGTTTGCTTGTTTTTTAAATAAAGCCTTTCTACACTTGCCCAGGTGCGAAAATGCAAGGTTTTCTTGCAGAAGTTGAGTGTTCTTCCTCCTTCCCCAAATGCAGCCTGGGAATGATTTCATTGTGGTTTGTCCTCAAAGTGATTTGCTTATTTAAATGGTTGACTGCTGCAAATCCCACAGAGTCTTTCAACTTGCTCCTTTTTTACTATAGGATTTTTAGCTTATACCTGCTACTGCAGGCATTTGGATGACTTCTATGGATAGTGTTTCATTCCTATAAAAAAACCCCAAATGCACACACAAACAAAATACCCGGCAAAGATGTTTTTAGATTACAGCTACATTTCACTTCCTAGACCTGCATCTTAACCCCCAAATGAAGTTCCTCATTCACTCAGCTGAACTGCTTCACCTTACCCTCTTAATGCAGAGAATTTTGACCATTATAGTTTGTGATGCAAATGACACAAACCTGCCAATTTCTTTTCTAACCCTGTCTGTTGGATAAGATTAGCAGTTTATCCCAAGTGTAGCCTCTCAGCCTAACTCTTCTCTAATGGAATTGCACATTACTAGTCCAGCACTGGAATCAGTGTCCAGCATTGGAATCAGTGTCCACCCCCTTTAGCTTTTACTGTGATTCCCACACCTCCATGCACTCATCAGAAACCTTCTTTAACCCTTGAGAAATACCTTCATCCATTCCATCTTTCCTAATTCTTATCCAAGGAATAACTGTTTTCAAGGCTAACAGTACTTTTAAAATGACTTTATACATAAGGACACTGAATTCTAAGGCTGGAACAGCAACTGACCCTAGTAATGGGATGGCATCTTAGCACCTGATTTTGAGGACCGAGCCACCTTCATGAATTAACTGTTACAAATTTACTCCTGTGAAGTTACTGTTGGATTGGTTTTTTGTATGCAGGCAAGATTTTCTTGTGTGCAGTGAAGGTACTTCTTTCTCTCTGTGTTAAGTGTCCTTCCAGCTAATCAGATACCTGTGCTGGGAGTGAGATAAGATGTAATTTTGTTTTGACTGCTTCCAAGGTCAGAGCTGTTGTTTGCATGGCTTCAAGCAGATTTGGTAGGCTGCTGATATCCATGTCTGTCTTCTTTTGATGATAAGCCTGCTTTGTCCCTTGTGGAGAGGGGAGACGGAGAGGCCAGCTGCAAAAAAACACGGGCTTTGTAAGAAAGACACTGTGGGTGAATTCTATGGATATGGGAGCAAGAAGCTGTGGAGCTGGCTGGGAGGTTGCTTACGACCTGAGCTGCAGGCAGCATACAGTAACAGTGCATTTTGAGCAGCATTTGCCTGTTATTACTTGTAAAATAGCCACGGTCTCTGTGAGAAGTATGCAGCTGGATTGGACAAGAGCAAGGGCCAAGGTGAGCTGGTTTGCAGGGTATGCAAAGCTTCTGGTGGTGGTCTGAGGTTGTGGTAAGCCATTTGTAATGGTGATGGGAGGTGGTCAGAGCAGCCCATCTGTTGGACAGAGAAAGTTCATTTAGGGACCCTGGCAAGTGACAACAGGGCGTCTGTTCCATTGCTGAACTAGTACTGGACATATATCTCTGGCCTCTACAGTGGTCAGCAGTAAAAGGGCTCTCTTGGCACATACCAGTACTAATTACCAAAAGAATACATTAACTGAGGTGGATGAGCACAGCCTGTTCTAGGATGGCTCTGAAGTGAGGTGCTCTGCAAAAATGGTGTATAGTGACTTCCTTTTCAGTACCTTTAGAGAGACCACCTGCAGGAAAGTCTGCTGAGAATTACCATCTCCTGAAGGTGTGAGGCTGGCACCTTCCTACAGCAGTCTCTGAGGGAAGTCAGTCACCAGCCTCTGACACAACAGGCTTGGTGCCTGGCTTTGGGTTTTTGCCAGTTGTATGCTCAAATACTAATAGAGACTCAAGTGGTCCTGTTGCCATCTCTGAGAGTAGATGTTCTGTCTGGGAGGTTCAGTTTTGTTTGGTAGTGTCCCAGAGAAAACAAAAACAAACTCTTGTTCATAGGTTTTAGTGAGGCAGTATGCAGCTGCTTCCACAGGCTTAAAGCCTTATTTTCAAGCTTAGCAAAAGACTTACATGTTGGTCAGACATGGCAGTGTCACAGCTGTCCCACACCAGCAGACAGTGAGGTGGAATATTTCATGCAGTATACATAGAAGCCTGGCCTTTGGATAAGCATTTTGGTACTTGGGGCCCTGTCAAGATGCATTAGGAGTGGTGGTGGGGTAACAAAGCAGTGGGACCCCAGGATTAAGCAAAGTTAAATGAAGAGATTATTGCAAATGGTTGGGTTTATGGGGTACCTGAGTCAAAGTAATGGGGCAAAGCCAGTTGTTCATTTTGGGTTGACTGTTCACATGAGCTCATATATGTATCTGAAGGGCTGATTCAGAGTCACCTGAAGGAAAGGTTTGTTGGATTGAGAATCCCAGGTGCTTTAGGTGTCTGGAGCCTAGACAGAAAGCATCAAAGTACTGCTGTCACCCTCCTCTCCTTTGGCTTTTCCCATGTGTGTGTGTCCTTGTCCAGTAACTCCTCCGTGGAGCTGAAACTTGTACCCCCGTTATCCCACCCCCAGAGGTCACTCCTGAGGTCCTGTCTTCGCACAAACACAGCCTTTTGTGGCTTCTCTGCACAGGTAATAGCCTTGCAGTTTATTCTTCAGACCTCTGAGATCAGGAGAATTAATCACATTTGAAAAAAAAACAAGGTGGCTAGACCTTGTGTGGAGTTTCTAAGCACACAGTTGTGCTTACTTAGGCATAAACCAGACAAGATTGCAAATCATCTGAATCTGAAATCAGTGGCGTTCTTAAATGTACTGGTTTTTTTTGGTCTGTCCTTCATGTACAAACTGTCTGCACACCAGAGTCTGGGATGCCAGGTGTTCAGGTCACTCAGGGTGAACCTTCTCTGCCTCTGGCAGAGGTGAAAGCTGTTCTTTGCTGTCTGAGACTGTCCCTGCTGGCACCACTTTCCCTCTTGCCTGAAGGTTTGTTCCTGCATCTCTCTCAGACAGTTCTGGAAACCTTCATTTGTCACTTGTCTGTGCCATGTGGATGAAGCTTTTCCTTCTTCTTCATTTTTGCATGTTCCACCTTCACAAGGGTGAAGTCTTGTTGCTTGAGCAGATGTTGTCCAATGATATTCCCAAGTAAGCAGCAGTGGCTGAATGTAATGACTCATGTAAAGAATGTAATGGCTTTTGGTCATTTTTGGTCTGGCATGAATGGGTCCCAGTCCTGGCAATCTTGAGTGGATACACAAATACAGGCATTTATGAGAAAACAGCGTTCAGACTAGCTGTTCATTTTCCCAGGCAGATTTCAGGAAGTCCATCAATGGATTTCACAGCTCATCACTGTGGGTGTATGTGGTGTGTGGACCTACTCCTGAGAAGTAAAACAGGGCAGTATGATGAATAAAAGAAAAACAGCAATGAAGGATCAGGGTTATATGGCTTGGGACACTGAGGGAAACAGAAAAAATGGGGAGAAAATAAGGAGTTAAATGGGAGGTGAATAAGCGTTTGATTATGTTTATCTGCCACAAGATTAACATTGTTTGATGAGGCCTAGCTGTTGTCTTAGCTTCTTATTGAAGTAAGTGTTCATTTGTGTGTCTTTTTCTAAGCAATTTGCAAAATTAACCATAGCAAGTTAGTATTTAATGCATAATTTCTCTGCAGCTCTTATCACCTGTATGTAAATGCTGAATTAAAACAAGTTGAGCACCTGTCCTTTTATTTTCTCATCATCTGCCGTTCCTTGGCAGAGTCTTAGGACTCTTCCTGCTGTGAACTGAGTCAGCCCTTTGCTTGCAGCAGAGGATTGCAGACAAGGACAGAGCCATGCTATAGCTACATGAAAACTGAGATTGCCAAACTGTGCTGGAGTAGGGACTTGGTAGTTCCAAGGGAGAGCTCACCATTCTTCTGAGCTGTGTGTCAGGATGCCTTGTAGGTGCACCATCAAAGGGAAAAAAGAAAAAAGCCCTTGAGAATGTACCTTCTCCATCAGGTTGTTCGGATTCAAATAAATAATTACTTTATGTTGTAGCTAAAAATCTTTTTTTCTAAACATGGAAATGCGATTCCCCATTTTACCTAAGTGTTTAATTTTTTAATGAGGACTTAGGCTTCAAGGCCATCATAGGGAAGGAGACTTTTTCTTATTAATGGGAATCTTTGCTTTGGAAGCCTCAAATTCTGATGTCTAGGTGGGCGTGGTAGGATTTCACTCCAGAAACAGGATTCCATTCCTATCCACCCATTCATGTGTAAACAAACACCTTCGTTTTATCACTGCATACTGCAGCAGAGCTGTTGGACATGATACCTGAGTCTTGCTGAGAAGCAGTTACTGAAAGAATTAACCTGTCAGTGACCCAGCCTTTCTGGCAACAAATCTGTGTCCCAGACCTAGGAGTGTGGTGTGTATTTTAGTACAGTCATGGAAATTGCCCTAGAAGGTCAAGAGCAGAGATCTGTAAGCTTAGTTACATGGATAAGCAAAATCTATTTTAGGGAGAAAAGCTATTAAACTGCAGAAATCTTATTAGCACTCCTAAATGGTAGACTTTCCTATTAGTTTTTGGAATTGCAATCTTGGTATGTTTGAATTCTTCAGAGTTATTTGAGGCATTCTTCTGAGAATTATGCATACATGCTAAGAATGCATAGTGACATTTAGTTTAATAAATTGATTCATTACCTCTAGATTTGTTTACCACTTTAATTGTATCATTATATTTCTACTGTCATTTTGAATTAACTTACACTGTCCTCTCAGATCCTGCTGCCATTTTCATTTTCTCTTCCATGGAATGTTGTCTCATTTATAATTATTTTATCAGCATTTAAACAGTGTTTCATGTCAGAATAATAAGCAGAGTAAGGCACAAGCATTTTTGCCTATTTTGCTAGTAGAGTATGTGAAGGTCAGGAAAATGGCACAGCTTCTCTGAGATTCTTGAGTAAATCAGTAGCGAAGAGCTCTGTGACTATGGAAAACAGTTTTTTCTCCTCTCTCCTGTGCCTGATTATTGGAAAATTTACATGGCAATGCAGGCATACACAGTGTAACTGCTGCAGTCACTAACTACTGGAAAAAAGGACCAGCCTGGTCACTGGGGCACAGGGCTAACTAAGTCAGTGAGCCTTCGGGACTGTGTTAATCCATTTGTTGATCTTTCAGTGTACTGTCAGCTGGAACAGAAGTTATTTCTATAAGTAGTCCAGGCCCCTAAGAAGGAAGGCTCATGGATTACTGCTGCCACATGCCTTTCACAGCACTGATAGTTAATCCTTCATTAGAGGAGAAATCATCATGTTCTTTGATGTAAATTAAGTTTATTTACTCTGTGCACATTAGTTAAAGAACAGATAAATCTGAGTATCAAAAGGGGCATTTCCCCAGCCAGAAGTCTCTATCCAAGGACTAAAACCTGATTCTCTGGGAGTGATTCTGCATGAAAAATTAGTCCAGTCAGAGACTGTGGCAGAAAACACACTGTCCTGGCACTGCAGACTCAGGCAGAAACTTCACATCACACTACAGCAGGTCAGAGCAGCATTTCTCAGAGGCTGAGTAGCATGAATACAACATAAATGACTTTTTTCTTAAGTCTTGTGCTCAGAGTGTCACATAGTTGTACCCAGGTGAGATTTTACTAGTCCACAACCAGCACAGTTCTCATGACAGCCTGATTCTTGTATTTTGGACCCTGCATCCCAGGTGGGGATTTTTAGCCTGGTTTGAGTTGCTTCCTCCCATCATCAGGTCGCTTTTTTCTCCATGTGTGGGTGCTGTAGCAGCTCTGGGTGGAGTAATGTGGCTTCTCGTCTTTTTAGCAGGATATCCTTTTGTCATTTAGCTCACTTCTTATGGGATTCATTTTGAACAAATCTTTTCTGCTCAAAAAAGTCCCCCGCTACTGGGCTGCCAAGCATTAGTCTCTCCACTTCAGTGCTGTGAAGTTACAGAGTAATTCGAAATGCTGGGCATCAGCTGATGTTATATTTAATATATAAGGAACCTGGTGAGATTAACTGGATTTGACCATCTGTTGATCTGCAAAAATTAAGTTGTAGTAAGTTTTGGTCTCTTTCCCTATTTAATTAGCTACAATCAACTTGAGTTTTTCTTTCTGCAAGATTTTATTATGGAATAGAAAGTTACTGTGTAGTTCTTCAATGAACATTTGTGCTAATAACTTGAGAATGTAGCATGTGTTATGGGAAATGTGTTCCTGTTCACCTTGTGATCAATAAATGTTTTTACAGAAGAATAATCACAGAAGGAAACACAGAGAACACAGTTCAGGGGAATTTGCTTAAATACTTGAACATTCAAAGTGAGTTTGTATCCAGTTTATTTTCTTGATGGTTTGCAAAGTGACAGGGGAAGTATGCTTGCAAAGGATCACAGCGATGTTTTGAAGATTAATTCTTTGAAGGGAAGTGAAAATTGCACTGCAAGGGCAACACATGGTTGGGTCTCATCTAAGCATCATCTTTCAAGTACTTTCCTTTGCACTTTTCAGTTTTCAGGCTGCTGTTGTTCTTGGCCTTGGGCAAGGCAGCAAACTTAGAATTTAGCTCTTTGTGAGTCCATAAACCAGAGCCAAAGTGAATGTTTCATTCACCGTGTAGCCAGGTGGGGGTTGGTCTCTTCTCCCAGGCAACCAGCAGTAGGACAAGAGGGCATGGTCTTAAGCTCTGCCAGGAGAGGTTTAGGTTGGATATTAGGAAGAAATTCTTTACAGAGAGTAATCAGGCATTGGAATGGGCTGCCCGGGGAGGTGGTGGGTTCTCCGTCCCTGGAGGACTGGATGTGATTGGATGTGGCACTTGGTGCCATGGTCTGGTAACCATGGCAGTGTTGGATCAAGGGTTGGACTTGATCTCAGATGTCTTTTCCAACCCGGCTGATTCTGTGATTTTTGGAGAGAAAACGTCAAGGGAGGACATGATTTCAAAGTAGGGTCTAATCACATTGTGTCTGACCACAGCATCCAGTAAAATTTGAGGTGGTTCTGGGGCACATGGGAGAAGTGACACTCCACTTTCAGTACTGTGGGGAACTTCTCTTTGTCTGGCAGCTGCTGGCTATACTATAAAGTACTTGAAGAAATAATTTAAAGTGCTGTGTATTGGGATTTCTGCTCAGCTCTTGGGAGTGCAGCTCTGCCCCTACCCAGTATGTGCTACTTAAAAACAGCCTGCTCCTGAGGGCAGCCTCCCTCTCTCCCTGTGGTAAGTGCCTAGGCACACTTCAGAGGGACTCAGCAGTTCAGCTTGGATAAGCATCAGAATTTGTGTCCCTATCAGAAGACCTAATGTGGGAAACCTTACAAGAGCTGGACCTCTCCCAAACTTTCTGATACTTGCCAGTTTCAAGCTGTGCCACTGATACTGAGAGTCTTTCTAAGATACCAGAGTCACCTTTCCAAAAAAATCTCTCTGGGTTTGACAACTACCATGTACAACTTGATATGGGATTCCTACAGATGTCTCTGTATTTTGCATAGGACTTGATCTCAGATGTCTTTTCCAGTAATCGTACTGATAAATGTTTATCTTTTACTGACTTCTATATTGCAATTTTTTTGTTTCTGTTCTTACAAAAATATCTTCCGCCATATATGCTGTGTATTGTAGGGACAGTTGCTTGCTGTGTCTGTCTTCAGCACACTTAAAAGTATTCCATACCCTCCATATGGGAATAACATCCTTAGTGAATAGTAACCTGTCAGTGAATGAGTTCTCCTTCTGTTGAATTTAGAAACTTAGCCTGATCATGAGACAGAATTTTAAAGAATCCATGAAAAGATCATAACTTACTATTGAATAATTTTTCAGCTTTCAGCATAGCTAGAGAATCTTGTTAAACTTCAGTGAAATCTTTTTGTCTAACTTCCAGCTAACATTAACACGCTCTTCTGTTGTTTCGTGAGGACATCAGAAAATTGTACCAACTTCTTCATAGTGGCCTCAGTTTACAGTGGTTATGAACAGTAAATTTTTCAAAGGAACTAATGGCAGTTAAAGTCCTGTCTCCTGTTTTGTCAGCACAAGGTATTTGTATGTCATCATTAGGTCCTTATCCCAAGCTTATGACTTTTTCCTGGTTTAGGCTTTGTGTTTCCTGAGAGGGTCGGTGATTACCTGAAGGACAGATGCTGTCTCTTCAGTATTAGCTAGTGTCTGCTGAGTGCGTGGCTTTGATGTTGTCCAGGTTGTCATGGATGCATTTTTGTTGCCTTGAATCCTTTCACTGATGTAAAGAAATTTGCCAATAATCCCGTGCCAAAAACAGAAATGCCAACTGCTTGCCTCTCAGGTTTATCATGCACTGCCATGACTTTACTGTATGAAGTTTTTCTTTCTTTCCTAGTAGGAAAACCAAGTGTCTTGAGTAACCTCTTCTGCTTAATTGCAGTTTATTTACTTTGTAGATTTACTGATACTTCTTAATAAGTAACTGGTTTGTAGATACTTCAGGGATCTATTTTCAACCAGCAGCCATGTAAGAAATGCTAATACTTCTTTAAGTCCCTACCTGTGCATACCGGACAGTCCAGAGCAGCCCAGGGAACAAGGTGCGAACATTTGCATTAGAAATGGAGCCTTAAAGCTTCTCTGCACACACACAGACTCACATTGCATGTCCATAAGCTGTCAAAGGCAGCCAGTGCAAGTGTGTCTACATGAACACTCAGAAGAGAAGTGGTGTCTCCACAGTGTGAATCATCTCACCCTAGAACAGGCTGGAACGGTAGCTCAGATGAATCACACTCTGGCAGTTCTTCCTTGCCATAAAAGGAGTGGACTAGTTAGATTTAACTATCATCTCCTTCCTTAAAGTGCATTTTAGGAGCACATCTGTGAATCGTTCTTAGGTGGAATGAGGATCTGGGGGCAAAGCTATGGTGTGAGTTGAAGCTCCATTGGTTCAAAATAGCCCTGAAACTACTTCAGCCTATGACTGGCCACAGATCTTTCATAGGCTCTCTCTGACTAGCCCAGTGGTGTACTTGTGAGTGAGAAGATGTAAGAAACAATAAACAAATTTCCTTTTAGCTAAAGAGTTACAATTGGACTTATGTATAATATTATCCCCCTCTTGCCCACTCTCTTACATCTGGGCATTGATGTCTGCTGTTTCCTCATTCACATCAGTGGCATCAGTCCACAGATGCTACTTAAATTTTGGGACTGAAAAATTGTTGGTATTTCTTCTAAGAAGGAATGGACCCACAATGAGCATTTCCCATGTTGTGCATGTTGCTGCTGGGCCTGCTGTTCCCAGACAGTTTTTGACTTTGTTATGTGTGTCAGGGTTTCTGTGGATTTCTTCTAATAATAAGAAGTAAGTCTAAGCATAGGAAGGAGAGGTGATCCTCACCTGTCAGAGACAGGTCTGTGGCTGGCAGCCACAGTCTCACTTCATCAACAGTCCTCTTCCAGTGTTTCAAACAATTGGCAAGTAGACACAAGACAATCTTTCCTTTTTACAAGGTTGAGCTGGGAAAATGTATGAATATTACACATTTTACCTTTTTTCTGTATGGTGAACCAGGTTAGCATTTCATCCCATATATGTCCTTCGAACAGCAGTCCTTCAAAATATATTGGGTTTCTCCTTGCAAGCGCTTTATGTTAGCATACACTGCCAGAAATGAGACCCAAGTGATCTCTGTGGGAAGAAGACATCCTGCGATATATAGGCTCCAGCTGTCAAGGTGAAGGTAAAGGCCCACCCAGATTAGAAGTAAATTCACTCTGGAGTCATTCTGTGCTCATGAATGAGAAGGGAAATGCAGGCCATATTATCCTCATCTATCTCTCTGTGTCATAAATACAACAAAAGAGCTAAAATGAGGTTTCTGATCATTCTGCTCTGTTGCAGGGTGTGGAGATGTACACAACACTAAGCTCTGTTTGTGCTTTTCAGATAACTGTTGTTTGATGGCTCTTTCCACATGAAAACTGTATTTGAATTAGACATTTCAGAGGTTGAAATGTCCAAAGGACTGGAGAGTTGAGCTGATAGTTCCTTAAGTGGCACATTTTTGTTTGAGTTAATATTGCACTGATATCCCAAAATAGTGCTAAGAGGCACAGTGTTCCTGGAGATGGTTGATTTTAGATGAGCTGTGGAACAAATGTCCTGAACTGACGACTACAATCTCCTGCTACTTTAGATAAGCAAGATTGTCTTATGCTGAGACTGTATGAGGTAATTGTCTGCTGCATATGTCTATTGGCCCACGTTTTATTGAATAACTTATTCTTGATTTGGTTACTAAACTGCTAAAACATGACTTTGCATTATTAAATGTTACAATTATGTGAAAGCATAATATGTACTTGCTCATTTAGGATATTTGCATCCTTTTGGTTTTGATGTGCCACAAAGAGGTATTATATATATTTTATCTGTGATCAAATTTGAAGTCAGATGTGAGCTAAAATAACTGACTGCTCTCTGGAGAAATGAAATATTTCTGTTTGGGCCTAACTCAGTGCAGACTGGAAAGCACCATGTCCAGACGTGGTGAAGAGTATGATCAGTTCCTGATGGAGAAGGGAAACTGCTTTTCTTGGAAGCTGTTGGAAACACATTATCTTTTCTGTTTACAAAATAATTGTCTGTAAAATTACAAGGCATACAAAATTTTCTGTGTATGGCAGATCACTGTACTTGTCAACAGTGACCATAGGCCACTGTATGAGACAGAATTTTAAAGACTGTCTGAAGTTATGGCTTAGCCACAATTCACTGTCCCGGGATACCAGATGGTTACCTCCTGATCAAAGTTCTTGGCTGGCCTCCCTAAAGAAATACCACATGAACTTAGCTGTTTTGTACTGAATTAATTCCCTGCCTTGTGTTGTGCACACACGAGCATGTTTAGACTGATAAAAGAGCGTCTTGATTTGTACCTGCTGAAGGCTTGGGATATTCCATATTCATGAGGAACAGAGAGCTTAATGAGTGGATGCTGAGAGCTGAAGTGAGCATGTGCTTTGAATGTTGTTCTTGTTAGTCTCTGAGGGCAACCTTGTTCTGACATCTTGGCACGCTGGCTTTGCAGCCTAAAGTTCCCATGCCAGTGCATATAGGTAAGTCCTCCCAGTCCCTGGGTGAATTTACACTTGAGGACTTCCATTCAGGTATTGATCCTTCCTTTCTTAAAATCATTAGAAGTTTTAAATTCCTGCTAGATCAAATGCCATACAAATATGTGTTGTGGAAATGACCTTTCAAAAAAATCCATTTGAAGTTGTGTTTGCACTTCAGTGCAATTCATGATGAGAGGCTGAAAAGCAAAGAAAGCATTTAGTAGCACAGGGCAGCCATTTCTCCAGCTGAAGTAGCTCCAGGATCTTGCTTTTTGCCAAAACGAAGTCCTCACAGTCAAATTCTTCTAAAGCATCTTTCTATATGGCTGTGTCTACATCAGCAACTTTTTCCCTTTCTCTCCCCAGAAGCAGAGATGAATCTACATTTGCAGAGACTTACTCTAAAATCAACTTGGAGATGAGCCAAATTTCAAGTAACATGGTCATTTTGGTGTCCCAATTTGAGACGCTTGAGAGAAGGTTCCTACTCTCAAATGACAGTAATTTATCTTTAAGGTGTGTCATGTATGACAGAGAAAATATGTTTGCTATAATAATTCGTATTTATGCTTTTCTCTTGGACTAAATCAGTTACAACAGGTAACAGTGCTTTTCTCTTGGACTAAATTAGTTACAACAGGTAACAGTGAAGTTGTCCACTAATTCTTGCACAACCACTAACATTTGACCTTACGTGATCCTCAGACTCGTTCCTTCACAGGTCATTGAAAAACTCATGTTCTTCTCCCGATGTTGTTTGTTTTAGGAGGTCACAAACGAGTTCTGCTGTCTGTAAGGAACCGAGCTGTAGTTAAGAAGGCAAATCTGTCTCGTCTCTGTCCCCAGGAAACAAGCCTTGACAATTTGGTATTGTCTGTGTGTACAAGCTTTAACTAAAAAAGCTACAGTATGCTTTTAATAGTTTGTGGCGTTAGGCAAGACTCTTCTTGATTTTTACTTTCTTGGACTCATAATTTCAGGGGAAAGTTCTTTATGGTTGAAGTTTTGAAAATAGGCACTGTAATAGCACCGTACATGTATGTAGACAGGTGTGGCATGCAATGTTTTTTTCTATAACTGGATCAATATTTTGTATGTCTCAAATCATAGTTATGAAGGACATAAAGGAGTGGATTTCTTATGGTCAATCTCTGGAGTTTCTTGTTTATTTATATTTTCACATCTTCCTAACAAAAAAAACCCAAAAAGACAATAAAAAGCCCACCTGAAATTCCATTGCAAGTGACAAGTGAAGTGTGCTGGTACCAGCATCTTAGTGACAGGGAACAGACTCTGCAAAATAGGTACTACTTGGGTTTTGTGGCTAAGGATGAGGTCAAAAACTCAAGCATAGCAGAAGTTTAAACTAGGAATAAAGGAAGGGCAGCAAAAGTGGGAGGGAAGAATGAGACATGCCTGAAAAGATTAAACTGCTCTGAAAAAATCAGAGCTCTTCTATTATATGAGGGGTGATTTGAATTAATATCTCTCTTTTTCATTAATGATATCTCACAAAATTATAACTTCTGTTTAGCAAGTATCACGGTTTTTCACTCAGATTTTAAGCAATAATTATAGCTGTGCAATGCACAAAACGTTTAAATACGGCACTGGTTTTATGCTTTTATTTTGCAAAACACTCAGTATACTCTTACAGACAGATGTGCTGCGGCTGCAGCCGTGCAGCATGAAATAGACCCTACCTGGACAGAGAGTTCATTGTGCTACATGTGAGGAATCCATTTCCTGAGCCTGATTTCAGGTATCCAGCAGCAGCTGGTTCAGTGCTTCAGGAAAACAGTTCATTCTGTTGAAAAAACCCTGCTGTCTTCCAGGCATTCTGCAAGTGAGCAAATTGTGCTGGAGCACAATGCCCACCAGGGAATGTACTTGTGTTAGCAGTCTTTTGCCATTTAGCACTTAAATTAGGCTGCAGCCTTTATGTTGGAAAGCTAATATGCTTCACACACACACACACACACACACACACCCCGTCCCGCAAACAATACACCCTTAGTGCTTGAAAACTGTTCATTATTAATGCCAAAGATTGTCTTGGATAGGAGCAACAGAAAATGGTATTTGTACTGAAGTATTTAAAAAGCAGTACCTTCAGTACTGCCTTGTTCGCAGTTACTTAATTCTGTCTTTAGGAAAATGTGTTAGTTCTTTCTGAAGGGAGAAATTAAATGGTGCACGTGATACGGTTTGGTAGTTGGTGAGTTTGATAACTGTATGTCAAAGCTGAGGTTTCTCAGTGGTGGTAGTGTTAGTTAAAGCACGTAGGGGTTGCAAGTGTATCTCTGTCTTTGTCTGTGTCCTTTTTTAGAAGAAAAAGCAGCCCTGAGCCAAACATGAACATCAGATATAACAGGACAGTCCTAGGAAATTGTAATGGAAATTTTAATTCGTGTATCTCCCTTGACCTAATCTATTACTTGTCATCAAGGCTGTAGAGGTAATGCAACTGTGTAGTATTCTTCTGATGAAATACTAAGAACTGCTACAGTTGTGATGATAATTTATTAGCTTAATTTTTTTCCCCAGGAACAAGTTTGTGCGCTCAGTTTTGTCATGAAGGTCTTCAAAACATGGATCCTAAAATCTCCAAAGTCATCAAATAATAAGCTAAGATAATAAGCTATGATTGCCAAAATCTCTTTGATTTTAAGTTGGACAGTGGTTTTTTGTGTATCTGAATGAAATGCTTAGAGTTGTCAGGTTGTACGTTTAGTTTCCCATCTGGGGAACTCAGAGCAAGATAAAAAAATTGACCGTTTTAGAATTCAATTGTTTAGCAGGCAAGGAGCCTGTAACTTCCTTAGTGCAGTCTAGCATAATGCTGGTTTTCTGTTTCCCTTGGCTTTTGTAGTGTTAGTTACTGGTGGCTCTCATAATGTCTCTATGTAAGAGACCTTTCCAGCATGCTCGCTTTTATACTCCAAGTTCAGGCTCTGCTCTCTGCCTGCCTTGGTCTTAGCTTACCTCCTTGATTTTCAGTTTCACAGAATCCAATATCACATCTGCAGTCCATAGGCATCTTTCCTCCTTCACAGTATAGATATGTTTTAGACAAGCTGCACCATGAAAGATGTAAGTAGGTTGAGTATTGTTGGAAAATACAGTGATGTTCTGTGTGCTTTCCATGGAGCAGGTCTCTCCTGGTGAGAAGATACAGCTTGGATGCTGTAACAGTCAGTTCAGAAGTAGCACCGAAGCTTCTGTAAATACAGGATATTTGACTCTGATAGTCGTACAGTGTGAGTTGTCCTTTCTAACATGAGTTTTTTCGTGATCACTGAGAATTTGGTTCTCCAGGCTATCTTAACTTTGTAGTAAAAGAAAAAGGGGGCAGTGACTTGAACTTAGGCTTTGTACTCCTTTCTTTGTTTGAACTTGGGCTCCTTTTCTCATGTACTCCTTTTTTCATCCCAGTTGAAGTAAGGGGAGGCTGAAAATTCTTGGTAAAATTTTGCATAGTCTGGAAGAGCAGGAGCAATTAACAAGCATGTGCAGAATAAAGAATTATAAATAAACAAAAGAACAGGAGAAACAAATACACACAGCTCCTGTCTTCAAGCTCCATGTTGCATCATCACAAGTCCCCAGCTGATATGCAAAAATTCATTGCCCCAGCCTTCTCTCCACCAGCACATCTACAGTGCTTAGCAAGCAGTATGCGCAGTTCAAAAACATGGCAGGTTTCAAGTAGCTTTGTCTCCTTCTGATCTTTAAATTGGCCATGTGAGATGCAGCGGTACTAAGCCTTCAACACAGATTCTCACTTGCTATGAACAAAGGTTTCTCAATGAATCCCAAAGCCGATAAGACATTAAAATCTCATTAAAGTACAGCTGCATTCCAGAGCAGCTCCTTCATTTGACTTCGCAAATTTCAACCTGTGCTCTGAGCAAGCTTTTTGCAGGTAGGTTTTTCCACTGGCCCACCTGAAATGAATTAAAAGCCAATGTTTAAATTCATCTAACAGTTTGAGGGCACTTTGAAGGACAAATTGTCCCATATCATCCCAGTGCAGGAACCCAAATCATCCTTGAAAGGCACCTACCTACGCATGGTTTTCATCAGGGTGCACAGGGTTCATGGGCATAGGCAGTGCCCAGCAGAAGAGTTCTTATGTTTCATTAAAATCGGGCTGATTATAAGTTTAACAGCTATGATAGAGTTCCTTATCTCACTTGGGGAAGATGGATCCCGTAGTTGTCAGTGTTGGTTATGTGGAAGACGCACAGGTGGATTTGAACTGTCTTTTAATAGCTCATCAGTATGTCAAGTCAGACTGCTGTGCTTAAAGCAGCAGTGGTTATTGTTATGTTGCTATCAAGGTTGGGTAATCATAATTTCTGTTTTGTTCTTCAACAAGGAGTTCCATTAGGAAAAAAAAGAATAAGGTTGTTCATCTTGTTCTCTGATATTCTGAAATGCTCTACAGCTTGCAGAAATGCTTTCTGCGTTGTATTAAAAGGTCTGAATACAAATGCTGTAAAATGAAAGTTGATAAAGGAAATTCAGGTGTATTTTCCCAGAGAAATAGGTTAAATATGTCACTTAGTGTGCAGTTCGTTTGCAGAAATGGGGGGAAATTTAAGAACCCAAAGTGTAATGGAAGAGTCATGGATTCTGTCATAATTACTGGTGTTTTACTTGTGAAGAAATACTAACTGGAGTCCTGATCAGGAACGAGGAGTTGCATAGTCTTATACACCTCAACAGAGAAGAGCATGCCTACTTCACTGCCCATGGAGATGGCACTTTTACATCGAGTTGCACTTGGAAGATTTGTGCAAAGCACAGATGATTTGCATACTGAGTTGCAAATGAGTTGCAAACGATTTGTATAAAGTATCGGTTGTATAAAGAGCAGCTCTTCTACCTTAAAGGCTGGTGCAGCTCTGAGGCTTCAGGTGATACAGGGAGGTGTGGGAGAAGAGGGCACTGTTGTTCACTGCACATGAGCTGCAGAAATATGTTGATGAATAGTAGCTGGAAGAGAATTTCAGATCATCTCACAGCCAGAACTATTTAAAAAATAAGCTTAAAAAAAAAAATTGTGAAAACAGGGTGGAGTAGAAAGTAAATAAAGGACTCCAAAGGCAAGATTTTAAGAAATGAATGAATATCAGCTCCTAAGTGTTTTTGTAACTATATGGCATGATTTTTGTGAGGTGATGAGTAGCCAGGAGTTTCTGTTTGGATACCATGTGGGGTGCATTTAGTGTATTCATCTGAAATATCAGAAGGCTAAAATGTCACTATTTAGCATCTTCCTGAGGAAACAAATGTGAAGCATCCAAGCAGGAGGCTGTTTCTAAAAAAAACCCCCAGAAACAGTTGTTTCTATCGTAAGGTCAGTCTGCCTTTCATATTCTTGCAGTTCCCAGGCTGAGAGTAAGGGTTTCAGAAACTGCGGCTAAGACAGAAGTTGTGGCTAAGGGAAATACACAAGGGAGTAGGGAACTGTTTCACTTCGAAATTGCTCCACAATTCTTTCTTTCTTTTTTTTGTTTGTTTGTTTGTTTGTGGGGGATTTTTTTGTTGTTGTTTTTGTTTTGGTTTGGCTTTTTTGTTGGAATGTGAATATTCTTGTGAGGTTGGCCACATTCTCAGCTCAGAAAGATCAGATTAATCCTAGTTTTTGATGTTGCTCCTGGGAGAAAATTCTCTTTTAAACAGTTGGTATGAGTTTAATCCTTTCGCATTCCGTTCTCAAGAATGCTGGAACTACTGTTTGCAAGAAATGCAAGATGCTTTTAAAAGGACAAGGCAATGTTTCATTCTGAGTTTAGCTTGGGTGCGTCCAGGTAAAGGAAAGGTGTTGGGTGAGAAGGAACAGGAAGAGTCTTCGAAGTGAAAACACCTCTCACGACTCCCCGCCTCATTCCCCGCCCAGCTGAATCCCGAAATGCCTGTGCATTCTCATTTAATTGATGGGCGATAAAAAGCTGGAGAGCTGTCGAGCCTGGTACTTCAGGGAACAATCCCCCTTTAAATGCAGTCTCCGCCTCTTTGGTGCCTTTCTGAGTGTGTGGTGTGGTGCTGCATGAGCGAGCGCGGGCTGTGCCCTCTCTTTTCTCCTGTGGAGTGGGTCCCAGCAGGAATTGGCCTCTCCATGTTTTAATTGTGGGGGGTTTGGTTTTTTTCTTTTTTTTTTTTTTTAATATTATTTCCGGATGCTGGCAAGAGTTCTTAAAATCGCTGGTATCAGAGGGCTGCTGGCTTGGTGGCAGCATCAGCCTGTGGGTCACCGAGCATCCCCTCTCCCCCACCCCGAGCAGGCAAGGGCAGGATGGAACACTGGGCACCTCTAAGTCATTGCTGGTGCCAAAGGGGCAGGAGGAGAAATCTGACCTGTTCATATGGAAGGTTCATCGTGGTACAGTGCTGTTCCAGTGTTTGCCACTCCACATGGATGTTATACATAAGTTTCTGCAGTAAATAGGAGTGCATTTCTGATGCTGCCAAGAAAACAAAACAGATTAGGGATTGGTCAGGGCTGCAAGAATAACAGTGTGTGATGGTACGTTGTAGTTTTGAGACTGCAAACAGTGTAGATCCAATTCCTTTTGGCCATTACCAGAGGCTGGAAAAAACAGGATGCAAAGATCAGTTCTGTATGCAGTAGCTTTTCATCTTGAGCATACCAACTTCTTTGGTCAGGTGGCCTGGGTTCTGCTCTCTTCAGGTCCTGTGACACCTTTAAAGTAACAAAAGGAAAAAGATGGGAAAAAAAGGTGGAGTTCATATTGCAGCCCCTTGAGCTGGCTGTTCACAAGCAGGCCACAACACACAGGCTTAGGCATTTCTTGGACTGTGAATGCAGGGAAGGCAATTTGAGCACCATTTTCCACTTGATGTACTTAGTGCTGGTATCCGTGGTATGAATAGATGTCTGATTTTTGGAGACTGTGATCGACTCATGCTTCATTATAATCATAACAATAGTATTAAAAGAAAAAAAAAAGGAAGTTGAGATGCTAAACAGTGTCTTTCAGAAGCGTCCTGCAGACCTATTGAAGATTCAGAGGTCCTTCTAATTCTAGTTTTGGTTTTCTGCCATTTCTTATCTGAGATGACTTTCCCAAATCATGGTCATTTCTTCTTGTCTGTCTCCCAATCTTGTTAATTTTGTATGTAAAATGTAGTCTCACTAAAAATTAACACTTGCAGTAAAACACACATCCAAGTGCTGTTGTATCCCCAGAAATCTTCTATTGAGGCTCTACTTAATGAGTAATAACTACATTTAGTACACAAGTAGGAAAACCCTTCAAGATTTAATATCGTGTTTTGAAAGAAAGGAATTTAATTACAAAGTAGACAGATCTAGAATTGCTGTAAAATGACGAAGCTCCTTCTGCTAGGAAAGCTTTTCTTTCTCATAACAAGGCAGTGTAACCACACATTATGCTTCCCTTCTCTGCAAAATTAAACACAGATTGACTGTGTATTGGCTGAGTGGGTGTTTACCTGAGTTAGTTTAAATTAGTGCTCTGGAATTCACACTATAAATGAACTAGCCAGACTTCTGGGATTAATCCAGTCTATGTGGAGAACACCCTGCAATTTGTCATAACGTGATAACTTGGTAAATATTACATAATCTGCTGAGTAAATGCTATATAATCTGCTGAATTTAAATGTGCAGGCTATTAAAAGAATATGGAGGTTTGGGAGAGACACGTGAGAGAAGGACTATCACGTGTCATCTTTTTTGTTGTCTCTTTAATAAGAGAATCACGTCACCACTTTTTTTTATTCCTGGGTCTGATACAGATTTGGTGTATACCTATTTTTTTTTCTTTTTTGTATGACACCTCACAGGATCCTTGTCCATTAAAATGAAAATGTGCTACAGTACAATATGATAAGATAAATACTTTTTTCCAGTATTTATCAGCCATAAAAAGGACTCAACTGTGGCGCACAGTTTTTCGCTATACTATATTTATTACTATTATATTTAATAGGTGTGACAAGATATAGAGATTTTATCATTTTGTCTTTATTTTTTTGCCTTTTCAGGATAAAAACTCTAGGTGATATGTAAACTAGGCTTCAAAGTGCCACCCTCCTTCTGGAAGGGTTTGCCCTTCTGCCTGGAAAGGTGGTTTGAATCTCCGTGCGTTCTTGCACCAACACACTATCCATGAGAATGGAAGTGAAGCAGGACTACAAGTCTGAAAACATGGACCTGTGGCAAGCGAAGCGCTGGTTTTGACCTTCTTAGTATGGGTCCATCTTTTAAATAAAGGATAATAAGGCAGTGTGTTCCCTTTTAATCTAATCCTCAGGCTCGTCCAAGGCAGCGGATTGTACCATGTCAGCTGCAAGTGTCGGCTGCCTTCTCCTTAGAGAGTCACAGCAGCACTTGGGTGTATCAAATGTTATTGCTATGAATGTGACACATTGTGTTCCTGAAAATAAGAGTGGAGTCATCCCCACTTGTTCAAAGCACCCTTATCTGTCTCTGCATTTATTTTCCCCACCGTGGTATAGTAACTGCTGCAAAATTCCCAGTGTGTGTATCAAGTTACAGATTAGTGCAGGCCTCTGTGGTTCTTGGAACAGCATGGGGCTGTTTTTGTTTACTGATGACATTTATCCTCTCATTTCCTTTTGGAAGCATGACAGCTTCTCACTGTCTGATGGGGAATGTACTTACAGGACCTTCTTTTTGTGCCATGTCTGAGGATAAACACTCCTCTGCAGAGTATCCATGTCTGCTTGCTGTGGAGCCACTGTGGGTGCTTCCAGCAGCCAGACTGGCAGGAGCTTGGCTGGGCAGGAAAACAAAAGGGTTTCTAAGTGCAATTATCTTCTCTTGCAGGAGGAGACCGAGAGCGGATGACAGCTAATCATGAGACGTACCTCCTTATGGCGAGCACGCAGAATGACATGGAGGATTGGGTGAAATCCATCCGCAGGGTTATATGGGCACCATTTGGAGGAGGTGAGTCAGTGAGGGAACATGCAGGGCTCCCGGATGCACAAAGACACATAAGGGTTCTTCTATTGTCTCTCAATCACAGCCAGAGTTTTGAAGTGGAGAATGGTCTAGATCTTTCCAGAAAAGTGGAGTAAATAAATGCTTTTGTTTTCATTTGCAATGCAGGTGTTGGGCGTGTTTCCGTTCAGAGAGCTCAATTAAAAGGCTTTAAACTGTCGGGAAGCACTTCCCTTGATGAGGATAGCACATGATAGTGTGAGGAGAAGTTTTCACAGAAGACTGGTCTTCTATGAAATCGGCTTTCCTGCAGGGAGAGGCAGGGTAATTCCTTTGGTCACCAGCTGAAAGACCATCCATGTGTTTCCTAAATGCCTGTTATGAGAAACTGTCAGCAATTCTCCTGCCAGTGACAGCTAAGACCAGTAATAGTATTATATAAAGCTGTGCCTCAGAATATTAGCAGTAGCAGTGTACGATTTTGATTGGCATGTCCAATAGTTCAATAGTACTGGATGAAAATTTATTGTCGGAAGTCTAGTTGTCTTTTTAAAAAGCTCTCTTATGTTGAATGGGCTGCAAATTATGATAATAATTTCATTATTATTCTGGTGATAGTGTCTCTGTTACTATAATACAAATGTGATTTGTACACTTGCACAAAACGTCTGTACGTTAATCAGTCTGTTCCTTGGAGCTCTCAAATCTTTTAAGTCCAGGGACAGAAATATTTTCCTACTGTGAAAGAGCACCTGGTATTGCATCAAACAATTGGTCTTGTCTGCAGGTTGCTGGAGAAATCAGGAAGGCAGGATTGTCTGTGCTGTTTCATGACTGAGAAGTGCAGTTAGCACTGAAAACTGTGATTGCTGACTGCAAATGTCTTTTTCTCAATTGCCAGATAGACCACAGGAGGGAGGAGGGAGAGACTGAAGGAAACTACCATTTTAAAGAAAAGTTTTCTTTATAAGCAGCCCATCTTCCTTTGTGCTTTATTCAGGTCACAGTTTTTAGAAGAAGACTTCAGCCTCGCTGGTGGGCTGCGCTGAGGGACTTGGTCAGATAGGGCCTGCCTGGCATCTCTGAAACATGGCTGCCTTTTCTTTGGCTCCTCCTGGGAAAACGTGCCCTGGGAAGGTGGTGCAAAGCAGTCATCTCACTGGGATCTGGCTCTATGTGTTAAATAAGCTGGCACAGTCCTGAGTCTGGGCATGTAGGTCTTATAAGAAGATGTTTACAAAAACCCCAACTAAACCAAACAAACCCCCAAACCCACGAAGTGAAAGGTTTGTCTTAAAAGGCGTGATCTGCTACAGGCATATTGAGTTGGTTTGGGAGAGGGAAGGTGTGAGGAGCACAGTCTTCTGTAATTAGGCTAGGTAAGAAATCTGCTTTTTTAATTAGCACAAAGGTTACCCATACCCAGCTTTCTCTTTGCAAAGCAGGCCTCGTGTTGAGCTCCTCAATATTCTCCTACTCGAGTGCAGCAGCAGCATAAGCTTCTGTGGCAATGATAAATTTGGGGACTTAACAGAATTGGATTTTTCAGAGAGTGTTTTTGTGGTGTTTTGGACTTGGCTTCCAACACCACAGTATCTTTCTGTGGCAGATAATAAGGAAAGCCAGCTTTGCCGTTCTGCAAGTGGTGAAGTCTCTGCGTGTTACAGGCAGAGAGCCGAGATTAGGTGAAACTCCGTTTCTAGCCCAAGTCCATGCACAGAGCTACAAATAGAAACCAAATCTCCCAAGTCCTGACCCTGTGCTTTCTTCACCAGCTCCTCATTTGCTTTTATAGGGCAAGAGCTATTTCTGATTTACATCTGGGAATCCTTTCAGCCACTATGGAAATTCTCAGGATACTGTCATTGTTCTAGGAATGTTAAATGCCAATTGCTGAAGGAGGCACCTCTCTAGAGACTTTGCATGCTGATTTGTGTAAAACAAAGTAGGAGCAATCCTTGCATCACTGTTTCAATTCCTTTGTAGTTAAAACACTTCGAAGCATGTTCTTCTTGTTTTTCCTATTGGATTTCTTGCGCAAATACACTGACTCAGGGTTGTTTGTAATGGGAAACAAACAGTAAATTCCCTGGAAAATGTGAGAAGGTTCGGCTGTGATAGCAAGGCAAAAGCAGTATCATGGGATTTGTCACCATTAAGAACCCTGTTTTCAACATGTCCCCCATTTTATTAACTTCTTAAGTCCATAGTTTGGGCCATCTTCACAAGTGGAAATAAGCCCTGTTAACTGTTCTGTAATTATGAATGTTGAGACACACATTTTTATTATCCTTTGCTACAAGGATGTTTCTACAGCTGCTGCAGCAGTCTGACCCTTTTAAAGACAGGCACTTCTGGCTTAAGTCATCTTAAGAGCCTGCTTTTATGAGCTGTAAGTGCTGAAGTTAAAAATGGTTTTATATATTACAATAGCTATAAACAAGATAGAGAAAAGTTCAGTCCCATGATGGAGACTAGCCAGTAACAAATTTACAAGACAAAATTATTTCAGACAGCTAATTAATCAGAAGACTAGATTTAGAACAGCTTCCTAAATTTCAGTACTAGATGGTAAACCACAATAATCCAGTGTCACACAAGTCAAGTGCCACTTTGAGTAACGTGAATTTTCTGGATTTTTTAGGCATTGTAAGCAAGCTCTGCGTGTGAGTGCGCCAGCACACATGTAACGGATGTGTTTGAGTCTTGGTGAGCCACTAATATTTAAAGTTTGTCTGGCAGTGGGAGAGGACTCCTGGTACCAGAGGAAGGAGCTTTGTAAATGATTAACCATATCATTAAATTGTTATTTGTTAACCTGTGCTAGAAAGAGCAGGCAGGAGGGGGGGCAGGTGGGAATCTGCTAAGGTGATCAGAAACAGCTTGTTTTTTGCACCAAAAGAATAAGGTGACCGTGGAAAAAAATCTGAACGCGAAAAGAAATGTAAATGAGGCAGGGCATGTAATGCCTATTTGCACATGAAATTCCCTTCCTGATTAGATTAAAAAGGCAGGGTTTTTTACAGAGCCTGCAACTAAGGGGGAGGGAGAAGAAGGAGCATGAGCATTTTAGCAGGGGTAGTAGTGTAAGGTCTGGCACCTCCTGCAGGAGCCAGGCACAGCCTGCTCGGTTTTCCAGCAGCCGCACATGACAGCCGCCTGAAGTCAACTCAAAGTCACCCGGGGGAGCAGCAGAACCTGCGCTGCGGCGGCTCCTGCGCGTCCTTCCCCCGCACCTGCTGCACGCACACGGCAGCGGCGGCCGCCGGGCTGCCATCGCCTGGCGAGGGGCCGGAGGGAGCGAGCCAGCACCGCACTACCGTCCGGAGGCACGTATTCATTCCTCAGCAGCTCCCCGGGATCGTGCCGGCGAAGATGCGCTGCTGCCGCATCTGACGCGCCTCTCCCGTGAGAGCTCCTGGTAGTTCGAAGGCAATAAAGCAAGCGAGAAGCCCACGAGAGCATCACACGAGGAGCCGGGTGTATAAAAGGTCTTTTGAAAGGAATCTCTTATGGACAAAGAGCTTTTCGGGCGAAGGGGCTGTTATTTTTGCTTCTTGGTTGCAGAAATAAAGGGTGCCAGCAAGGAGTGCCGTATCCTGGAGGATTCTTCAGTGGCCTTTTTGGTATTGTTCTTCTCTTTCCCCTTGAACACTGCAAAGTGCTGACCTTATCCCGTGGAATTAGAGACTCTGCCACTCAGCCTCCTGTTCCAGCGGGGAGGAAGAGGTCTTTCTCCCCCTCTGTCTGTGCAGGCACTTCTGTCTGAATGGAAGATACATCTTTTTGCTGAAATTCTTTTGTTGTGACATTGCATAATAGGCAGTTGTCTCACCGCAGGAAATAAAAAGAAACGAAAGGAAATAGATGGAAGGAAACTGTTCCCCAAAGCAAAATTGAAGCAGAGAAGAGAACGTTAAAATCATTTCAAGCTCTACCCAAGATCTAGAAGACCACAAATCTGCTAGCTCTAGAGGAAAATACACTATTATAAAAACTCCTGAGCAGTCAGTAACGATGAGCAGTCGTGGTGGTTCATCTGGATGCAGCTGGTAAAGGAGAGCTTTGGAGGGACGTGAGGGCTTGGCCTGTATGATGCCTGAAGACAGAAATGCTGGAGTGCGCAGCCCAGGTGCCTTAGCAGCAGCTCCTTTCATTCCTAAAACTACTTATAGGAGAATTAAGCGGTGTTTTAGTTTCCGTAAAGGTAGGTCCGTTCTGTCACTGTGTTCTGCTTTGCTGGTGAAGACGTGGTTTCTTACAAGTCAAGGGGGCTGTGTGTGCAGGGGCAGATGAGGGTACTGAAACAAAAGACATTAAACAATGCAGATGCCAACATTCCACGAATGATTTATTTACTTCTTTGTTCATTTGTTTGTAGCTGGCCAGCTGATACTGTCTCCTCTACATAATAGCCTATGGATGCTGGAGTGAGGTGGTTTGAGACAAGATTATTGCAGTGCCTCTGAGCAAAATTAAGTGAGAGCACTGGGGGAATCAGACCTGTGGTGCTCTGAGTTGCTTATTTGTCTGGCAGAACATGAGGAAAAACAGTTTCTGTTTGCATTTTATTTGTGTGGTAGGAGCGGGGGGAGAAGAGAAGGGACCAAAGCAACATGATAAATGTTCCTCTGTGCAGAAGACCGAGTCCTTAGTTTCAGAGATTTCTGATGGATTGAAGTGTACCCTTACAATGCAGGGTCCTGTAGCAAGTGATGCATTGCCACTTCATCGTGCTGCCCTGCAGCCTGCATTTGCCTTTTCACTTGCTGCATGGAGATGTTTAAAGCCAGTTTTCTTCTGCACTGCACATACTCCTGTTGAAGTAGAGCATGGTAGTACTCGGGGAAGGAGGGCAAAGAGGAGGCTGGATTCTCTAATATGTGAGCTGGAAGGACTGGAAGGGAAACACATGTCTGAGAAAGAGATATAACAAGTGGTGGTAAGGGTGGGCAGAAACTGTCTCTATGACAAGGACAAAAACTTTGTGTGGGGGAAGAGAAGGACATTAGTGTTGTCTTAGAAGCTGTGCTGAACTGAGAAATCCCAGTGAAAGGGCTAAACTGTCATGTCGTTTTGCAGTATGAGAAATTATTTCATAAAGGGCTCGCACATATTCTGTCATCTTCTTCTCCCACTCCTTTCTCAGCTGTTCCCCCATGCTGCCATTTGCCCTTTTGCAAGACCATGCAGCTCTTTGCTCACCAGCCTCAGTAGTGATGTAGTGACGTCATTGCCTTTGGGGGACGTGTGAGCAGGCAGTCAGGGGCGATGTCTTGAAGCAAGAAATCTCAACCAGTGAGGGGCTCACTGCAGAACTACGGCAGAGATCAGCTATCACCTGCAGCTGAGGCACCACTGAAAGCTGTTTGCCGCCTGTTCCCCCCTCCCCAAGGCCCTTGATTGCCAGAGTTCAGTCCTGCTGTAGACTGGCCAGGAAGATGTGCATGTGTATTGCATTTCAAGGTGTTGGTGTGAATTAGAGCTGCCTGTGCCCAGTTCATACGCTTAACTATTTGAGAAGTGTTTGGAAGTTGAATAAAGGATTAACTGATAATTTTGCAGACAGCTGCCTTTGTGCCTAGCTACAGCCTTAGCTGCTCCAAGAAGAGCTTCAGCTGTTGATTCTTTCTCTGTATGTTCTGACACAGAAACTGTCTATGTCTAAAACTCCAAGAGAAGCTGCAGTGCTGGAGGCAGAGACAGAACGATGGAGGTGATGCTGCTAATTTGCTTTCCTCTCTGTATCATATGTTTCAGTCAAGAGTGTTGTCAGACCCTCAGAATGCTGGGGGCATATGTTTCACTATGTCCTTGTCCTGCTGAAGTCAACAGAAAGATGAACATTAATTGGACTGTCATGGTTGCACAGGCAAATTAGAATAACTACACCAGTCTTATTCATTGGCATAAGGAATTACTATATCTTCATTTGCAGATTGTATACTTAAGTATAAAAAAAGGCAAAACTAGCCTTCTCCAAACCTAGTCCATACTTTCATAAAGCAGATTAGTTAGTTCTAAGCTGTGCAACATGGTGCAGAAAACAAAATTAACAGGGAAAATCATTGGCTAGTCATTGGAAGGGGAAGGGAATCATGACTTCTTTTGTTCAGGCAGAGATATGTCATGATCTTCACCAATGAGGCGAGGTGTAGAACTCTTCCTGGAAATCCAGATCAAATTTCCATTGTGATTGGCACCAGAAAATGAAATGTCAGATTTGTTTGGAGGTCACGTCATAGGAGAGGTCAGTGCTCAGAGGGCAGCATCTGAACAGAGACAGAGCCAAGTGTCTTTAAACTCCAGTGTAGAGAAGATGCTCTCTGGTTAAGTTCCACCACAGGAACCTCCAGAGAGATCATGTAGGGTAAGTGGAGAAAGCAGTATCTGAGGGTGGCAGGCAGTGGTGAGAACATTCAATAGGATGGTGAATTTGGATGGGCAGACTTTTGGACGAGGAGGTGGCATTGGCTTCGGCCAGAGAAATAGTGCCTGATGTGATCAACTGTGATAAGTTCCCAGTGATGTTTTTAAAATTGCCACCTTTCCTTTCCTGTATGTAGTTCTGCTTTTATTTCAGAGTTGTTTTTCCTAAGCAGGTTATTTGGGTGTGCAGATATTTTAAACTCCAGGGTGGGAGTTTGTCTTGCCTTCTCTACTGCTGACATCACAGCACTGTGGGGTAGGAAAAGGCTTGAAGGAAGGAAAATTATTCAGGCAGGAACAAAATTCTGCTGCTGCTGGTTTTGCTGAGACTTTTTCCTCCCCTCTACATCACAAAATTCTGTAAAGAAGAAGAAAATATTCCCTGCCTTTGATCCACTCAGAACAGCACTTATTACTGGGGAACGTCTGAGCAGAAAGCTGATAGAAAATAATTATTTAAAACTCCGTATTAGATGTTATGTGGCCATGACAGCCACTTCTGTGTATTATTCCAGGACCTTTGTTTGCAGCCCTGCTGTTGAAAGCCATTCATCTGATCTGTTGTTTTCATTGTCAGTGAATTACTGATGTAGAATTGAGAGCTGCTTAAAATCCTCATCCAGATCCTAAGCTGAGATCAGTTCCTTTGACCTTAACTGGCCCTTTCTGATCAGTATAGCCCATAAAATCAGAACTTGTTTTGGAAGGGCCGGGATGCTTTGCTGCACATTGGGAGAACACACGTGCAGGGGTGGACCTTCTGTGACAGCATCAACCCTCAGTGCTTTTTGCTCCCTGAAAGCTTCTGGCTCACCAAGTGCCTATGCTGTGGTAGAGTCAGAACAGCAGGTGGGCCTTTTTGAGGTATTCCTTGTTTCAAGCTGTTCTTTAGGGAGCAAGGTGGCAGAACAGCCACCTTGATCTTCTCCTTTTTAATTCCTGAATCAGAAATCCAGAGACTTGAGATGTGAGCCCTGCCTGTGTTCAGTTAGCTAAGGAAATCATTGACTAGTAGCATTCTTAGGTTTTAAAACCATACACTTAACTGTGCATATGTACCATAAAATATAACACAGTGCTTTCACAACTCCTGAGTAGACGTGCAGAATTTGCATGTAGCATTGGAAATAGTCTTTCAGAGTTTTCCTGGGTGTCTGTTAAGCATGGAAATCCAGTTGCTCATAATGTTTACAAAACTTCTGCCACGGGAATGTTCTAGTTAATGAATAACTGCTCAACATGCCCTTTGCTAGCATGTGATTTTCCCCTTTGATGTTATGCGTGATCTTCGCTTAATTGGATATAGCTTTAAAGACCTACAAGTGCTCTCTGAGAAAGCAGTTCTGCCGATTAAATCTAATGACTGGTCAGAACTGGAATCCTGTACATTTTCCTGCCTTCCACCAGCTGTGGGGAAGCAAAAATGCTGCTATGTTGAGTCTCATGGTTTCATATTAATTTATTTGTTTCCCCTCTGGCACCCTGTTCCAAGGATAAACCGAACGACTGGTCAGCTCTTGTGCATCTATGCATTTTGGATTTTGGAGACATTGAGAGTTAGGAGGAGAACTTGGGTTTGGATTACAATATGAGTTATGAGGGCTCTCTTTTATTTCCTTCTCCACAGAGATGTTCTTGTTTAGTTGCTGTAGTGGAAATTTTCTTTTAAAAAACAGCATGTGAAATTACCTCTGTGATTTTGGTTTTGTGGTAGTCTCCATAACTTGGACTGTCTTTCCCTAAGTGAGGTGTTAGTAGTTACCAGTTAGAGCTGATAATGTTCGTCGTTGTTTCTGCCAACCTCTAAGGTTTGCAACCTTACGTTTGCAACCACAGTTCTTCACAGCATTGCCTTTGCTTCCTAATGGTCAACATCTGAATCTTTATCAGGTGTTCATCTGCAATATCTCTGTAGTAGTTAGTTGTGACATAAGAGGGGATAAAAGCATTAGAAAGGGGCAGTGGAAGAAGGTGCATTTTACTGGGCAATGATTGTGGCTTTTATTCCAAAGCAAAACACAACAGGTGCCAAAAGGTGATGAGCAAGGTAAAATCTATGTGACAACATGATGTGGAAGCGGAGTTCTTGTGTTGCTGCCACTTCTGCCCCTGGCAACAGAGTACCTTTGCATAAGGCATCAGCAAGTCTGTAACTTCAAGTCAATATTTGTGCAGGCTTATCATGACTGATTTCTTTCATGGCCAAGTGCTGCCTGGTGCAGTGTTCTGTATTTGTTAGGTGGAGGAAATGCTTCCTTTGGAGGAGTTGAGCCTATGCTTTGGCACAAACTCAAGCCTTCCTGAGATGAAGTCCAGTGCCAAACAAATCAAAGAATGAAGAGAGTAGTAAATGGTGACTTCAAGGTGTTGATATGTTGACACGAGACTAAGGTCTTAACTTTAGGTTATTGCATGGTCGTTAGAGTTACCATGTCAGCTGTGAGCTTCCCAAAGCTGAGTGTGGAGACCCTCGTGCCTCTGAGGTAAATATGGTATTATCACTATTCATATAGATGGGGAGCCAAGTCCCTGAGGCTTTCTCTGCCATATGAGGATGTGGGGCATACTCCTACCCCTCCAGCTGGGAAAATATATCTGTGGCCAGACTCGATGCAACTGTTCTGAGGATTGTGTAGGATTTGAAAAAAAATCTGTTAAATCTGAGACAACTACTGTAATTACTCTGTCTCTCCTTCAGGCATTCCTAGCTTTGTATATTTTAAGTGTCTCAGTGAAAGTTGCTTCATTTACAACTTCCCTTATTTTAGACAATAATAGAAACAATTCAGTGTCTACACTTAAGAGACCAGAACCAGGAAATTTTAGGCTCTGATTTGGACTTTTTTTCCCTCTCTGTCACATCAGGTTTTATTTTCCTTCAGATATAGGTTTTATTAAGGTTTTCTTCCTACAACACCTGTAATTTTCTGCTACAATGCAGAATCAAGCTTGTCATATCCATGTATTTAATCTTTGTCAGCTTCTGTTTATGAATCACTTGTTGCTTTCTATTTGCCCTAAAAAACAGTGTTTATTTCTAGTTACAGACATCTTAATACTTAATGGTTGCAGCCTGTTTTCAGTGCATTTTGTGTTGTGGTACATCAGCAATTTGTAATAATATATGAGGTTTTTTTGCTCCCACTGCTCAAAACAGCCTTATTCTGATTTTATTAAGAATCTATTAGATGTGCTTTGAAAACCAGTTTTAAAGCAAACTAAAAAAAAAAGGCAGCATCCAAAAATGTATTAAGTGATGTGTTTTGACTGCAGTGTCATTACTAGTATGAGTTCCAAAGCAGTTTGCAAATTCAAGGAGCAATATACACATTGCTGGTTCAAGAAAGTTAGCATGGTGAGAAGTAGGTATAGCCAGGCTTATGCATACTAATTGTCCTGTCAGTGAGCAGGATTGTAACTGTACATACATTGTAATTGTATAATTGGAACATCCTGTCATGTTTTGTTTGAAAAGAGGCAAAACCCCTTGTGTTTAAAACCAAGACATCTCATGGGCCCTTGAAAGGAAGCTCAGTCTGTCTGTTGATAGGATAAGCTGGAGTGGGTTGGCCAAGTTCTACACCTAAGAAGGAACAACCCCAGGAAAGCAGCTCTGAAGAAGGAACCTGGATGCTCTGGCGGATAGTAAGCTGGACACGAGCCAGCAGTGGACCTGGCAGCAAGGAAGATTTGACAGCAGTCTAGGCACTATCACGCAGATTCCTTAATTGACTTTCAGTGGACCTTCCTCCTTAATTCTCCTGTTTTCAGGAGAGTCTAGCAACTGGAAGGACTAGAGGTTCTCTGTGTTGACCAGCAGCAACCCTTAACTCAGACAAATACAAGCAACCCGAATCAATTAATACTCCTCCCATCCCCCTAGGCAGTTTGTAGGAGGCTAGGAAGGTATGTAAGAATTAAGAAAACATGCTTTAACTCCTCTGCCAGCCTGAAGAGACTGGATTTTGTGGACACCACATCAGTCAGTATTCTTCTAAGCTTGAGTCACTCTGAAACGTCAAAAATTCCTTCTTTAATTGCTAGTTGTTGGGCTTTGTACAACATGAAAAAAATGAGCTAATAAAGAGTGACTGTGTGATGTTCATTCCCCTTACCTACTGCTGGTTTTGGCATCCACAAGTATGGATACCATGGAAATCACAAAATATGCTGCTCAGCATCTCAAGAGATTTTCTGGATGTCTTAGCAGGACATTAGTTACCCTCTGCAGTTATTTCCTGTGCTACAGTAGAAGTAATTGCTTTAAATTCAAATCAGACCTTCAGTATGGGCACCTTGACACTTGCCATAACATCCTGGAGCATATGCAAGTCTTCCCTGCAACTGAGGTTTGAGTTATCTTTCTGTTGGAGGAAAAATGCATGCGTTGAAGTTTACCCTGAAGGATGCTACTTTAGCTTGTGAACACTTAGCCATGCAGTTGTAATTTATGGGAGAATGAAGTTTTTGGTCCAAAATCAAAAGCTGACTAACTCAACTTAGGGCATTCTTTGGAAAAAAACCAAAAAAAACCAACTCCATTCTTGTTAAAAATATTTAAACCAGCAGGAACTGTGTGCTCAGTAAAGGGCACAGTTTGACTTATTGCTTTTTCTTTTAAATTTTTAGTGTTCGTCATTGGAAAAGTGAGGTAGTTATTTTCTCTTTAGTTTCTGATCATGACTGCCTTAGAACTATTCATTGTCTTGCTATATATAGAAATTGAATTGCCTTGTTTCAGCCCCGGTACTCCTCAGCAAATGACGGTCTCAAGAGAGAGCTTCCATCACAGATGACATGCCTGAACATTATTGTGATGCTGTGATGACCTGCTCTGCACTTTGAAAGGGAGAGGCAAAATAAGCTATGAGTACCTGTCTTTCCAGTGGTAGCAATGATACCCTCGAGTCAGGGTTGAAGTTAGTTCTGTCACAAAACCTCCAAGCTCTTCATGAGGTTGAGGATGAATGCAGGTTTCCTGCAGTTTGTCTGACATATTTCACCTTTCATATCAGACACTTCTTTTTGCACAAGAAATTTATTGTTGCTAAAGCAGACAGTGATAATGAAATTGGTAAGACATTATAGGAATGATCTTTGTTTATATTGAAAAATTAATAATTTGGTTTAGTAGGATCAAAATGCAGAGTTACCTTTGTAAATCTTTTGCCTCCCAATGTGTAAAGGTAATGTTTATATCCCATTGAAACTCACAGAGAAAGTGTGAGTTAATTTTTTAATAGACAAATAGACATTAACCAAAGAAGATGGAGATACATATCTATATCTATCTGTTCATCTATTTTGAATCAGAAGTTTTGTAATGGGAAATCCTGTTTGGGTTCTTTCTACATTTTCTGTGCTTATGGTCTCACAAATAATTTATGGTGTTTTATTTTAAATAGTGGGTTTGGGCGTTGTTATAAAATAGGTCAGCACTGTATTTCCATAAGAATATCAAATGTGAAATGGAGCATTTTATTCTTAAAGCAGGATGTTAATTGTCCATGCATTTAAACGACCTGTAAGTTGCGTGGGTTGGAATAGAAGGCACAAGCCCCTCAAATGTTTTTCATGATTCTCATCCAAGTCACATCTTTCTTTTTGGTGCAGGTATTTTTGGCCAGAAGCTGGAAGATACCGTGCGGTACGAAAAGCGCTATGGGAACCGCCTGGCTCCTATGCTGGTGGAACAGTGCGTGGATTTTATCCGACAGCGGGGGCTGAGGGAAGAGGGCCTTTTCCGACTGCCTGGGCAGGCTAATCTTGTCAAGGAGCTACAGGATGCATTTGACTGTGGAGAGAAGCCTTCTTTTGACAGGTAAAACCCTCCAGCTGTTCCCCATTCCCTGAAGCCTGGACAGTACGCAATGTGCTGACCCACAGTGCTGTAAAGCACGTGGCAGCAACAGATAGAATGACATGGTTTTGTAGGTTTTGCTGTGTGTTTCCTATTATTGCTCTAAAATGTCTTATTTTTTTCCCCTCACTTTGATGTCTGATTTCAAAGCGTTTCTGGAGAATTTCCTTTTGTGAAAAGCTGGTTAGGAGAAGTACTGCTAATGGTTTGGCTTAATCAAAAATATCTGGATTACCTTGATCTTAATATCACTTGAAATGCAGTGGTGATGCTGGCATTTATTCAGTTCCACAAAGGAAGAATTTCTCTTATCACCAATCTCAATATGTTCTGTTATCTATAAAACTGACTGGAAGGGAAGTATACTTTTATGTATTCCTTTATAATTTTGGACCTTTGGTCTTATAATTAAAGTCACTCTGACCATAATAACAAACCTCTGTGGTTTTGAGGGTTCAGGTCCAATTCGTATTCCACCACTTATGCATTTTTACAAAGTTAATGAGAATTTCTGGGCCAAGGAAAACCTCGTCCTGTTCACACAGCTGCATATGACTTCAGACTTCTGTAAGACTAGATTTTTGGGCTCTCCTCTGTAAGCACTGACAGCATTAGTTCACATATTCAGAATGTGCAGTCAGAGAAACAGAACCAGTGGCTTATGAATGCCACATAAACCCTTTAACTCTGATCAGAATTAATATGGTGGTAATGCAGTTCCAGTTCAAGGGACTGTTAAATGGTGTTCATCCTTAGCATGTGCCCTAAGTGACATCTGTAGCACACGTCCACAAAGGAATCAGGATACTTCACTCCAGTTGAGGGTCCAGTGTGAATTAGGAGGAAGAGGCAGATTGCATTTATTATGTCGAGCTTTGTCTGATAGCAATCCAAGTAACAGGAAGGAAAGTATAGCTTGATCTTTTAGTGCAAAAATATGCCGTGGTTTGAAACCGATGCCTGGAAGTCCATTCCCTATTCCCATGAAGTGGGAAAACTTGTTAAGCATGAAGTTTTGCGTATCACAGATGCACAGAAGGCAGACACCTGTAATGCTCTTTCATCTCCCAACAGTTTCCTCAGTCCTGACCCTCACTTTAAAAGAAAGATCAAGAATTTATAATGCTCTGGAAAAGAGACTTGTCTTCCTATGATGTTTATTAGTTTCTCACTCTAAGGTGAGTTAGGGTAATTGAAGAGTAAATGACTTTAAGGAGGCAGAGGACTGTGGGAAGTGACAGTGTTAGCTGATAAATGTTTTTGGCATGCTCACTTACTGTTCAAATACCATGTAGCTTATTTAAAAATGGTAAAAAAGCATCTATTGGGCATGTTTCCCTTACTTGGACATTAAGATAAATATTACTGATCATTTCTATCTCTACCAAACATACAAATAGCCAAATGGCAGAAACAAAAGGTTATTCTTTCCTGTGCCTGTAAGCCGGATAATTGTGGAGGAAATACTTAAGAAAACAAGCCACCCCCAAACTCCAGGAAGATGATGTACTGAACACCCCACTGAGAGGTACAGCTTGAAGGAAGTGAACAAGTTCTAACTATTCAAAACAAATGAGACCAGGGCTCAGCCACATTAATGTTTTTTTCAAGGTTATCTAGGAACATCTGTAGCACGCACTAATGAGCCCCATGAACAGGTATGCTAGCTGAGCTTTAGCAGATGAAAAGGAGAAGAGATTTTACATGTTACTGCTGTGAAGAATGCACGTAATTTCTACTATAGCAATTAGAAACATCAGCAGGAGCTGCCTATAAATTGCTGGTCCTGCAGTTCTGCTTCTGAAGCGAGAATTTATAGAACACTGACCTTGTACGTCCGCATGTGTTGTGAAGGGGACTTTTCCTGTTTGCTTTTTCACATTCGAGTTCGGAGAGGTATGATTTAGGTGTAGCAGTGATCCAGAAGTCAAGAAGACATAAACTCTGCTCTGATCTCTGCATTGTTTCCATTGGGCATCTGCTTTTTTCCTCCAACCTTTTTTTCTATTCTAAACTCTTTAGGAGGAGTTCATTTCACAGTGTTTATAGAGTGGCTGTGTGATATGGTAATATTTGGGGGTAACTTCTCTTTGTGCTGAATCACATGTGCACATGTGATCATGTGCAGCATGATCTTCAGGTTTGATGCAACCTGCTTGGCAAATTGGAAAGTGGCCATGATATGAAAAGTGCTGTAGAGAAAAAATACATCTGCATTAGGCATCCATGCCTGCTTTCTCTTGTGAACCTCCAGGTCCACTGCGTTTAATCTGTAATTATATGTTACTGTTAGTCAGAAGTCCCACAGTGTAAAATCTACCTAGGTTCTGTTTATCAAATTTACATTTAGCCCATTCTCATACATCAATAGTAATAAAGATTTTTGCAGTTAGAGCAGAGCTGACATTTTTGTTCGTGGGGCATGGAACACAGTGAAATACAGGTCACACTTCTGTAGTGGTGCTGGGTCAGTGACTCTGACTGAGAGAAAGACTAGCTGCTGTCATCAGTGTTGGAACTAATACAAAGAGCTGATGTTTGAGGAGTTTGCCATTTTTCATACTGACATTTTTTCCGTGCGTGTAAGTCAAACAAAGACTTTAGAACAAGTCAAGATGCTTTGAAATGTGTGTGTAGGATTGTGTATATATTTGTGTTTGATAAATTGCTATTAAATAATCCCTCTCTTTGTGCTCTCTTAGCCAATTCAGTGAAATATATAACATGTAGAATTAAAAGCAAAACCAAAGGTAAGATCATATAGCCAAGGTCAGTAGTCCTTTAAAATATCTTCTCTGTTTTAAGATGGTTGCACACCTTGAAACACCCTACAGGTATTGGGAGATGGGAGTTCACAGGCACAGATCTGCTCTTTGTCCGTGGGTTGAGCTCCTGTCCGTGGTTATGTGGAGACCCTACCCTTCTCCCCTTTTGCCTTCCCATCTGCACCCCTTTGGCAAAGAAGACCACAGAACAAGCGCAAACAGAAAACAAATGTAGCAAATTTGAAATAAGAAGTAAAATAGCTTTGCTCAAAAGAAAAGGCAGCCATGCTTTGAAACATAAAACATATCTGACAAATGGTAGCGCTCACATGAGTTAGCAGCTGGATGTTCCGATACTGAAGTCAGTTATAAGAATGCAGAGTGAGGCCAGGACAAGTTGGAGAGTGGCAGAAACCTTTGTGTATTAATTTGATCCGAATCTTACAGTTGAAATAAGATGTTGCTGAAGAACCGTGCATGAGAATGGAAACAGTATTTAAAATTTCTCAAAGACAGAGAAAACCCAGTATCTGATTTGAAACATCCGATACCCCAGGCCCCCTCATCTGAAAACTGGAACGTCATAATTTCTCACAGTCTTGGAAGGAAGGTGCAGCTGCTACAACTGAAAACTGCTGAGGCCTTTTGTGTGAAGAAAAAAAAACCCTCTCAAAATTGTATGTCAGCTTAAAACCAAAAATCAATAAATACCTTACTCTCTCTGAATGTATCTGCACATATTGTGAAGTATGCTATAAGGAACCAACAGTGCCATTAGGCAAGCACTCATTTGAAATATCTTTAGTATTTCCAGCACAGCTCCACCTTGGTGCAAAATTGCTCCCTCTAGGGGAATCCATTTTGCTGCTTGTCCTTGGGGTATCTGCTCTTGTCTTCTTGTGTGGTTTATATTTTAAAGTCCCTCGTCTGCTTTACAGATCATGCATTTGTAATGATACAAACTGGATTATGATCATTTGTTCTGTAAAATTAGTGTGGACAATACGGCACTGCAGAAAGAAAATAACATACAGATTTGTTCTACAGTTTCTACCTAGAAGGGGTACAAAATTGGATTTCTCTTTTTATATCTTTCCATCTGCTGTTCATCACAATTACTATGAGATGACATGGAAGCTAAGATTGCTTAAGGAGGAAAAAATATTTGAAATGTCACTGAAACAAATATTAATTAAAAATTATTGTGATGATTGATGGGTGCGACTCGGATAAGTGACACTGATGTATATAGTTCAATAGTTCAGAAGAGTTTAAAAATTACATAGCTCACCTGCCAGCATTTGTGTGTATGCACGAGCGAGAAGAAAAGCACATAAATGGCAATTTAGCAAAACGAAATCCCTACTACATTCTTTTATCAGTACATTATAGGGCAAAATGTTACTTACTGTTCCAGTCACCATTGCAATCAGCTGAGGAAAGGGTACATAAGTGGCAGTATGTGATAGCTGGCAAATGCTGTTATTTGCTGAAGCCAAAAAATTCGGAATGTACAACTGCTGTGTTCCTGTGCATTTAATTACTGGGATTGTTGAAGCAAAATAAGACAATTACGAGGATGGTAATAATGTAATATCCTCAAGGTGAGAAGGAGCACTTGCACAATTCTTATTCTTCTCTAGAAACAAAGACTGTGTAAAGATTTTGGTGAATGCAAGAAATGGGATGTGACTCAGTGGGGCTGCAGTCTGCACTGGCACTGTGTAGACTGCAACTAGAAATCACTGGTAATAAAAATTTTTATTTGTTTTCCAAGTACAAGCCTGTATGTAAGAATTTGTAAGAATAGCTTCCCACAAGGAAGGGGCTTTATTTGCTTCCTACTGGCAAAGTGCAGTAATCCCTAAACCCCCACATTTTTATGTGAAATGAAGTCTTTACTAGAAAGCTGGTTCCTGCCAAACGCAAATAGCCTTAGGCCTGTGAAAATTCCTATTTGTTTCTTCCCTGATCCTCACAATCTACTCGTCAGCTATGCCTCTGGAGCCACTTCCATGTCCTTTCCAATTGCAGCCCTTTTTCTAACCAGCTAACAGAAACAGCCACTGCATATGGCACAACTTAAAGACCTGGTTGGCAATTACATACATGTTAGGAGGCACATTTCAAGTGTGATGCAAGGGTCATTAAATCAGTTTAATTGGTGTCCTGTTGTGTTTTTAGTTGTTAGCAATGAATGAACATTTGTAGTTGCTTTGCATGAATTTCAGTTTCAGAAATGGCTGGGTGTCAGCTGTGATTAAAAAAATAAAAAGAAGAAAAGAAAAAAGCCAGCCATGTATTTAATTTGCCAATGACAAATGACCAAATGACTTCTTTTATGACCGTGGTCACCTTTAAGAAATTATGACATTTTGTTACCTTTGTGGAAGGTCTGAGAGTGTGGTTTTTAAAATAATTCTTAGTTAGGGTTGCACGATTTGTGGTTTCTCTCCCAGTAAACAAGAACAGGTAGTTTCTTTGTGGTGATTTTCATGTTTTACATATGCTTGCAATCCCTGAAAAAACTTTGGAGAAACTTAACAGCCTTTCTGAACAATCTATTAAGTGATAAAATGATTTAGCAGCATATTCACTGGAGCTGGGTGATCTTTTCCTAATGGGAACCCATCTGTTTCTTAGGCCTGTGCCCACCTTACCTGAAAGCACTTGTGTCTGTCTTTAAGGGTCTGTATTTTTCTAAGTAATTTTAGCATCCTTCCATAGAGTTTGTCATTCTATTTCTCCTGTCTGTTTGATGTTTTTAAAGCTTCGCTCTCTAACCTGAACGAATTGGCTGCTGTTACAATTCCTGCAGTGGATGTCTAACTTGGAAATAGTCTGCCAATCTTCTGTAATCCTTGTGGACTCTGGAAGGTAGCATGCATTGTAAAAATCATGAGCACAAGGACAAAGGAGCAGAATATGTTTGCTTTATTTCTTTTGTCTAAACCACAAAATAAGAATTGAGATCAGTTGTTAACTTAAAGCTGCCACTTCTGTGGCAGCAAGGAGAGGAGGAGACAGCTCAGGGCTTAAAGTGGAAAATGTTTCCATGTATGTTTCACAAGTTTTAGGCAAAATTTCATCTGGTACTTAGATTAAGCACAGTACTGCTTGTACTAGATATGTGTTATATAGGAAAATCACATAGAGCAATGCTTTGGAGACACCCACATAGGGGAAGAAGAGTCACATAGGACATTCAACCAGTTATGTTACACATTTAACTTGACCTTTAAATTCCTGAACCAAAAAAGCCTGACTCCCAAAATCAGTCAAACCACTCCTGATTCACTGTAACGTCACAGGCTTTGCCCTTCTAAGCTTTGGCTACTGGGTTTCCAGCAGTCACAATGCTCTGATTCACTCTCTTTGTAGTTATGCACATATTCCTTTGACATTTCTTACTCAGTGTTTCATCACTGGTTTATCATGGGCTCTAGCATCTCACTTAGGCTGTCTGCAAACTGGTAGTAAAAGTACACCCTGGGCAGCCAGTTAGGAACTCATGCTCCTGTGTCAGGAGAACAGTGGTCTGAGAGCTGCTCCGCAGTCCTGAATGCAGCTAAGCAGGGGCATGGTCAGCAAATGTTGTGGTGGGGACAGGATATGCTGGTGAGGGAGACTGTGATCTGTGGCACGTCTGAAATGATGGAGCTGTAATTCTAGTAGTTCCAGAGGGTACTGGTACACAAACTGTTTGAACTGTAATGTTCTCCTTCGTTTTATTACCAGAACTCCTAAATTGAATTATAGCCTCACAGCTTGTTGTTCCCTACTGTTTGTTCTTTATGCAAACTGTTTGTGTGTCATCATGATCTAGAGCTATTTTTGGCACAGCATTAATCTTTTTGTAATGTGACCTTGCCTTGTTAATACTTCCTCTCTGAGAGTTTATGAGGGGCCTGTTGGCTTTGTGCTCCAAAGCGCTGACTCAAGCTCTCTGAACACGCTGTCTGCTCGTCTGAGTGTGAGGGTTATGCCTGGATTTTGGGTGACCTGCTGGGCTTCAGTAATATTGTTTATGGTAGAGAGAGTGAAAAACTCCAGGCAGTGTAATTGGTCTGACAGCCACTTCCACGGTGTCTGTGGTATCACAAAGGAAAGTGCTGTCAAAACAGCAATGCCATGAGAGATATTAATGACAAAGTTGAGATGAATGGGACTTTGAATATGAGTAGTCTGATGACTAAGGAGAGGCTGGGATGCATTTGCATTTGTCATGACTGCCTGAACAGTGGTGGAGTGGGGGATGCTGCTTTGGAAATATCAACAGTAAAGCAGTATTAATATTTCAGTGAGATAAGTAATCTTCCTCAGACTTTCCAGCACCACATGCTGATATAGACTGTTTTTCAGCTTGCTGATGCTTTTTGTGTTAACATCTAATTTCCCACTTTGTGCTTTGTCATTCCCATTTCAAGCTTGTAATTACTCCTTGTGCTCTTGGAGAAAGTCTGCCTCACTTAATGAGAGTTGTTCCAATTTAGATAACAGAGGATTTTCTGGTGGAATTGACATACTGTATTTTAATACATGTTAATGAATACTTTTAATCATGTTAATTATGAATGTGTAGTCATGAAGCACTTTGATATTATACTATCAGATAGCAAAAGAAATACAAAGATGGGTAGAATCATTAAATTTCTGTAGCTGTAATGGTTCTAGATTTAAGCAAGGCCAGTTTTGAAAGGGAACATTCCGCCTTTTCTTAAACTGTTTAATTGTAGCTGGAAAAAGGCCATGAGTAAAAGATCCTCCACAGGCCCTGCAAAGAACCACATCTTAAAAATTATACAAGTTGCCTTCAAGGCAGATATATGTGCTGTTATTTGACTTAGACTGTGGATAGAACACTGCAGACTGAAAATGGAAATAAATGCTCCCGATCCTCCAGTGAGCTTGCAGTTCTCTCTGTGGCTGAAATGTGCTCAGTGGTATTTGTGAACTGAAACACCTAAAATACAGATGGATTAGGACTGGAATACTGCCATTTTAAAACTTTCCTCTGTATTTTAAGAAAGATGAAAAAAATCATACTAGATTGCAAGGTCTAAATAGGTCTCAGATTCTGTGAAACACTTTTTTAGTTACATTATTATAAAAATACTGACATTTTTATGCCCATAGTTGCACTCGAAGAAGAAAAGTTTCTAGCTTTTCTCTATATCTTGGTAAATAGAATTTAAAAATCTAATTCTTAAAAAGCTTGGCATCCATTATGTCTGTGTATGTATATTTTTTTATGCTGCCAAGAGCTGAATGGTAATTTCTGTACAGATAGATTAAGTCCTAAGCAGTAGTCCAGTATAGGAAGAAAAACAGAAGAAATGTCCCAAAATCTTACTTTGCGTTCCCACCATCTTGTGGCAGTCTGTGGTATTGCCTTAGGAAATTTAAAAGAAAAAATTACTTCAAAATATTGTGCACGTGTCCCTGTCTGCTAATCATGACCTGGGTTTCTAACCCCAGTTTAGGAAGCACCTTTCTCTGTACCAGTATACAGGATGTGCTTCAGGAGGTTCGTTCGAGGGCACAAGACTTTCTGCTGTTTCCTTGCTCCTCTCTCAGGTAGAACCACAATCTTTAGCACTCAACTAACCCTTTAGAGCAATAGTTTGTCAGTACTTCACATTGAAAGAAGAAAATTTATAAATTGCATTTATTTGCAAGGCTTCTGTCCCCTTCTTCAGCCTTTTTATCCTCCATCTGCTGTGCCCTCAAGGATTGATGTAAGATGATTCTTACTACATGAAGCATGGCAGTACAAAGTAGGGAGGATGATACCGCTTAATCCCCTTACTGGGAGATCTGTGCGCTAACTTTTAATCATTCTTCAGTAATTTCCCTCACTTAACCTGTTTGAATCTTGTATTTTGGAAAAGGCCTCTCCAGTTTTATGCAGATCATCTCTGGAAAGATGTAGTTCAGATCTTCAGCAATTTTCCTTGTTTAAGTAACAAAAATAGTAACAATAAATTCTTCAGAAAGACAGTCAGTGCCAAGCAATCAGAGTTAAATTCTCTGCAGATGGATGGCCTGTGCTCGCTCTCTCCTCAGGGCTTGTACTAAAGCTGACAGTTCACATCTGCTCTCTCTGGCTGTTTACTCTGACCAGGGAAAGTCTTCCCCTCTGCATTTGCTTTTTTTTTGCTTTCCGGTTACACTGACAACTTAGGAAACTGAAGATCTCTCTCTAAAATTGCTTCTTGGCTGAATAGTGGCAACTGCCTGGGCATGCATGCCATGGCTGTGTTCTAAAAAGTGTCAGCAAGACGTGCAGGCAACTACCTGAAAGATTATTGGGATCTGGGCTTTATGCCCTCGGGTTGTGCAGTCTGTGAAGAGTTTTGTTAGCCAGGATGTCAAGAAGAGCTTTGTTTCACTTAGTTGGCATCTGGATTGGGAACAGGTAGTATGGAAAGGTTAGAGGCCAAATCTGAGCTAGCGTATGAGATCTCATAAAAAAGTACAGTTATACCCATATCATGTATAGTACTGTTCCCTACCTTTGCTATATATGCACCCAAGGAACAGGGTGGGGTAAACACTGCTCTGAATTGAAGCCACTCGACAACAGAGGATTGCAATCAAGAGATTAGAGTCTAAACTTTCCTTAAAAATGTGGATTTGCATTCGTGCTTCACAGAGTTTCTCCAGAAAATGCTTTTTTGGAATTTGGGCTGGGAATTATTCATGATTGAAATAGAAATGTTTTCTCCAAATTTATTTTGAGGAGATTGGTGGTGGGTGACATTGAAATTTATACAGTGCTTTATCATCTGTCTTCTTCTGTTTTGACATGCCATACCACATTATTGTAAGGTTGTTCCCATCATTCTTGTTAAGATTTAACTTAGTAAAAGCCATTACTGTTTTAGCAGATCATTCCAAAATAATGATTAACATACCTCTAGGAAAGCTTAAGTGCATCAAATACCAGTGGTTCTTTTGAGACACTGTAAGTTTAAAAAATATTCCAAGTGTAAAATCTCCAAAGGAAAAGAAAATACATAGTAATGCACATTGTAGGAATGTCTGTGCATTTTCTGTTAATGAAATGAGCATAATTTAGTGTCTACTTCTTAAATTTTTCAGAAATCAGAGGGAAAGATACCAACTTGCAGTACAGCTCTTTATCTGAACCAGGGAAAGCATATAGAACATTCCAGTAAGGATTTGAATAAATGCCTGAGTGGCTAAACCCAGAGATGGTGTCAGATGTAATGCAAGAGAGATTTTTTCATGCTAAGTCATAGCTTTTGTCTAATTTCTACTTACTTTTCAGAGACATGTTCCTAAGTTACCAGAACATAGCTTTACACCGCAGAAACTTTCAAGCAAGTGTGATTGCATGCTCTGAACTTGTGATTTTGATTCTTCTCTCCATCTTCTTACTATCAGCATGCCTGATAAACAGCTGAGGCCTCTACTATCTGTGTCCCAAAAAACCACTTAAGTTTCTGCAAATGCAGTTACGGGAAAGCACATGCCATATCAGGTCTCTGACTGTCAGCCCTTTACCTGCTAGCATTCAGACTTTTCTGTTTAGCTTACTCAGTACACATAGAGCTAAAACTAATTTCCAGGGGATTTATGGTTCTGTGTGTAGAGTATATCCAGGTTTTCAGTNTCTACTATCTGTGTCCCAAAAAACCACTTAAGTTTCTGCAAATGCAGTTACGAGAAAGCACATGCCATATCAAGTCTCTGACTGTCAGCCCTGTAATGTTACCTGCTAGCATTCAGACATTTTCTGTTTGATGCCTTAGCTTACTCAGTACACATAGAGCTAAAACTAATTTCCAGGGGATTTATGGTTCTGTGTGTAGAGTATATCCAGGTTTTCAGTGTAAGAGCACAGCTAAAAGGCACAGTACTTACTTTGTGGGAACCCACAGGAAAAAGAGGCATGCCAGGGAAAGAACTGTAAATTCAGATGGGTAAGCTTCAATTAAACACCTGTGGTATTTATGGTTTCCTTTAAAACCTGCTTCCTTAATACTGATACCAGAGGAGATGGTGATACAGTGGAATTGAGACATGCTGGGCATGTTTTGGGAGCTGGGGCCATCTCTGGTAGGAGAATAATCCCCACTGTGTGAATGTAATGCCTGGTTTCTGGCTCAGGTGAAAAGGAAAAGCATTGCTTAAGACATATTTTGCATGTCTGGTGGAAGATGTTTGTCAACAAGATCCAGGATCTTCTCCATACCTGTGCCTGCAAATAGGACCGTATGTATAGCTATAAATCACCAGAGTTGACAGAAATTTGCCTGTGGGTATCCTAAGTTCTTTATAGGATCAAAAAAACCAACAAAAAGCAGATTACAGATAGGATCTGTAAATGTATATACTGCTGATGAGTAAAATCTGGGGTGGCAATAGAAAAGGGACACTTTTTAGCCTGTTGATCTCACAGTATTATCCTGAGTAACAGTTATGTCTTCTTGTTTTCCAACCCAACAGCAATACAGATGTGCACACAGTCGCTTCACTACTTAAGCTGTACCTAAGGGAACTGCCAGAACCAGTTGTACCATACGCAAAATACGAAGATTTCCTTTCCTGTGCCAAAATGCTCAGCAAGGAGGAAGAAACGGTGAGTTGGTACCTTGAGTAAGATGAAATAAAGGTTGTTCTGAAATAAAAGGCTGTTCCAGTTTTGAGGAGAGAAACTGGTTGTTGTCCTAATTAAATGTGTCCTAATTTAATTAAATCTATTAATTGAGACGGTTTTTGTATGAAAATTGTTGCCACCTGGGCCCTTTGGAAGTCTAAATAAGGGTGCATAGCATAACCATAGGTTTATTTGTTGCATGTCACTGAATCCAGTTCAAGTAAACATCATTGTAGTCGACAGCTTCCATTTTGCATGGAAGAGGCTTCTATTTTCTTGGATTAGATTCTGAACTGTAAAAGGATGGTTGCTGTTCAACTCTTGCTACTAAATCAAGAGTAATTTTTTTGTGAGCACTGGGATGCCAACTTTTACTAACTCTTGATTGAAGGCCTATGGGCTCTACTCCTTGCCTGTCATTGAATCACAGTGCTTCAGAAAGATGGAGCTGGCCATCTTCCAGACTCTCTTGAAGAAACAGCATAACAGAGATGAGCAAAATAAGGGTTCTGACTGGTAATATGTGCCCTGCAGTGGCATGCACCTACTACATATTATGTAGTGGGCACTTTCTTATGTCTGAGGACATAAGAAACTTAAGTGCCTGTTTTTACATTGTTCTGTGTGCTTATGGGTAATTAAGTCAACCCTGACATTTTCTTTTCCAAGTACATCTAAATAGGTTTATCCTGTTGATGTCAGTCTACTCCCCTAATTTTCTAAGATGGTTATTTCTGTTTAGTTCCTTTTTGAAAAGGAATTTGAAATTGTGCTAGAACTGGAACCCATCCCACCTAATCTTCTAAGTAACTAAGATGAGTAGGAGCCCCTTTTCAGTAAGAGGCTGTCTCCTCCTGACTTTTCATGATGACTACCAACTGCAGAGGTGATATTTGTTCCACCTGATGAAGTGGGGGAATAAGAAAAATCTGACGAACTGCGTTCTATGGCCATGACGTCTTAGACCTATTGAAATCAGACTGGTTTTCTTCAGTGTCCTTTACAGCTTGCTACAAGGGGCACATTCTTGTCAGCTGCTTGCAAAAGGTGGGAGTGAGATGTTCAGCTGTTTTGATTTAAGCTGCTCTTTGCACAAGTTATGGCAGGGGATCCTCAGAATTGAAGCTGCAGCTGTTTGCTTACTTGTTTTGCATATGCCTCTGAACACTGGTATCTCTGATGTAAAGCCACCTGACAGCCCTGCAGTTACTCATCATGTAGTTTACGCTTCAGTTATATTAATTCTGTAATTTTGCAGTGGCTTAGTTGAGTGTATTTATGTATTTCCTCTGTAACTATGCCATGAAGCACTTTATAAAATTAGTTTTGAAAGCAAGATTCAAATTACAGTGGCATTTCTGTGCTGGAGTTGGTCCTGACAGTTTGTGAAAAATCAGTGCTATGGGTGATGAGCCACTTCAATCCTTTTTGATGGCTTAGCAGTCCAGCTGTAAGGCTGTCTGATTGGATTTTCAGTTGATCTTTTTCTGTGCAGAAGTTGAAAGTGCAGTCACTATTAAGGGAAAGAGCTGCACGTCTTAATTCTTTCCTTAACCCACAGCCAGCAAACTTGTGCACTGTCATGCTCTGCCCATCTCGGACTTGCATTTGTTTTCATAACATATTGTAACCAAAACCCCACTGATGCTGACAAAGTACCATAACCTCATACTGTAAAAGAGCCTGAAGGCACTGGTTGGTGAGGAGCATGGCCAAGGCCTGTTTCCACAGGGTACAAAAATTAGTGTGTGATATTCTGCCCTTCCCATTCCCAGGATGGGCACAAACTGAAATAACTGTTTATTAGTCTGGTGGGGACCCGAACTGGGTAAAATAACCAAATAGTTTCTCATATGAAATGCCAAACAGTTAAACCGGAACTGGATCCTGGAAGCCTCAGCCTTGTTATTAGCAGGAGAAATGGAGCTGCTGGTCAAAGAAAGAAAGAATGAAACAGAAAGAAAAGACAGGATGAAACCAAGATACTTATTTACTTGTTTATTTTTTTCCAGAGCTAATCCTTGTTAGCCAAAACTAAAGTGGGTTCTACAAGCTGTTCCTGACCATAGCCTGTATGAACATGATGTGTTTGTTGTCTTGTAATTGGACTTGCTGACTTTTTACTGTCTGGTAAAATACTGAGAAACTGTGCCTCTTCACCCTTTATTTTTCCTTAAACCACTTAAAGGGCCTGAAAGAACTGGTGAAGCAAGTGAAGAGCCTGCCAGCTGTCAATTATAATCTGCTGAAATACATCTGTAGGTAAGTGCTCTTGCAAGAATATCACAATGGTATTTATAACTGTGAGCTGACAGACAAACCTGTCTGTCTATGTGCCCTGAAGGAAAAGCATTACTCACAGTTGGAGGACTGGTGAACTCAAGTGAATGCACTAAAACAGTGGGTTTACTACATGACTAATTAGTAATTTGCTCCAGCAAGCTGCACAGTTAGGACTTTTCTTTCATAAGCAGGCTGCACTCTACAAGGGGTGCAAAAAGGTAAAAGTGAATATGTTGTGTCCTTTTTATGGGACCCTAACTGTAGTTATGGGCCTTGGCTGTGCTTTCCTGAAGTGCACAGCCTTGAAAATTGTGTATGTCTTGTAGTATAGAGAGTAGTTTTGTGAATACATCTAAGATCTTAAAAACAGCATCGCACACAGTTGCAATTGGTGAACTTACAGAAAGTTCCCAGCATAAAACCCCTAAAATTTAAAACAATCTAAGCTTTTTATTAATTCAAAGTTTGCATTTTAATTTTATGTGCTAAATAGTTGATTAATTATGCTGGAGAAAGTTGCCACCTTCAACAGGGTTACCTTGTAGTCAGTCCAGAATGAGATTGAAATTTTTTTATCAATGTATCATATTGAAGAAAATCTGAAGAAGTTGAAGACAATAGCCTTAAGATTTCAATATGTTCCATGAGGACTCAGAATGGAATACTTGAACTACATTAAGGAACAATCACGAGCTATGACTTCTTTTTTTTTTCATTTTGTTTTTACATATTTCCTAAGGACCTCTTTCTTCCCCACAGATTCCTTGATGAAGTCCAGTCTTATTCAGGTGTAAACAAAATGAGTGTGCAAAATCTGGCTACCGTTTTTGGCCCCAACATCCTTCGCCCCAAAGTGGAAGATCCTCTGACTATCATGGAGGGTGAGCTTACTGTTCATAACTTCCAATAGAAAGAAGAAGTGCCTTTAGGTTTATTAACAGCACGTACCAGTCCATGTAGTATATGCAGTAAGTTCCATACATCTGTTCTATAGACACAGAAATTTTCAACCTGAGTGAACTTCTGGCTTAAATCTTGCAGGTTATGAAAGGTACTGAAACATGCAGCGTTGCAAACAGACTTTGCATGAGGTTGTTCTGCCCTAACAACTTTACTAAACATGCACTTTTTTTCTGAACACTTCCTGCAAACATGGCATGTTCTTAGTAAGCACATGTGGTTGGAGTGCAGTTAATATTTTACCACAGGTAAAATATTAAAAAAGCTGTGAGAAAACGTTACTACAGGTTCACACTGCAGTGACCCATGTAGAACCCCCCACCAAGGCAGTTGTGTATTACATGCCTTCTTGCACAACAGGGATCAAATTGTTTTTTGCATTCTGGTACTTACAGCAGTGTTCAGCGGTGGCATTTTGCCACGATTAAGGTAAAAACATGGGCATGACAATCTCCTCCTATAACCTCCTTCAAGGCTTAATCTTTGTGACTTTCATTCTCTACAAAGAACATGATTCCTTTTCTCGCTCCAAACACTTTTTTTTTTTTTTAATATGTAGGATTTCCTTGACTTTCTCGGAAATTAGGGAGGTACACAGACCTTACACTGAAAATTTTTCCTAAACTCAAAAAATGCAGTTTTCATAGTTTATTTGAGAGTGTATAGAATTACTCCTTTTCCATGAGTGTGATGCTTTTTCTCTTCCCCAGAACTCCAGTTCCCTGTCCACTTTGTTAATTTACTTGTTCTTCTGAAGTCTTATGTTTCCTTCTTCTTCCTTTTAATTCTTATCACAATGACTGTGTTGTTGTGAACAGAAACATGGCATTTCCAAATCATGTATGAAATCTGTGAATACCCAGGATTAGCTGTCTGAACAGTAGCTCAGACAAGTTAGAACACCTGAAGTAGAAAGGGTTTTTAATCATGATCTTGACTTTAATGTCTGGGTTCTCATTATCACAGAGGAAGGTTTGATCATGCATTTGATTCAAAAGTGTTTGCAAGAGCAGGTGTCTGATTTACATGCGTGACTGTGCATGAGTATCATCACACCTGTGCAGGTTCAAGTACCCTTAAATCTGTGTTTGTGGCTTCCACCGGTACATACTTTCCTCAAATGACCTGTGACTATCTGACACAGGGATGCAGAGATGAGCTTCACTGTGTCATTGAAGTCCTAGTTTACACATCTTACATCCTCTCCCCTTGATGATTTGAGAGGCAGACACAAGTCTTTCCTGCTTTGTTTCCTTCCTCTTCAGCTGTCTTGTCATGTCTCTCTCAGTTACTTTTTGTGTGTGTGTGTGTGCATCTGCTGCCCATGACTTCAACCTGTCTCTTTGTTTCTACCTGCAGAACTGCCAGACTGACTCAAGTAGTAGCTTCTCTTACCCTGGCACTTCTGTAGAGCTTAGCAGCCTGGTAGATAACAGCTGTGAATATTTTTCTTCATCAGGTAGCAAACTGGGCCTTCTTATCCATGCTTTTGCATTAAAATAGTGCAAAAAGTGGCTCAGATTGTTTAATGGGTTGGAATTGGAGAGAGATCTCAAAGAAGTGATTTGTACTGCCAAAGTTAGTAAGAATGGTGTCTCAGAAGTTGACATTTCCTGATGAGACACCATGCATCTTCAGCTCACCTGGGGCAGGGAAACAAATGGGGATTGGGGATGGGGAGAGGAGTTAGCCATCCCTAAATAAATACTGTCTTCTAGGTTTATATTTTTAAATTTATAATTTTGAATTTATAATTTTGAATATAAAAGGAACAGGCTGTTGTCTAAAGTTAGTGTGTTTGTTTGGGTTTTTTGAAAGTTTGTGCAAGAAAATTTTCATTTTTGTGGTTTCTTTGTTATTATTGTTCAGTTGGTTTGTTTGTTTGATTTTAAACTGGGTAGAAAGGGAAGATAATGTGTTTTGCCTGTTCTTGAAAGCAACTCTCCAGACTGGTTGTCAACAGCCCGAGCATTAAAATGATGGTGACTGCTGTAGGAAATGGGATGGGTACTACACTTGCTGTAGGAAAATACATGTATTTTTTCACTAATGAGAAACAGGTTTGAATAAAGAGATTTATGACCTCTCTTTAAGCATAACTTTAAGATTTGACAGAAGACAATGCTGATTTGCAATTATTCTACACATAGTTAAATGTATAGGGACTTTTAGCAAAGACTTGGCGTTGATTGGTGCTCATTGCCACCTTTCTTCATTGCTCTTTTTGGAAGATACAGAGTGCTTTTCTTCAACGGTCATTCAAAGGCAAACATGCAGCTATGGGTATCCATACCTGTATAATGGATTTGTTTGATTCAGGAGAGATTTTTTTTTTCGGAATTCCAACCATGGGGCAATTTTTTCCTTTCAAATGCAGTGGTAAAAGTTGCTTGAGTACAGTGCAATGTTTGTAGTAAAGTTCTGCACACAGCAGCTGACATCCTCAGAAGGAATACAACCAAGTGTGCCACGGGAGTAACTAAGTGAAATTTTCCTGCTGCCTAGTTCTAATGTATGATTTTACCATAGCAAACAAGCAAACAAGAACACTTAAAAAAGATGTTGAGTACCCACTGAATTGACTCTTGGTTGAATTGGCTCTTGGTACTTGTATTTTAAAAGGGTGGGGTATAAACATCAGAATATTAGAAAGGAGTTGATGTGAAACCATATTGCACAGTGGGAAGTTGCTGAGCACAGCAAGCCTCTGAAAGCTTTTTAGGAGTTTAAAAATGAGGTGGTTATTATAACTACCTTGCCCTTGTTCCTGAAATATTCTTAATAATGCTTAACAAGGGTCTGCTTAACAAAATAGAGTTGCACATCTTTGTCACTCTAAGTCCCGTTCTAAATGCTAGTGTGTAAATTACAGTGCAGTCAAGTAGTGTGCACACCAAGGGGTTGTTCTTTAAGAAGAAAGGTGGCCATTTATTACAGCACGTAGCAAGCTGTGGTTCTGCATTACTTCCATACTGTGCTATAATGTGGCATTGTTTCCTGGCTGCGTATAGCCTCACTGTGGAGTGGTTAAAGGCATTCACATTAATTCCACCTCATTTTGCTTCAGAAGACTAAAATGTCTGTGTTCCAGAAGGTGAATCCCTTGCCTGCCCATTTTCTGCTAAACTTATAAAGACAGGTGCTGTGCCAGGCTAAGACTTTAGCTTTAAAATGGTCATCACATTGAGTAGAAACACATCACTTAGAATTATGTTATCCTTTGTTATCCTTATCATCTCCTTCTTTGATCTTCCTGGGATGCAGTTACTGTCACGGTAATAGCTTCTTTGCAAATGTTCCTGTTGCCTGGGGGGTCTGTGAGGCCTGCTGGTTTGTTTTGATGGAAGAAGAGGTGATGCTGATGTGGCCCTGTAGCCAAGAGGCACTTCAGTCTTTTTAAACATTCAGGGTGTTACGCAAATGGATGCATTGTATAAATAAGCAGAATGTTTACTAAGTATTTGTGGAATATGATGGATAAGATATGTGTAGGCCTTAAATAAAGCAAGACATTCATGACCATGTGCTTGGTGTCTCCTTTCAGGTACAGTAGTAGTCCAGCAGCTCATGTCAGTGATGATTAGCAAACATGAAGAACTGTTTCCCAAGGATGCAGACCCTCAGGTGGGACCTGAGGTATGCAACAACAACAATGAAATTCCAAAGAAAACGACTGCAGGGCAGCTACAGAACAAAGAAAACAACAATACCAAGGAGACGGCAGTGAGGCGCTGCTCTTGGGACAAGCCTGAGTCTCCCCAAAGGGGAAGCATGGACAGTGAGTCTCCATCTGCCCTGCCAGGCAGCAAGACAAATAGCCCCAGGAACAGCATCCAGAAACTAGATGTCACCAGAAGCCCACCACTCATGGTGAAAAAGAATCCTGCTTTTAATAAAGGTAGCGGCATAGTCACTAACGGGTCCTTCAGCAGCTCTGTGGAGGGCCCCGAGAAGAGCCAGACCTTACCAAACTGTTCCCTGCAAACCAGGAGAACGTCATCCCTGAAAGGACCGGTGACTAAGATGGGAACACACAGCGTGCAGAACGGAGGTGTGAGGATGGGTGTTTCCAGCACAGATGGGCACAGCAACACCCTCAACAGCCGGGCCCCGGGCTGGGTGCCCAATGGCTACGTCACTCTGAGGGACAACAAGCAGAAGGAATCTGTGAGCGAGTCAGGACAGCACAACAGGCTTTCCACCTACGACAATGTCCACCAGCAGTTCTCTATGGTGAACTCTGATGACAAACAGAGCGTGGACAGTGCCACCTGGTCAACGTCCTCTTGTGAGATATCCCTCCCTGAGAACTCCAACTCCTGTCGTTCCTCCACCACCACCTGCCCTGAGCAGGACTTTTATGCGGGTAACTTCGAAGATTCTGTGCTGGATGGGCCACCACACGAAGACCTCTCTAACCCAGGTGACTATGAGAATAAAAGTGACAGAAGGAGTGTGGGGGGCCATAGCAGCCGAGCCACCAGCAGCAGTGATAACAGCGAAACGTTTGTGGCCAACAGTACTAACAATCACAGTGCTTTGCACAGCCTGGTGTCCAGCTTGAAGCAAGAGATGGCCAAGCAAAAACTAGAGTATGAGACAAGGATAAAAAGGTAAGCTGTTTTGGCTCTGCCATCTGACTGCCTTCTGCAGAACAAATCCAAGTTTTCCCTCTCGTGTTTGCACTAGGTGCAGTCACTGGTGTGTCACTAGGTGCTTGCCAGCAAGCTTCTCATCTTTCAGTATTGACATGCTCTGGCATTGCTTCTGTGACACAGCGATCCCAAGGGGTTTGTTTCAGAGCAATTGTTTGCCACAGTTATGACATGCTCTCCTGTTGGCATCAAAAATAGACCCAGAACCTTGTGAGTTTCTGTAAAATATAATTAACTAAATCAGTAGACTCTCCGAACATTTTCAATATTGATGCATGTTCTCTAGAGACTGAGAAAGGCAACTGAAACTGCCTTTCAGTGAAAGCAGTGTTGTGGCTTACACCATCCTGAATTTTTTGGGATGGGGAGGCTGCTGGGCTCCTTTTGGGTTCTCATTTCTCTTGAGACAGTGCAGCATCTGGGAGTTACCTCTGCTTACAGTCTTTTCTCTGCTCTCCTGCTTTACCTGAGCCTCTCCTTCAAAGATTGGACCTATTAAAGGAGGCACCTTCTTTAATAGGTCAGCCTGTGCCTTTGTCTACAGGTAGTGCAGAATCTGCTTGTACACAAGGTTGCTGGAGTGGATGGCCATAATGGTCCATGAATAACCTCAGAGTCTGGGTTTAGCATTAACTAGTGCACACATTAACTAGTCACAGCAGCACAGAGCTGAATGTGCTGTGTTTGTAAATAAGGGTTCTTCAGTAAAGGTATTCGGGACTTTTTGTCCTCAGCTCTGTTACACAGCAGCTCTTTGCATTGGTACCTCTGGCACTGCAGGTCATAGTGGGATCACAACATGTGACATTTAATGGCAACAGCAGTTGCCAGTCGAAGTGCAGCACACAGAATGTTGAGGTCTTTCACCCACATCACTATTTTCAGCGTAGTATGCAGTGTAGGAGAGCACTTCATAAAAGGTTTAATGTGAATGATGACTCTGTATTTAATACCACCAAGATTATAGAATCATGGAATGGTTTGATTTGGAAGAGACCCATCACCCTCACAATAAAGAATTTCTTTCTAATGTTTAACCTAAATTTCCCCTCTTTCAGTTTGAAGCCATTCCTCCTTGTCCTATCACTACAGTTCCTTTTGTAGAGTCCCTCTCTGGCTTCCATGTAGGCCGCCTTCAGATACTGGAAGGTTGCTATGAGATCTCCACACAACCTTCTCTTCTCCAGGCTGAACAGCCCCAACTTTCTCAGCCTGTTTTCAGAGGGGAGGTGCCCCACTCCTCTTATCAACTTTGTGGCCTCCTCTGGACTTGCTCCAACAGTTCAATGTCCTTCTTATGTTGGGAGAACCAGAACGGTACACAGTATTCCAGGTAGGGTCTCACCAGAGCAGAGTGGGAGGGAATTGCCTCCCTCAGCCTGTTGGCCACATTCCTTTTGATGCAGCACAGGACACGTTTGGCTTTCTGGGTTGTGAGCACCCACTACCAGGTCATCTTTACTTTTTCATGAACCATCATCCACGAGTCTTTCTCCTCATGGCTGCTCTCAGCGACTTCTCTGCCCAACCTGTAGGTGTGTCTGGGATTGGCACAACCCAGGTGTAGGACTCTGTACTTCACTTTGTTGAACTTCCTGAGATCCATATTTACAGATATATGCAGATCCATATTTGCAAAGAGATACAGGAGGTAAATCAGCTGAAGAAAGGAGATTAGCAGTGAAACAAAGGCATTCAGGGCATTACTCTGGCCTTGTAGGTGTGACACTAGTGAACTACAGCAGGAGCTGGGTGTCAACACTTCCAGAAGTAAAAGGAGTAGTTAGCCTATTCCTGGAGAATTAGATGGAGCTGTTTGCCTCTGTGCCTCTTGCGTCTGTGGCTGTTCCAAGGCATTTTGTAAATGAGCTACCAAAGAGAACGGTTCATTGATGGAAGCCATGGTTTGTAGTCTCAGCTTTGTAAATGAAAAGACGTACATGAAATTGTTGGTGCTGTGCATTTCTGCTTGTTTGAGTGAGGAGTGCTGCTCAGGAGCTATCTGCTTTTGTTTCATTTATGCAGCTTGGAGCAGAGAAATCTCACCCTGGAGACGGAAATGATGGCCCTGCATGAAGAACTGGATCAGGAGCGGAAGAAGTTCACAATGGTAGAAATCAAAATGCGTAATGCCGAGCGGGCAAAGGAGGATGCAGAGAAGAGGAATGATATGCTGCAGAAGGAAATGGAGCAGTTTTTCTCTACTTTTGGAGAACTGACAGTGGAGTCTCGCAGACCAGAAAGAGGCAACACCATCTGGATCCAGTGAGCTTTGAGAGAGTAGACTGTGGGACTTTAGGAAGGGCTTGGGGGTATTATACTGTATCAGGTGGCTGGTCACCTGTCTGAGGCTAGTACTCAACAAAATGTTATAAACCCTTGAAGGAAGAAATCATACAGACATTAACCACTCATATCTACAGTGTGTACTTGTCAAGTTATACTCTTTGAATGCTTCATGAGACTACTGTCAAGTGTTACAACTGGATATGTGTATATAAATTTAAAAAACCCACACCTTAGAGAGCAAGAGATGTATCTGAAGAAATATTTTAATGCAAGTCTTGTATTTAAACTGGTAAATTGAAATGTTGTTGCAATCAAGCTTTATATAAAGGCTTTTCTCCCTTGCACTTAACATAATAAGCTATTTTTGGCATTGTGTTACCATCAGCTTATTTTGTATATCAAATGTTTTTTTCTGTTTTTGTTTTGTTACCCCTTTTGCTGGGGAGTGAAGATAAACAGATATGTTAAGGTTTATGTGTCAATGGTTAACCCTGATTTGCGTCGCTTCTAAAAAGACAGCAGGGTGAGAAAACAGAAGTATTCAATGGGCAAAATAAAGCAGCACTAATTTAACAGAAGTGGTGGCCAGGGTAGAACCAAATGAGGATATTAAGTCAGCAAAGTTGGGGGCAGTGGCAAAGGGGTAACAGCTGCTTATTTGGGAGCAAATGTGGGTGGCATAGTAAGAAACTGGGAGAGGGGGAAAGGGAAACTTAAGGAGAAGTTAATCACATGACCAGAGCATTTTGGTGTACCCTAAAGAAGCCCCTGCCTGATCACTGCGGCTCAGAGAAGGAATATAAACTAGTTGTTCTGACCATATTGGCATCTGACTTACCTCTGTACTGTGGGTGAAAGTGAGTCCTTTTTGTAATGCAGGTGAAGGGTCACGCGGAGGGGATGAACCGGAGATCCTGGTAGCCTTGTCAGTGTGATGGGTACTGACAAAAATACCAAAAACATTATCTCCAGAGTAGAAATTACTGGAGCAACTGGCAACAAACAGTAACTGAGGAAGAAAGCACACCAACATATTCACCACTTGTATTGACAGTGTATATTAGCAAGGTATCACGCTGTCTCAGTGCTTCAAGACATTACTGTCAAGTGTTACAACTGTGAAAGTCTCCAGGCTCTCGGCATCACCAAGGGAACACCTAGAGGGAACAGCCTGGAGCCTAACAGCGTGTGGAATGCCAGTGCAAATGAAACAGCAAAGCCATGCTGTAAATTAATCATTTGTTTGGCATCTTTATATACAGTAAGTATAACTGTATTTTCTACACCATGTTAAGGATGTTTTGGTTTAACTTTGCGTTTGGACTGCAAGCAATATTTTTAGAGAGGATTGTTGAGACATCTTGGCTTCCCTCTAGTGTCTCTTAAATATATTGCAATTATTTTTTAATTCCAGTTGAGAAACGAATGGTGAAGGTAACCTCAAAGAACATTCTTGGTTGTAGCATGTATATTCGACAAGTGTTAATTGGATGTGGGAATTATACTGGGAAGCAAGCATGGGTTTACATTTCAGAGAAATATTGAGCATTACACATGGTGCTTGTTGATGCTTGTTTGTGTCTGGTGAGATTCAGAGTCCCCAGTTGCACCTGTTGTACTAATTACTGTGGAAATGTCTAGTGCTCGTTCAGTCTCTGTGTGAATCAGAAAAAGCCAGACAGGGAGAAATCAAGGTATTAGGGAGGCACATGTTTATATCAGTTTACAGCAATCACAAGGTGTACCCACAATGGTGAGAGAAGGAAACAGATTACTGTGTTAATTCTGATTTTTTAATTGGATGAGTGACCTTGATATCTGATGCAAAAGGCTTCAAAGCCAACTCACAATTCAAGCAGTATCTGACATCTGTTAACATGACATCAGAGTCTCTGAGATAAGTCTTTTCTTAACTGGAATATATATTTTTGCACTAGATATATATACAGTAGTGAATGCTTTTTTAGAAGCTCATGTTAGGCAGGATTTGTCTGTTTGAAGCTTGTCTTCATCTAGATATGTAGATTGTCTTCATGTGTCAGAAGTTATTTCAGTCAGTTCCTCATAGGATGTTCAAATTCCAGTTTATGGCTAAGTACTGATACCCAAATTTTTTGCTTTGCAATCCAGAACAAGACTTCACCTCCCTATCTCTGCAGAAATCGTCTAAACAGATGGGAAACTTGAGCAGGCACAGTGAATTCAGAAAATACTACCAACAATAAAGGTCCATTCCCATACCTGCTCCTCCTGTGAGACTTCATCAGCATTTAGGCTGTGATGATGAAGTTTATTTATGTCCTTAATGGTAATCTTCATGTTCCTTTTAATGTCCTAGTTCTTAAAAAGCACAAAGGCCTTGATGTTTCTCACATTCAGAATATAACACTTGTAACTTCTCAGTTGTATGATACCATTCCCATGTGGTTCACAACTCGTGCTGCTTTGTTCCCTTTAGCTTGTCTAGGCTGTGTGTGAAATAACCTGTTGGGGAGGGCATGCTGGTGGATCTAAGTGGCCAGAAGATTAAGTCATGCTACCTCTCATTCTTTGGAGTGGAAAGGGGCAAGATTTATTCACAAGATTCAGGTCAACGCAGACTGAGCCTGAAGGCTCTGAAAAAAACTATAAGGATTCCATGCAGTGCATTTGTTGACAACTCATAAGGCAGTTTTTCAGGATTCTTAACTGTTCAGCTGTTGAATGAAACTGAGACAACTGGTTTTATCCCCATTTTGTGTAATGAAACAGGTCATCTTTCATTACAGGCCAAGTCGACAGTTTTACCTGCTACGAGAGAATGCTAAGTTTCAAGTACCCATTAAAAAAGGTGTAATAATAAATTTGCTTTCACCTCTTTCTCACAAGTCTGTGAGCTCCCCAAATTAATAATCTGTTGTATGAATTCACTGGCCAGCTCCAAGCTCAGAATGGCAGAGTCAGCCCTTCTAGCACATTGTCTCTTTGCCTCGTGCACAGTGCACAAGAGACAATGCTTTTACAATTAATACAGATGGTGGAAGAAAATCTCTTGAGCTAATGACCACCTAGCCCAGTCACAGGGTGTGATTACATTACATTCAGAAGCGTCACTTCAGGGCAGCAACACAAGTAGGCTAGAGTTGGGGGACATAGAGTAAGAAGAGTGCACTCTTACCACTTTTAATCCCATCTCCAGCCACATCTTTGGAGTATTGGAGTGGGTACTGATACACTATGTGCCTTTCCACAGTAGACTGGAAAAGTGGCAGACACACCCCATACCTTTCAAGTGTTAGAATCTGATGTTTGGCTTTGAAAAGTTTTTGTCTTCCCTTCTGTTTGTGAGAATCCTGCTCCACGTTTGGAGTATGCTCTGGTGCAGCAGAATAAATAAACTTGCTACACATCTTTGCTACATGTTGTTATTTCAGCATCTCAAACTCAACCACTCAGCATCAGTTTTCCAAGTATGAAAAGGAATAAACAAAATGCTGTGTTAAATGACATGCAAAACTGGTATGTTAGTATAAGAATAAAGAGGAAAGGAACTTGCTAATATTACTCACTTTTAAGATCTATAAGCAGTACTTGATCTAGTAGTTAAAATGACAGTTCAGAATTTTATGAGAAAAATACAATTTGCTCAAGAGAATGAATATTTAACAAACATTTCATGTGTAGCATCCCTGGTGGGATGAACAGAGGCAGGGCAAGGAGACACTGAATAAACAGGTACAGTGATTTGCACATTCTGACAGCCCAGTCAAAACAGTGAGTTGCCTCCAGCTGCTGTATGCTCTAACGCTTCCTGGCTGAGTGAAACTGCTAATTAATTTCCTTTCTTATTCTGCGTTCCCCCTGGAGTCTGTCCATTGAAGAGGAGAGTGTCTGCAGACTGTGCCGCTGGCAAATCTGCAAGGAAGTAGAGGGGAGGGAAAGGGGAGATGGGTGAATAGAAATTAACACTACTAGTGATGTGGGCATGCAAAAATAGAGGAAAGAGATGGGAGAGATGAGAAAAATGAGGAAGTTAATATACCTGAAATTGCCATGTGTAGGTGGTAGTAATTTGCCCTCAGTTAAGAGCATTCTTTCTGAAAGCTTGTTTCTACAAATGGGTTACTATAGTTAATGCTGTGTTATTCTTTCAGAGTTCTTCCAGCTCTAAATTACTTCCTGGGCCGACACCAGTAGCTGCATCAGCTGTTCCACAACTACCTTCCTTGCTTTTACCAATCCTGTGTGCTAACAGTGAGAGTTCACATGAACTACCAAAGGCACTGCTGTGAGAGCTGACTGAAAGGCTGGGAGCCCTGGAAGGTCAGATGGTTCCCCATGGGTTACCAGCCCTTGCTCTGGGAACAGCTAATGGCCCCAGACTGTCGTTCAGCATCTCTGGAAATAAAATTATATACAGCAGATGCTCATTGATATAAATTGCCCTAGCTCTACAGATGTTTAGGAAGCAGCGAGAGAAGCTGAGGAGCTTTCCCTACGAGGCTTTTAGAAGCTGTCATAATGTAATTACAATTAGCGTTGGTGATCTAGTTTTATTAGAAAAATGCTTGTCAGCAACAAAACAAGTTTCTTTACTGTGCCAATAATAAGGGAGAGCGTGAAAAATTTTTGGGGCCAGAAACATGATCATGATGCAAATATATTCCTCCCTTTTTCCCAAAGGGGTCTGGGATAATGAGCTTTATATGCAATAACATTCCATTTCTGATTCTTTTAAATACAGTAATGGGAAATCTTTTCTATCTCTGTATGTATTACTCTTTTCATGCAAAAGAGGTTTGAAATTATTAGTGTTCAGCAGGACTTTATGTTTAAAATACTGTTACGAGCATGGCTCATGTAATTTTTAACTGTATGGTATTTAGGAGGTGACTTGGCTTGAGACTAAAAGAGGTAGTTTTGAGCACCAGTATTTTCTCTGCTGTTAATGTGACAAAGGTACAGGCCTTGATTTTTCAACCTTAACAGTTGCTGAAATGTAGTCCTACAGTTCAGTCAAAAAAATACTGATTGTTGCATGTGGTACCACTTGCAAATCTCAAACTATAACAAAAAATGTTCTCCAAGTCTTCAGCATTGCTAAGCTATGCCAGTAACTCGTGTTTTTAATTGCACATTCTTTATATTGGGCTGAATTAGAGAACCTGGATTTTGGCAGAGCAGGATGAGAAATGCAGTGCTAGTTCTTCCCACTTTTAACCTAGACTGAGCACTCTGGTGAGATTTACTCTTGCAGATGTGTGCCTTGTGTAACAGTGAGATCTTAGGGTACAATGTTTTGTGTGAAGATGTTACGAATTCACACCTACCTAATTCCATAGTAGTTCCCATGTATAGGCATGCCCTAATACTAATAGTGTGTGTGGATAATGGATCTGTTTGTATAGTTTAGTAGTATTAGTAACTAGTGCATCACAATTGACTTAATTGATATCCTTCTGTTTGGCTGAAGGGACCTACATCAAAGGAGGCTGAAACAGGAAGTAAGCAGGGTATGAACCATGACAGAAATGAAGCATCTCTGGAGGCAATTCCAAAGGCCATTAAGAGAACAGTTCATGAACTATTAATGTATTTCCGTGCTGCCAGCTGGACCTGTTTTTCCCAAGGCCCAAAAGCACGCTAAGCTATTAAAAACCTCGTCTAATAAGGAAAGAAGTAGAGACCTGCTGGTACCAAGTCTGGAGGATATGCTGAGTAAAGATGGACAGCTTTGGATGCACAGGAGCCAGCAGGGGCTGAGTAAATCTGAAGTAGTTTGCAGGACCAGGCACATCCACCAGTTTATGTTCTCAGTCCACAGTTCAGCGAATATGCCCATGTGGCAAAGCAGGCTGTGCTAGTTCTGGAGGTGGCTTGGTCCGTGCAGAACTAGCTCCAGGCATCATCAAGCTCCTCAGCATATCAAGATCAGCTATCTTGCATTCACAGGGTAGGCATTCCCCAAACTGTTCAGCTACAGCCCCAGTGCTTCTCCTCTGTCTTTCTCATAGGATTGTGGCCACGGAAGAGGAGGCAGGTGGATTTGTGTGTCTTTTGAAAGAGGCAATGGATGGAGAAGGAAGTGACCCACCTGCTCACCTTATACCTAACAGGTAGTCTGGAAGATACAGGTTTATGTAGCTTTTATCATTGCTCACCACAGGCACTGACAGATGAGTCCCTGGCAGTTCCCAGCTGTGGTAGGGCTTGCTATGTTAGTGCAATTGGAAAGGACTGCCAGCTCCCAGCCTTGGAATCCATGCTAACACTACAGCTCCAGGTTTCACTCAGACAAAAATGAAGATAATGGCAAAGCAGAACATCTTCCCTATGACTGGGGCTGGCAGGTGAGAACAGGTTCATGGTAGTTGACAGACCCATTTAGTTCTGTGTTGGAAAACATTTAGAGAGAGATGGTCCTTTGGGAAGTGTGCCCACAAGGAAAATAAAAGAGAGATCACAGCTGAGGTTCACTTCTGAACTGTCATGACACTATGCCCTTAATTGAAGTTGGAGGGGAAGCAATTGTGGAAGTCAGCTATGAGTGGGGGAGGGGTGTACTGGTAGAAATGTGGAATAAACTCCAAACAAATTTAATATTGAGAAGGGAGCTTTGCTATTGAAGTCTTCATTTTGAGTCTGAATCTTAATGCTGATGAAAAGAGCTGCATTGGCAGATCTAAAGAGGTGTCTTCTGTTTGTTCAGTAATGAGCACATGGCACACAGTAGTCATAAAACTACTCCCTGGGCAGCACAGCAGTGCATTTCTGTCTTTTCTGGCACACATGGAAATGACCTATGCTGGCCTGTAGAGACTGCACTCTTTCTGTTCATTCTGTGCACACAGCTGTAACTTAAGTCGATTGAGTGGATGTCCTCAGTCACACAGCTATGCCCAGTGCCCCAGCCAGGATTCTGGGCTACCTGAGGGGTCTCTTAGATTTGCTTTTATGTTGAATTTCAGTTGTTGAAATTGAGCCTGCGCTCTGCATGTAAACAGGAAAAAAGGATTGACCAAGATTACCGAGTTCACTTGTTCTTCTTGAGGTCTAACACTTACAAAATGTGGGGCTTAATCATCTTAATATTGAAGTTGAAGCAATTTTTGTGATCACAGCAGGGAGAAGGACTACATAAGAATCATAGCTATATTACTACCACGGGTCAGAAATTATTGTTGTCATTACAATCAGGGAACTGAGGAGAAATCCTTCTCCATTTTTTAAATACATATTTTAGGAATAGTTGTTTAGAAGAACTTCATTCTTCTGTGTAAAGTCTGTGTTCTGTGTTAATTACATACACACAGAGGTAGGCGGTGTGTGGTGCTGTGGATTCACGGTGTGGCAGGTTTTTGTTTCCTCACAGTTTCTGGGCAGTTTTACTAAAATATAAACAAATTACTTGTATTCTGCTTCTCTACTATTCAAGTTCTACTGTCAAGGCAAACAGGAAGAAAGAAGAATTAAAAAGGAAAGCCCAGCTACAGTTACAGTTTCTTTGTTCAAACCCTATAATCTCAGTAGGCCTATATAATACCCTATTCTTTGTAAACTTCTAATTCCAATACACTATAGTAGTACCATAATTGCACACTGAAACATGTCTCAGGCAAGGCATGCTTTCTGATACTTTAGTAATGCTTTGCAATACTTAACAATGAACCTTATTGTTACTGTGGGAAGAGCCAGATCCACTGCAACTCAGCAAAGGCTGTTAAAAAAGGCAGGATGGCAGGAGACAACGTCCATGCTGGTGAACACAAATCAAAAGGCTTGTTGTGTCCACTGATTTCCTACTTAGGGCTTTAAAAAAATTAGGAAATAATCATTTGTGAACATTAGGTATAAATTTTGCATTGATTTTGATATGAAATACTTGCATATGGAAGATGGATAGATAGTTAATAGGTGTGTGTTGAACATATTAAAAAAGTCAGCAGAATTACTTTGACTTGGCCTGAGAAGCTGGAGTCCAATCAGTGACCCTTCTGAGGGCAGCAGTCACGTTCATATGATGGCTTGCACTGAGAATGTTAATGTTTGACTGAAGGCCTGTGATTCTACAGCAAACAAATCTGTTGTTGTCTTCTCTCTTTATCTGCAGTGGCTTAAACGTGAACAATGGACACTTTTTGACCCTGCATGTGAGAAAAGGATAAATTATCTGCTCATCAGGGGCGAGTCAAAGTCCCTGAAAGGTATGCAAGCATATGGGGCAGTTCTAATACATTAAATGACACTGCTTTAAAATGGCATAACTGTTATAACCAAGAGCAAGGTTTTGCTCAAGCAGCAAATGTTTGCCAACAAATTAGGGTGGGCTTTGGCAATGAATGAGAAGATGTGAGGTTAAAGGAAAACACAGAGTCTTTAATCATGCAGGACCTGATTAAAGGTCCTTAAAGATTTAAGGTTAAAGACTTTAATTTGGGGTCAAATGTGGCCTACAGTCAACAGAAGACAGTAAACAGAAGAACTTTCCTTCATAGGGAAGATGGGATTTTAGTCAGGCACCAGCATGAATCCAAGAAGATTTTATTTCAATTTTGTTGACTGCATACCAAATTTAATTAATTCAGTCTAACCAATGGGGTACATGTAATCAACAGATCATTAAAAGGTTTTAAAAAAGAGGTTACATGGATTTAGTCTAGAGACCAGCATCGAAAGCCCAGCACACAGTGCTGTACCAGAGAAGAGGAAGCAATGAAACAATCCATGCAGCCCACTCCTGTGCCATTTTATATTCAGCAACTATATGTAAGTCTTTTAAGTTAACACAGGCCTCATATCAAACCCAGAAATAACAACATTGTTTGGAAATTCTGTGGCTTCTCACACTTCATATTACAGGCTCTCCACCACTAAATTTGGCTGTTTGTGAGTGAAAATAGCTAGGTTATGCTTAAACTGCTTCATAAATTAGCTTAAACTGTTTCATAAATTAGCTGAAGCCCTGCAGTGCATGTGCACACCCACGCTGGTCAGTGATATCCATGTGTGCTGTATCCTGTTACTCAGCAAGAACATTTGCTTTTTGAGTGGTAGCCTGGGTCCTGTGATTTACAGCAATAATTACAGTTGCAACCTCTTTGCAGTGTTCATGTCCCCAAGCACTGTGCAAGGCCCCGGCACTGCTGCTCTCGTAGCTTCCTTGCTTTGTCCTGGCAGCACAGCCTCTTGCTCGTTCCAGGCCTTTGGGGAACACCCTCAGACCTGTTCCTGGGAGGAGTGATACTCTGTTTTGTTTCAACAGATTACTGACAGTTTGCATGGATAATTTACTAATCCAAACTCCCTTACCAATGGTCCTCCTCCCTTACTTCCTTTTTTTATGATTATTTTTCCTTAAACTTTCTACCTTCTTAGGCAAGGCCCAGAAAACTTGCCACAATCTTGACAGTTTACTGGTTGTTCAGTGATTAATCTCTGGCCGTCTATTAAACTGGGTTTACTTCCTTCTTCATGATTTTTGGCACTGACTGTTTAAGGGAATGTTAATTTGCCTCAGTGTTCCGTATGTTGGGGCAGCAGGCGTCGTACCAGCATAGGAGGTTGACATAAGATGCATAGGACATGTAGCCATTTGATGGAGCATGGGTGCTCTGAGGCAAGGCAAGGTGTTGCAAGAAAACCTTCACTAAGGTACAGCAATCCTAGGATGGAGGTATTTAATTTTTGGGTTTTTTCTAGTACGAGTTTTCTATCAAGACACCAAATATTTTATTCTTCAGCTGATTAAAAGATTAGCTACTAGGAAAACTGAGGATGAGAGATATTTACAAACTTACATCTCCTGATCCACTGGAAATATAAACTAAAGGTAGATATTACAGTTGAAATTTTTACTTTTGTCTTTTGTAGGGGGTGTCATGTTTTGGTTGGTTGGTTGGGGGTTTTTTTTGATGAAAAATGCCTTGCAAGGACTAATTCCATCTTTAAGGTAAACTCCAGACATGCTAACTGTTTCACATCTCCACAAAAGGAAGGGCATCTTGAAGGTCTTCTGTGAAACTCTTGGCAGTGACCCTTTTTACTCTTATAAAATGTCCTCTTGGGCAATTGTAAATATCTTTCCCTACGGGGTCCTAATAGCCATTGCTAAAATGTCTCTGGGCTTCTTTTCATCTAATAACTCTGTTGATTTCTCAGGTTTTCTGTGGACCACTAACAACTTGGGCCAAGTATCTGCACTGATGAAGCCACATTGCAGAAAATTACTAACACTAAATGAAAAAGAAGTTGCAGAATAAACCTTGCAAATGTAGAAAGCTGTGATCCAAATCCAGGAAATGTGTGTTTGGATAAAACCTGAAGTCCTGAGCTTTTCATATGTATATTAATCTTAGCAAGAATTGACCTACTCTTCTGAAGTTAAGTAAGCATATTATCAGGTCGAGAATAACTTGGGGAAAAACACCCAAAACCGAGAAAAACTAAACAAACCACATCTATCTTTAAAATGCTTTCTCACATGTAATTTAAATGTTTGATCCCAACACTGAATGCCATTATTTGACACATAAAACTTGTTAAATGTGTGAATTACTAGTGTTTTAAGCTGATATAGTAGAAGGAAAGCCTGGTGTCATTATCTTCAATTGCAGTGAGAATCATGCTTTTAAAATAACTGTTAAGGACTGCAGTGGTTTCAAGCTTCAGAGACTTTTTTTTTTTTTTTAAAAGAGCAGTAGATAAATACATAGTGATATATAAACAGAGAGTACTCCATCTGTATTTGTAAATATAAATGAGACTTCCTGAGAGATGTATAATAAGGCATTTTATTCTTTCCTATTTGACTCCAGTTACCACAGCATTTCTTCATTGTAACTGTCTATTCTTACTAAGTAGCTAATGTTAGCTGTAGCAGCCACAATAGCATACATTGTATTATCAGTGAGGCAGTTCTTCTGAATACTGATACAACACAAAGAAGAAAACCCTCACAGACTGTAATACACATTAGGAAGTCATTTTTGGTAGTCAGTGGGAGGTTGCATTGTTGTATCTCATAAATAGAGACAAGAGTAATCATATTGTACTATTTATGCAGACGTTTTTCTAGCATGGAATTTAGTTGTGCAGGCTCAACACAAAATTTCAAGGGTGTGGTTGTGCCTCCTCTTCAGGCTGCTTTATGATCTCCAGAATTCTCATTAGACTTTGGCCTTGATTGATGGCTCTTGGGGAGTTAAGCTTCCTTGAATTTATTAGAAACACTGTACAAGGAACTTCTGTTGTCTAACCAAGAAAGGGGGCAAGACATAATCAGTCATCTCCGGATAGTCTTGGAACATTACTTTCATGAATCATAGCCTGAAACAATATTATTGTTACTGGACTTCTGAAAAATTCTGGTAATTATTGTCTTGGATTGTGACCAGGATGGAGATTGACTGATGAATAACTTCCATCATTGTGGAATCCTATAAACAGGCATCTTAAGTGAGGCTCTTTGAGGTCTCCTGGACCACAGTGGGCTGAGACCAACATCTCCCTGTGAGTGGGACACCGCTCGGAGCTTGCAGCTCTCAAATTTGCAATAATTGGAGGATCATCACCAAAAGCTGGCGGTAGAGCCTGGGCTGACACCCCCACTCCTCAAGGCTCAAACTTTGCCTGTTGAGAACTGCAGAGGCATTTGACTTGAGTATTTCACTGAACTCAAAGGGAATTTTTTTAACATATACACCTTAGTACACTTATATACACATCGTTGTGTCTGTGTGTATGTGTGTGTGAGAATTGATTTGAACACCCTACAGCAAGTATAGTGTGAATGTTGCCATCTCGGATCTGTGCTTAAGTCACTGTTGCAATTGTGATAAGTCCTATTGAATCTTAATAAAATGATACATTAGAAAATAATTAAGTCCTACTAAATCCCTTAGATACAGACTGTTGACTAAGTCTGGTACTCAGGCTGGATGCATCTGCACCTACGCTCCACCAGGAATTCAGAAAGCAAGGGGATCCTCTCTGAACCTCGTGACTAAAAGGAAGAGTCTCTTTTTCCTTACCCTTTCCCATCCTCTGTCTCTGTATAAATCATTCTAAATTGATTCTAATCTGCTTTTCCTTTGTATGTTTCATCCATGCAGTAAGTAGTAGAGTGAACCCTGCCATCAAACATTGTCAGGCTTTTCCCAGTTTAGATTAAACCTGCTTTTGTAATACCTTTTACAGTGATTCTTTAGGTGACTTAGACCATTCATTCACAACAAAGCCAGAGTGGCTCACAAAGTCACTTTGCTCAGAGAGCAATTTTTTCATTTGCTCTGATCACAGAGATTTCTTGTCTCACTGGAGTTGCTCAGGTGCCCAGCCTAGAAGTGCAGTATGTTCTGTGGTCTGTGCAACACAAATAACCCAATAAAAGGAAAGATACAGTACATAAAGACAAAGCTGTCCCAAAATGTGCAAATAGTAATTTTTTGGGCAGGAAGCTAAGGAAACGTGAAGAAAAAATTCAACAATCAATTAATTCCTTCTTGCTGTGGTAAGTTCCAAACAGTGTCTGAAAAATGCTTTATGCCTGAAGATTACTTCTATCTTTGCTTTAGGTCCCAGCATAACCTGCAGGGCTTATCAATTTTCCAGGGCAAAGCCCAATAATTTAGCCAACTAGCTTACATGAGAAAGAGTGAAGTTCAGGGGAAAGCGTGGGCTTAACATGGGCTGTGTGCCTCTTACTCCAAGTCTTGAATCAGTGCTCAAGTACACACCTGTTCTTGGAGTGCTTTGTTGGTCCTTAAAATTAGTCCTGTGTAAATATAGAATATTAAGTTTGTCTGAAGCTACTGCAGTCTATAAATATTCAAGTGTCTGCTGCCAGTTTTGTGAATGTAAGACCCACGTTGCACTACTAGAAGTTATATATTCAATCACAAATGAGGAGGACTTTCAAGAGACACTTATTAACACTGAAGTATTACATATCTAACAAGCAAGAAGTCCTAATAAGTAAAGAAGGAAAATAACAGTGCTGTTTCAGTGGAACTTCACAGATAGCTGGCTCTGCAAATATTCTTCCTCTGCACCAGAATTTAGTATGGCTGAGATTCTCCAAAAGAGCAAAAATACTCCATTTTATATGTTTTGAGAAATGTGGTTATTTAGTTCTGCCATCATGTATGTACCACTATATGTTCAGAGAAATGTGTGTTGCTTGGAGGATTCCTTTAATCTTTTTGAAAAGCGGTTCTTCTCTGTGTCCTTCTACTCAGAAAAAAAAATGAGGTGGAGCATGGTATAAGAGAGTTGACTACCTAAGGACTGATCCATGCCTCTGCTGAGAAATTCAGTCTTACCTTCTCAATCTATCTTACCCTGTTTATAATTGCCTGATTCTTAACTTTCTTAGGTCTCCTTGTGCCTTCCAGCAACTAGGAGAGATGGGATTCAGCCATATTCCTGCCTTATCATCTGTGCCAAGAGGTTTTCAGTATCAGTGGATAAGGGGATTTTGTTCTGCTCCCAAGAGTGTTGCAGTAGGTGCTTGTAATGCACTGTGTTGCATAATAGTATGATTTGCTCATCCTTCTACAGCTTGCCTGACAGCTTCTCACATTCTTTTCTGTAACATCCTCTCCTTCATTCTTGAAAGACTTCAATTAAATGCTGTATAATGACCCTGGTCAGAAAGCCTTGTACATCCAGGATTTAGTGATCTGCAAGTGATCACGCCTGTCCTCTGCTGCCTTGTGCTGCACATACAGCTTAACCTTCAAGCCTGCACTGTGCTGGGCATATCCCTCGGCTGCTGGGTAGACTGAGATGGCTGATGGTAAGAGAGGAGCCTGCAGGCGGCTCCCACTTGGCATTGGCAACTGTGCCACCTGCATGGCCTTGTCTCCATCTTAACTGCAGCAACAAGTGCTCGTCTGAACATCCTTTTTAATTTGACACTGGAAAGAAAGCAGAGAGTTATTTAATTTTTAAGAAACGTGTACAGTAGCTTCCAGACCAAAACAACACAACTCTGAGAAGGGTGGGATCTGCACCTCGTGCTTTACCCTGATCATAGGAACCCATTTGATAGTGCATCTGAAGGCACTTGCAATCACCATACAGTTCACCTCTTCTTTATAGAGTCATCTTCAGTCAATGGCATTTTAAGTGATATTTTACAATGTGAGTGCCTTTCTCATCAGGATCCTAAGGAACTACCATCACTACACCTGGTGCAAAACAACCAATTAACCTTGGCCAAAGTTAAGAAAGCATGTTGTAATACAGTTTTTTTGTCTGGGTACCAGTACCAGTGTTAGTGAAAGGAAACTACAGCTTCCACAGCTTCCTGAGACTACAACGCAGGTTCCATTTAGCACAGCATAGACCATGTGCCAATAAAGTTCACAGTTGTTAGGTACATACTTGAGGGTGCTGCTGAGTCCAACCAGCCAACCAACCAAAACTTATTAAAATCAGATTTTGTCACTGTGGAATGGACAGCCCATGATTAATTAAAGATAGTTTTCAATGTATGCATAAGATAAAAATCCCACTTACTCTAGCCTCTCTTCTAAATGAAAGGCATTGGCCTATTCTTGCAATTATTGGATTCATCTGAAGTACTTTTACTTCAGCTGTGCCATTTCTGAGGCTCCTCTTCCCCAGGTATTAATGGCCCAGGGATTTACAGCTGTTGATTTACAGGGTGAAGGAAATTAAGGAAGTCAAGAAAGGGGGTCAGAGAAGTAGTATTACAGGTAAGTGTATTTGCTCTTATACGGGTTTTTTTCCTTCCTTGTCTCCTTATATCCTAAAGTTTATTCAGTTATGAAAGCAGGAGTATGTTAGCTTCAAAGTCAGGGCAAAAGACCCCCTCCTTACAAGTGTGCTTCCTGCGAGGTTAGAAATGCTGTGATTCGTGAAACTCCTAGAGCTGAATCCCACAAGGTAGGATTAAACAGAAAGATGTTCTAGATGTTCTGCTATCATGAAAAAGTGTAGTAAATATTTGACTAGAATTCTGAGACCAGTGGAATTATAATTTAGGGTGTTGGGGATTTTTTTTTAGGAGAGTATTTAGTTTCCCCCTCTGAGGGAATGTTTCAGCAACTAGAGAAACTCTAAAGACTATTGAACACTAAATGGTTTGAGACTAGTTCCTGAAGTAAACGGTGTTAGCCAGGATTGAGATGAGGAAATGCTATAGCCTGACTGGGAATTTGTGCCTTCCTGGTTGTGGAAAGTCAAGTGTAGACTGAAGACAGATGTGGAATGGAATATGTCCCTGGTTCTTGGTGAGGGAGAGCAGGTTGATGGTCCAACAGCACTACATACACAGGCATGTGTGCAGGTACTTCTGCAGGGCTCCTGCTCTGTGCCCTTTTGGTGTTTTAAGGGACATTGGAGGGGAGAATTACAGTTACTTCTTAAAAGTAATTCTTTTAGTATATAAAAATAGTACTGGGAACTGCATCTCCAGTGAAGTAGTACTACCTGGCAGCTGACAGTAAATTGAAAAGCAGCCCAGGTAGAAGAAATTGAGACCAGGGCCACTGATGACCTACTTTATCCTGGCAGATAATGCATTGTGGACATAAGAAAGTTGAACTTACTGACTGGGCTCTGAATACAGTTTTTTAAGGGTATAATGTATATACATGGCTAATGTAACTTAAGATATGAGTCTCGTTCAAGTAACTAAGAAGATGTATTTCAAGGAGCTGAAATTTAAATTTGTGTACATATTTCTAAGAGCCGTGTGTTACTCCTTTATCACTTCTATACTACTAATAGTAGGAAAATTTGTCAAACATCTATTTTTTTCCCAGCTTTTAAAAGAAAGTTTCCCTGAAGATTGGAAGTGTGTTTTTTTTCTGTGACTATTTGATATGGAATTATATTTTACAGAAGTTGCAAGTTCATATTTTTTTAGGATTTGTAGGGAAACAAAAATACAAAGGACTAGTTTCTAACTTGTATGCACAGCTTACTGACCACATCCTAATGATACTGCAAGGAAATTAATTTTCCTCACTTGTTCTATAATGATTTTTTGTGTGTATGTGTTCATTTGGCAGCTGCAATTTATGCCTGAATATGGCAGCAGTACCATAGAATGAAACATATTTTATCTGCTTGAGCCTCATCTTATAAGCTGCACTATAATACCGTTAACTCATAAGAGGTCAGAGCCTTTTCTTTAAACTACCCAAAGATTAAAACGAAAACAAATGAACAAAACCCGTATTCATTCGGTTTATGTATGAGGTGTCTTGGGTGCATGTTTTCCAGCCCAGAGTGTAGAAGCCATTAACTGAGGGCAGTGAGTTACCGCAGCATCCCTAAGCTGCCACAGGATGGCAGCGTTTCAGAGTAGTGCATTGTTATCCTGTGGAAAATCCTGTGCTTAATTTTTCTGCCTGAAAATTGAAGAGCGTTGTGGTGTACTTCTTTGTTAGAGAAACCACTGCCCAGTTACATTGTATTGTATTTTGGCTGGATGGTAACAGAGTTTAAAAGGGATTTTTTTCTGTGGTGCAGTCCACACTTTAAGCCTGAAGCTGGGATTACAAGAGCAATCAAATATGGTTGTGGAGTTCTAGTTTCGGCTTTTCTTTAACCTTCACTATGTTTAATGGAGTTTGCAGGGTTAACCTCTTTTTCCTCTTGCATGTGGTCACTTGGTTTGATTCCTTACTCAAATCCTTCAAGTAATTTCAATGATATTTTGTTTAAGTAGGGGTGTAGAAAGTACTTCAAATATGGACAGCTGTTATTGTGGGTAGTGTGTGAAAAGCAGTTATCACTGTTGGCTGTTCCAAAAGAGATCCATAGACATGTGCAGGTCTCTAAGACTACCACAGACAGCCAAGGAATTGTATTCAGATGGAGCTGATAGTCTACATAAACTCTACAGGGCTGTGTGACCTCAAAATTAATACAACTGTGAAACCCATAAAAAGAATTAATCAGTTCCACACAAGTTTGCAGCTATGTTCACAGGATAAAAATTGCAAACAGTTTTTGGATCCTGATCTAATTAAATCCCTTTATACATGCCTGTGATGTACAACAACAGCTTTGAGGCTACACTGAAGTTGACGATTGCATTAATTGTGAAAACTCTGACCTTGTGCAGTTAAAACAATAAATACTTGCACATCAATCAGCCAATGTTATTTGACTTCTTGCTGCATGTTCTTTCTTTTTACAACTACCACAGTCTCGCTAAAGGCACTTAACTATCAAGTTGCCAAGATAAGCTCTGAAGTTAAGCAGACACAAGCAGGTGGCTTCCCTCCCAGGCTGGCCAGCAGGTGACAGCTTTCTTTTTCTCTTGAGGAACATCAGAAACAGACCTGTAATGTGTGGTGTTGGAAATGCTGTATTGAGATGCTGTGTCCATCATTCAAGCTAAAAGAAGTCTTCCTGAAGTGAAAGGCTAACTTAAGGCACAGTACCATGACACTGGTATTTTTAAAGATCTCCCAATCTCATTCACTGTAGCCTGGAGAAGAGAAGGCTCTGGGGAAACCTTAAAGCAGCCTGCCAGTACCTAAAGGGGGCTTCAAAAGAGCTGGAGAGGGACTTTTTACAAGGGCATGTAGTGACAGGACAAGACCTTAACTGAAGAAGGGCAGGTTTAGATTATATATTAGGAAGAAATTCATTACTGTGAGGGTGGGGAGGCACTGGCACAGGTTGCCCAGAGAAGCTGTGGATTGCCCAGCCCTGGCAGTGTTCAAGGCCAGGTTGGATGAGGCTTTGAGCAACCTGGCCCAGTGAAAGGTGTCCCTGCCCATGGCAGGAGGGTTGGAACTGGATGACCTTCAAGGCCCCTTCCAACTCCAGAACCATTCTATGATTCTATGTTGGACCCAAGCCAAGACAATCTCACTTCAGGGCAACAAGACACATTGATCTTGTCTTTCTTTTACAAAGTCTTCTCATGTATATTTTGACTACAAAATACATGGCAGATGGTCATGTTAAAAACAAACCCTGACTTTTTTTTCCCCTATTTTAGGGCATGACAGGATATTGCAAGCTGTTTACATTTGTTCCAGAAAGAGATCATCCTTTCTAGTCTAGCTTTCTTCAGAAGCCCATCTTGAGCACCTTGACATAAGTATGCAGGACAATGTAATTAATACATGTATATTCATCAGGAACTCGTTGCCCACAGTCAACTCCTCTGTGGTGGAACCTGCTTGCCAAGGATTCTAAAATAAGGCAATTATTTATGTTAATGGGGATCAAAGGAGAAATGGTGCCAATAGAAAGTTTTCATGGGCTTCATAGGATTATTTTGATAGAGCTAGTCTAACCACAATGTACGAGCCAAAGCCTCATTTTGCTTTGGTGCACCAAAGAGTGCAAATTATGCTTACAACATGCACAGTTTGCAAGCATAGACTTGCAGTCATAAAATGAATTTCTAGGTTCACAGCAAACAACCAAAGTTTCATTAAAATATGAACATAAAAAAATCAAATAATCTCAGAATTTTTCCCATTATTAACATTTTCTGTGAAGAAACTCTCTCAAAACAAGATGACTGCTTTTATTCTTTGCCAATATATAATTATGTTTATTATAGAATCATAGAATCAATTGGGTTGGAAAAGACCTCAGAGATCATCGAGTCCAACCCTTGGTCCAACTCCAGTCCGTTTACTAGATCATGGCACTCAGTGCCACGTCCAATCTCAGTTTAAAAACCTCCAGGGATGGTGAATCTACCACCTCCCTGGGCAGACCATTCCAGTGCCTGACCACTCTGTGAAGAATTTCCTTCTAATCTCCAACCTAAATTTCCCCTGGCAGAGCTTAAGCCCATGCCCCCTTATCCTAATGCTAACTGCCTGGGAGAAGAGACCAATCCCCACCTGGCTATAACTTCCCTTCATAATTTAGACATAATTTCTTGTCATGTCTACTATTTGTATTAAGATGTGTTTCTTTCTGTGCATTCCTTAGTGATTTATTTTCAAGAGGTCAGCAGCTTGAAGAGAAAATATAGTGAAACATTCATAGGCTGCATTCAAAGTGGGGCAGCACATGGTGAAATGCTATACCAGCATTTGCTTGGGTTTTGGTTTTGTAGCTCTCTCTTGAGCGTTGAGCAGAGACTATAACCAAAGCTGGGCAGATGGTGCTTCCAGACTAAGACAACTCTAAGAAGTCTGATCACTTGACCAAAACAGGATGAAGCTTATGCTTCACCGCTGTGATCCCACGGCTTGTACCACACAGAAAAGCAGGATCTTTTAAGTGTGAGGCAGCTTCTCTGCCTTCTTCCATCCTGCTGATTTTCAAGCTCCCCAGCTCACCTACCACCCATGTAGGAAGGTGATTGCACCTCAATTACCTACAAACCACAAGCCTTTCTCAGCTTCCAAGGCCCCAGTGCATGTCTTAAGCATGCTCCTAACTGTTTGCATGGCTGTACTGGTTTCTCCTGAGTGCCCTGGTTTCTGCATGTGCTGGAAACAAGTGCCAAATGAGCATTGGCTGCTTTCTGAATGCACACATGGGTTAGCTGAGGGCTACCTATAAAGGCAGAACTTCTAGCTCCCTGCCTTCCTAAGGAACAAATGTGCTGGTTTCTCTCAGATGAGGAATAGTTTGAGAGATGGGTGTTTCTGGCCCCCACATCCCCCAAGTACTGCCCCATAAATCCAGATACTGCACTCCCATTAAGCACTGATTATATGACAGAAATAGCATAATTTTTAACATAACTGAATTGGTTCTTTCCAGTTAAACAGCTTCTGAAGGACTAGTTCTGCCCTTGACTTAGGTGATCAAGAGAAAGAAAAAAGTAAGACTTTCTGCTGTCCTAACAGTACTGTAGTATATAACAGCAGTATGTATTATGCTCTGTGGACAGGCAGAAAGAAAAAGAGGAATGATAGAAGGATTCCGTGGTTTGTTTCATAATGTGAGGGAGTTTGAAGAGAGCACATGAGAAAAGCCAGAAAGATGCTGTCAGAATCACTGTTTTCCTTTTCATATATCTAAAGAATTTCCATGTAATGATGGATGACACAGTCTATCCTAGAAGATAATACCAAGCTACGCAGTCTATGCAATAAGGTAATAGCAAGTTGGTTTCCCCACCCACACATTGACTGATTATATAATATCTTAGTACATTACTCCCCGTTCTCTTGAGAAATGCAGAGTAAGTGGATATTTGATTACTCTGAGGGATATCCTGGTATGTGTGTTATAAGAAACCTGAATAAACTGGAGACTGAGTGCTCCGAGGGGTCAGATAAACAGATACTGATATTCATCTAATTTAAGTTTATTAAAAAAAGAGAATCATATATATATTTACTTTCGGGAAATGGCTTATATAAGTAAATTGGTAAATAGCTCTGTATTTCTTTATTAGTGGATTTCATATCTTTGGTTTTGGAGCATTCTGCTCAAATCTGAAACAAATTCCTTACAGTTTGAAAACTTACTTATTTATCCATGTTTCATACATAGTAGCTGAATTTTGGCTTGTTTAAGGGATGCTCTGGAAATTTGGGGTTGCCAAATTTTTACCAGTCACAAAAAATTTTAGGAGAGTAGTCTCCACAACTGTCACTTCAGCTTTCAACATGAATGTACAAACTTAGTTTAAAAAAAGTTGCAAATTTTTTCCAAGCTCCTGTTGAAATATGAAGTTACAGCACTATCATAAGTTATTTCGCTTGGTAAAAAACTAACAAAGCTACAGGACATGTTGATTTGCATTTTTCTTTCTTACTCTGAAGTATCTAACATTGTAGATGAAGGATTTTAGCAAAACTGTGTCCTTACAATGATTTGTACGAGCATGAATACACCAGTAAGGACCAAAAAATTCATCTTTTTAAACTACTACAAACATACCCAGGGCTGTATGTGATACTTGTAGTCCAGTATAACCTGTTCTGTAAAAGTGAAGATCAAGATAAACTAAGGAACTCCTGGTGGGAATTCTATACTATAGTGCATTCAAACCATACCAATCAGCAGATGATAAAGAAATGCATACTAGAAACCCACAGGTATGACCCACACTTGCACTAAATATGGACTATGGAGACCACTTTTAACATCTAGTTAAGTCTGTAAGAATTTCTTGTAGAATTATTATAGATTAACTGTAAGAGAAACAGACTGCTAACTGCACCTTCCAACATTATGTTTCTAACCTTATGAAGTGTTATACAATTCAAGTAAAACATTTATCTTGCAAGCTCCTTGTTTCTTGCTTTGCTGTTTATCACAAAACCAGTGACAGCATTAAAATTTCTGCATCTCAAAGACGGCAGCAAATCAAGATGCATTTACAGTCCTTATTTTCTTCACCTCCTTCTCAAACATTTATCTTGCTTCTTGCCAGTAGCTTAGTTCTCAGCTTGCTGTAGAAGGCTGGAGCTTTTGTGTACAGCCTGTATGTTCATATGTTGCCTGATTTTTGAGTTGAGTCCAAATATGTTTTACTGGCTTCATGCTTTGTGAGTGGAAAACAGAATTTTAACATTTAATTATTAGTTTGGCATGGTTATTTTTTAGATTTCAGTTCCCTGTGAAAGTCAAAACACCAGACAGGCTGAAAATTGTCACCTCAAGTGTTTTGTGTACAGGCAAAGCATAGATGACATACATAGTTTAAAAAAATAATAAAGTACTAATGGTACCCAAGTTGTCACAGCTGTAATGTCATTGCATGCAAAGGTATTTCCTTGTGTTATGCCTATGGTGAAGAAACATTGCAAACTTCCCAGATGCTTCACACTCAGGCATGCACTACATTTTTATTGTTCACAGGCTGAAGTTACTTCAGGAATAATGGGCACAGGTACACAGCACTTTCCCAGTTTTCCCCCTCAGGGAGAGAGCCCACAGGGGGCTCAGGCTCTGAACCTCCCTTCACGCCGCTGCTGCCAAACATGCCCCCAAGGCTTCACTTTATATTTTAGGAAGAAAAAGGGCTAAAAACAACCTAGTCCCCAACATGTTTTCAAAGGTTTGCAGGGTGCAGTGTCTCCATCGGAGTCCAGAGCGCAGGTGTGAGGGGGAAAGGGAAGAGGTTCTGCATTTTAACCTTCATACTGTTTTTCTTTTTGTGCTTCCTAAGTGCCCCTTATAGAGACCTTCCTCCACCCCCCTCCCCCAGTAGGAGTGGCACTCATATTATTTGGGCTTTCAGCATTTCAATGCATGTCACAGACACTGCCTCAGTTATCATAAATACACATTTTGTACTTTTTTCCCCTTTAGGTTCTCTACTATAAGCAGCTTGTGATGCTATAAAAACATGTGTGTGGGTGTGTGAACACACAGCTGAGACCAGGGCATCCCACAGCTGAGTTAGATGGGAGTCTGAGAAGAAGAACATCATCCCCCTCACCTGCCATGAGGTCAGATACTTCTGAGAGTTTTCTTTAATTTTCCCTCTTCATATGGGCTGTGGTTGAGGAAAACATTTGCATTCAGGAGGAGCTCTGGACATACAACATATTTGCGGTTGTGTTTTCCTATAACTGGTTCTTTAGGGAAAAAAAACCACAAGAAACCTGACTTTCTTAAGGCACCAACCACACTGTGAATGGTGACAGTAGTTTCATTAAGTGTTATAAACGCATGGGAGAAACAGAACTGTTATTTTTGTTAACTTTGTTTCTGCAGTAGTGTCATCTGGTGGCATTCTCTGAGATAAGCTTTTTCTGTACTCTTGGTCTACATGTCTTCTACAACCGAGCCACGTTCCTCATTACGTAAAAGATAAATGATTTATATCATGGTTTTAAAGCTTTTAGGGATGGTTCTTTCTTCGTTTAGCAAATTGTTATGTTTTCTGTTCGTGGATTTTTTTTGATTTGTTGTCCATCATCCTCATGCATTCTAATAAAGATAGGTATTGACTGCTTCCTATTTTATATGGAGAAGGCAGTTTAAACTTATTTCAACTGCACGAGTCTTGGGCTTTTGCAGGATTCTCTTGTGAGGGATTTCTGTTTGGAATTAGTAAGATTTATGGTTGCTTAATTTTCCTTCAAAAAAATCCAAGTTTTCTTACATCTTGCATGTTCGTTCTAAATGATCCTAAAAATAATTTGTTTCACCAAAATAACACAACATGTTTTCAGGAACTTGACACCAAAACCCACTAAAAGCATGAGTTTGACAGCCCACAGCATTTTTTTTTATATTGTACCATATATATATATACACACACATATATATGTGTGAAAATTCTTTTCTTTTAAAGGTTTCCAAATTGCTGAAGGGACTTCTAATGGTAACATAACTGTGATTTTCAAAATAAGTCTTTCTGTTCTTATTTGTTGGAGGTAATATAAATGATAGTTTAAGTTAAAACCAAACTAAGGCCTTTTTTCCCCTCATTCTCTTTAACTTTTCTCCATGTGAAATGACTTAGAGAGTTCTAATTGAAGCCAAATACTAATATATTTATATTATGTATACAGTTTTTCAAACAGATATTCTTGTTCTTATTTCAAAATAAGTCCCATAAGGGTAATAAAAAAACCCCTAAGGAAAACAGCCACCAGGATCATTCTGACTGGGGGTGGGGAGGTGGAAATTGGATTATTTTCAAAGGCTTAGTTTGTGTTCTTATTTTCAAACTACTAAAATCAGTAGGTGGATTTCATGGATAAGTCCATGAAAGTGAAGGTTTGGCATTGCATAAACCCCCAGATTCAGAGTTGTGATTTTGCATTTTAAGTGGTCTGAACCTGTGGTTTTCCTGTGAAGTTGTCCAACATGAACTCTATTCAGTCTCAGCATTTGTTTCTGCAGCAGTCATTGTAGATTCACTTTAGCCCATGATTGGGTTTTCCCAGGATGGCTTTAATGCTTCATTTTTGAAACAAATGTGTTTTGTTTGTTGGGGTTTTTTTTTGTTTGTTTTGTTTGGGTTTTTTTGTTTGTTTGATTTGGTGGGTTTTTTTCCAGAGCAACTGTTACGCATAAGAAAAGTAACTGCAATTGTGGCAGTGGCTTTTCCAGGGCTCTTGTAGGAGAAGCTAGTATATGATGGGATGCATTGAAGATCTAGTCCATACACTGAAGGGAGCCTATGCTAAATAGATATTTTTGACAGTTGCTGACCAGTGATGAAATGTAAGTCCATCTCAAATGCAAATGATTTCTCTTCTACCAAAAAAAAAAAAAAAAGCAGTCTTATTTCAGGAGATTTAGTTAAGCTGTGTCCTTTAGGGGGGAATTCAGGTACCAGAGATGGAGGGGATTTCTTATTCAGAATTTTAAAGGTCTGCCTGGTTTTACTGAGAGGCAGATGTTCACAAAACAGTATTTTCTGTAAAGCATTTCTGTCTGTGCAAGCTTTTTTAATTTGTCTCATTCTAAAGGCAAGACAGCAGGTAATTTAGGTAGGCCCTAACGAGAGTGTTTTGTTATGCCAGTTTAATACCTCAATGTTGATATGCAGTAGCATTACCCTTATCCTGAGATGTGTTTATTTTTAATCCTTGCTGTTATCCTCGAATTTTCAGGTTTCTAGCCTGCTTATCAGTTTTCTCAGAATGGTCTTGAGAGTTTTGAAAGAAGCCTGTCTCATAATCTGCCTTTTTATCCTGCTCAGTTAACAATTTAAATGCAGAATAAGGAACTGCTTACACCAAGACACCACAAATAGAATAATAATAATAAAAAAACCTCCAGATAATCATGTACAAGTAAAATTCACCAAGAATCTTGCACCCCTGCTGTTTGGATAGGTTTGTAACCATGACTCTCTGTTTGGTTGTTATTATTCTCAGGATAAAGTTGGATCAAAGAGATTTTTCTTTCTATGGCGTATATTTGCCTTTCATCTGAATTAGAAAATGTGTGAATACTTACCTGTATATCAATAGTTACTTGTTTGCACTTCTGTGTGCATGTTTCTCTGACGAAATTGCAGCCTTCTGTGGTACCTGTGACACCCAGACACTTTGGGCCTATGGCTGATCTCTCTGAAACTGGGTGGTCATGAATGTGGGGTTGGATACATTGAGGCTAAATCAGTCAGAGTGTCCCCTGTCTAATCCTACAGATAAGTAGTCGGGGTGAATGCAGTGGCGCCTGTGTCATCTGTATGTGTTGAGATTTAAAAGTCCTGTGCTCACCACAGGCTGTAGTGTGAGGAATTCTCTGCTACTCCTATGAGAATTATATGGGTGCCTGTAAATCCCTTTGGCAAAATGAATTTGAGCAGAGTGGAAGATACATGAGAGCCCCTTGATGATAATAATGCATTTACTAACAGTTTATTTTAACAGTTTGTTCAAATAAATGTGTAGTGTGGAACATGAAGAGTAACCAAAAAAGACATGTTTGCTGGTCACCTGTGAAACAATGAATTTTGTTCAAAGTTCTAAGTAGATCTGGTTCTGTTGGCTGTACTCCCTGTTCCCTGTACAAGGCTTTTGCACTCAAAAAATGGAAATGGCAATGTGCCATGTACCACATATTAAAATTGCACTGTTATAAAAGCAGTGAAAAAAGTACTTTGCAGCACTTTCACTTATCATTTAGTGCCAGCTGGCAGTGTGGGATTGGAAAGGCTACTGGTTAGTCTTTTACATTTGGTCTTGGTTGCTGTGTGATAAATAGTAGGTCTGTCTTCTCTGACACCTTTTAAACTAGGATCTTGAACTATTTCACCTCTGCCTGTGGATGGCAAGGGTTTAATTAAATAAGCCCTTTGCAGGTGCTGTGGAGCAGGCTTGTATTATACAGTTTCTTTATATGGCTGTGCTGATGTGCACACAGGTGGGAATGCCAGTGAATCTGTGGCATGCTGCTTGCAGTATGTACCCATTTTGTTGACCATAATGAAAATTAAATTAAAAGACAAAGCCTCACGTGCCCTAGAAATGCAGACCCCAGCCTATTCAAAGGGAGGGATTTTTTTTAAATGGCTAAATTCTTTAAAACAGATGCTTTGATGTTTTCATCATGCCCAGGAACTGCATATTGCTGAGGAATACACCCAGTGAAGGTAGCTCTGTGTGCAGCTGCAGTGGGAGCTGCAGCTTGTGCCCTGGGAAGGGGAAATGGCTGGAGCGCCAGGAAGTGACCAAGGGGTGACTGATCATCCAAAGACTCAGCAGGAGCCAGTGAACACCGGGAAGACCCCAGACTAAATATCACCATTGGAACGGGTACGCAGACTGAGAGGGTATAAAACCCCTGGGATTCCTTTGTTGGGCGTCCCTCCCCTGAGGCACCAGCTGGAGCTGTTATGGTGTTGCTGAACCACGATTAAATGACTTAAGAAGTGTGGGACTCTGCTGTGGGAAAAGTGGGGTTGAGCCAGCGAGGGAAACCTGTCTGACTATGTTAGTGAGGGGTGTGTAAGGAGTCAAGTGGGGCACCGCTCGGGTCATTGGAGCCGCCCGCTGTGAATGCATTGCCAGCAGCGAAAGTCTCAGGTGCCAGGACGATACTCTGATTCATCTTTTGAGAAGCTGTAGCACTGAAGAGCAATTTCGTTTTGTAAGGCACCTATTTGCATAACAATTAGCTAATGGTCTGCCTAAGGGCTGGAAATGTTACTCTGAATTCAGTGCCTTCTTCAGAGCAGGCCCTAAGTGCCTGGTACAGAGAGCAGGGGGGTATGAAGGTGTGCGTGTTCTCAGAGACCTCACATACCAAGAGGTATGTGGGAGTACAAAGGTGATGACAGCAGGAGTTCAAAGTTCTCCAGTTTATCTAAGTGACTTCGGAATGGTGGTGCAGGTTAACACCGGCTTGATTCTGTCGTTTATGGTTACCACTGAAGGATTTGTGTCTTTTCAGTTTGTAGTCATATCATGTGTATTAATTTAGGTAACAAACACTGTTGACCCATAGGTCTAAGGGCTGCAATGGTGGTATTCCTGATCTGTGGGAGTGATAGGATTTTCCTGGCATGCCACCGGGCAAGACTGTGCTTGTTGGAAGTCAACATTTAAAAAACTACCTCATAGGGTGTGCATGCATCTCTCACTTTTTTCTACAATCACAGACAAATGTGGAATAAATCTTTTGTTGTGAGAGGCTATTGGACTGCCAGGCTGTGTGCTTACAGGTGTGAACCACATAGAAATAGAAATTTTTGTGGCTTTTCTCTTTCCTTGTGTAACACATATGTGTATATAATGTATATATGTATGGAAAGACAGTGGAGAAGTTGGAAAGTTTTTGTGGTGAAACTGCACTATATTCCATGCTGTGCTGGGATAAAAAGAGAAGGTCAGTGATGTAGGACAGCTTAGACTCAAGAGAAAACTCCTTTTAAAACTGATTGTGGTAGTTTGTATAATGTGCTATGCAGCAACAAAACCATCAGGGAGTATCTTGGAGGTCTTTCAGTGCTGCCAGGTGACTGTTGGCATCCAGCCCAAAGCTGATGTGCAGTCACAGCCATTCTGGAATACTCGGGAAAAAATGGAGACCTGAAGTAGTGTTTTCCTCTATTCCCACAAGTGGAAGCCAAATTATACCATATCAAGCTGCAAAGAAACTTCTTTTTTGTTTCTGTAAGGATCAGAAAAGTTCCAAAGTGCATATATATATATAATAAGATAATTGGAATATAAATATGGCTTAATAATGACACTCGACTCTTTGAAATCCTACTTGGTTTCTCTGCCCATCACAGGTGGGTAGATGACTTTTAAGGTCCCTTCCAACCTAAACCATTCTATGGTTCTATGATATCAGTAATTTGGAACCTGAAATAGAAATTATCATATCTTCAGTCTACTTCAGTGTAATCTTTACGTACTTGAGCACTTTTTTTCTCTGCGGGGACATGTGCAATATGGGGAAAATACTTGCTCATAATGGGCTAATAATAGATTTTGTAATGTATAGTTACATTGCCTCTGTGTTTACCTGTCTGCAAAATGCATGTCTGCAATTACATTCTAAACACGGGTTTCTATAGCTTTGTGGAAATCAATAATAAAATTTGGATGACATGAACACATAAAATTAGGGTTTTTTTTTTCTAAACTTTGTATATTCGTGCCTGTGTAAAAAGGGCTGCTATATATATATATGGATGGATCTATATGTGAAAAAAATAGATCATATTAGGAAAATTGGCCATGTTTCTCCATCTGAGAAAGATGGGGGGAAAAAGATAATTATTTCTTATTTTTGTTTAGATCTGTCTTTTCAAGAAGAGATGCAACTACAGAAAGAAAGGTGTGGTGGCTGTACATCACTGTGGTGTTGTCTTTTCTGTAAAGATGTGAAAATGGATCAACTAGTCTTGTGGTAAGTTATTACTGGGAAAAAGCAAACATGAAAGACTTGAATCATCCTCTTAGTCTATATAAGGCAAACTGCTTGAATATTGTGGTCAGTGGGCTGATGGAAACAGTCCTGCAGCTGTTTTTGGTTTATTCTCTATTTACAATAAATGGTTTACTTAAATATCTTCCATTCATAATATTAAAACCCCCCACAATTTGCAGGAATAACAGGAATAATTAGATTTAAACGTTTTGCTTGTTTCAGAAGTAATGAAGTTCTAATTGAAGGATACAAACAAAAAACAGAAGAAGTGAAAACACTACAGAAGGGGACTGTAGTGTCTCCTTTTTAAAACTTTTAAAACTTTTTTAAATTGCACTCACACATAGCACAAGACTGTGTCTTCTAGGGCAGGAAATAATTTATTTGGTAATATCTGTTACCTGATATAATTCATTAAAACACAATAAAAGTAGGAAAATGGTATCCGGTCTGTAGCAATTGGAAACCATCAGATGGCTGGCACCTGGCCTGCACATAGGTTATACCTGTCTGAATAGGCAGGAGTAAGGTGGCACCTAGGAGTCAACACATGTGTGGATAAACCAGGATAAGCCAATTTTCAGCAGCTGGTAGTAGCAGTAAGATTTTGGACCAGGCTAGTCTTGACTTGTGGAAAGTTCTATCTAAACAATAATGATGATCTTGGGGAAGAGGGAAACAACCTATTTTGATTGAAACTTCCTCTGGTTGAAAAGGTCCTTAGCTTTATTTAATCTGCCTTGAAGAGTAAAAATCATCAAATAATTGAGAGCCACTCTGACGCATTAGACTCATGTATCTAATATTTGACTAATATTTTTGATAAATTATTAATCTTCAACTGTTAGGAATTAAGCATCAAAAAAAACCCAAAGCTTGTTTGAAATATTGAATCTTGTCTGTGGCTTATTCCTCCAGTTTGCTGTGAAGAGCCATTGCAACAGGGACAAGTGTTCACAATCTATATCTTTTTAAATACATAAAGCTGTAAAGTCTCATCACTTCCTTATCTTGGCAACTGAAATTCTATGCCCTTCTGTATATATCTGATGAGATAATCACATACATCTCTGTTAAATGTAGGGGTTGGGAAATAGGGTAGAACTGTAAGTAACTATTGCAAATCTGAAAACAGTTAAACTGGGCTCTTTGTGACTGCAGCTGCAACTACATTATTTAGAAAAAGAAGTCGGAGAGAGAAAGATGTGAAAGGCAGTGACTGCCATCTTAGTGGCTTTTCAGATTCAGCACAGGTCTGAGTTATTTTTGGTGCTCCAAAAATTGCTTCTGCCTGCTTAAACAGTTGTAGGAACAAACCCGAGAATCCTCTTTTTCCCCTTTTGTGATACTGCACAAGTGAAATTTTCTCCTGTGCTTTCTGTTTCTGACTTTGGGTTTTACATTCACTTCTGTACCGTGAATCCAAGCCTGTCACTGCCTGGAAAAGTGGTTATGGCACTGAACTATTACCTAATAGTGCTACAACTTTTTCCAGCTGTGCTCCTCTGGCCATTCACACAACACCAGGATTGTGAGAGGAGACCTGGACTTTCTGTGTTCTGGACAGAGAAAGGAATTCATATATGGTGCAGTGGCAAATGTTTCTTCTAAGATAACAAGCTGGTTGTCATCCTTCGTGCCTGTAGCTTTAGATAAGCTTGGCTTGAATGCCTGTTTCTCCCCAGACATTGTGAGGGAAGCATTGGAACACAACTTTGAGATTTGGATTCCATCCAGGGAACCACAGGCCTGAAAGACAGATGTGTCAATGTGCCATTCCAAGGTATCTAGGTTTCTTACTGAACCCAGGGATGTTAAAAGATCTGTAGTAAATTTTGGGTTTGGTAAAGTGATCTGGGGCAGCTTTGAAGTGGCTATTTACAGCAGACACTCTGTTGAGTACAGTCCCCAGCGTGAAAGTTTTGTTACATAGCATTTTGTCCATCTGTTCTGTGATTTTGATTTTTTTTTTTTCCTTTAATGGGAAAGAAGCTAAAATTACTTTGGAATTTGTTCCTATTCCTTGCTGCTTGTCTAAGAAGGAAAGTGAAGTGAAACTTCTTGACTTTAACAGGTATTTCTTGGATTGGCAATCCTTTCTTTTCCAGTTAACTTTTCAAGAATTGGGTTTTTTTTTCTCACATCTTCTTTCCCAGTCCTTTCAATGCCAATTGAAAGCAAAAACATTATTATAAACTTTTGCTGGATAACCACTAAAAATTACTTGTACTTGGCAGCGATTTCCATGTGCTACCATTACTTCTGGAGTAATGGTAACTCTTGGTAATGGTAACTTGCTTTTATTTTTCATGTGCTTTTAGCACAAAATCTTAGAATTTCTCATCTCATTTCCAAGAATTTTCTGTGTCAATGTTAGCACTTCTCCAGAAAGCAGAGCAACAATGCAGATTATGAGATTATCTAGGAGAACTGTTGGTTTAAAAATATAGACAAAATATATTTCTATCTTAAAGGAAAAAGAAAAAGTCTGAACAGATGCAAAAGTGGATCAGCTTTGAACTTTTTATAAGAAATGTTGGGTTATACCTATATAAACATTCTAAAGACAGCACAACTTTTTCTGTGGTTCAGTTAATAAATATGCTTGCAGTTGGAAGTTATTAAGATTTTATTTAAGAAAAGTCAGTTGAAAAAAGGAGATATGTAAGCACTGTTTGTGCAAACTTGATTTATCGAATTTGTGCAGTGATCACTGGGGTTCAGGGTAAATAGTTTTGCTCTTGTTGTTTATGCTTTTGTTTCCTCCAAGAGACTTTCTCACTAATTTCTGATTAATTCTATTATTTGATGGGAATTTCAAGTACTTTGCTTGATTTCAGAAGTAAATTTAAAAAAAAAGTAGTTCTTCTGAACCTTGTAATTTAACAGAAGGGTAAATATGACGTTCATGTGAAGGCGGTACCAGGTTCAGAAGTGATGTTATTAACATCATTACATTACATTATTTAAATTAATGTTTTTAATACATATAATGTCTTTCACCCCAAAGGCACTTTACAAAATGTGTGTATCAGCTGTCATCTACTAGATGGTTTAATGGTTTGGTGATACCTCTAAATGACATATTGCGTGCAAATGAAAGATCTTTGGTGTCTCAGTCGAGATTGAGAAGGGTTCATTGGGGCACCTGGTGCTTTGTTCCAGGAGAAAAATGCTGTGCTTGGAAGGAATCCATGTCGAGATCACACCCAGAATCTATGATCAAAAGAAGAAACAAAATACATTTCATGGGCATCTTCCAAGTCACAGTTTCATGTTGTAACCTTGCTTTACCTCTCTGTGATAGCAATGAAGGATAAGTTGGGGTGTATCATAAATTGCATCTCCTTGACTTGGAGAGGACAACAGGCATCTGGATAGTGTAGAGTTGGTGACCAAGGACATTAGGAGCCCAAATAGCATAGATACCAGTGTGATATGAAATGCTGCAGACAATAATGTCTGTTATCCAGCTCCTAATTCAAGAGGCATGTAGTTCTCCTTAATGTCCAGTGACATACTGTCCAAGTCTGTATAGATTGTCTTGGACTTCATCCAGTATCTCACATAACATCAAGTGCTTATGATGAGATGACAAACTTGTGCTTCATAAGGTGCTTGCAAGAAGTACAGCTCAGCAAAGAGCATTGTTTGGGTTAAAAGTGCACCATTTCCATAATGTGTTTCTTTTGCTTGAGTCCAGAGCAAATAAGACGAATCACTGAGGGGAAAATGTAGGGGATAAACCTGCCAGGTAGGTGTCAATAAGTAGTGTTCTCTGGTTTTTCTCCTGAATTTCAGCTCAGGTAAGGTAAACATGGGGTATCATGGAAGTTTGCAATGGCCCTTGGCAAAAAATTGCTGCAGATAAATCAATCCCCACAGTATGTTAATTCTTAGGACTCAAATGCAGAGATCTACTGCTATTTTTCTCTCTAAAGTGGCCAGTTGCTAAAATACGATATAGAGCCTGTCTTTCTCTCTTGAAAGCAGATCATAGAATTTTCTGCAGATTTTGACTTCGATTTTGGTTTTTTCTTCCCAGCAGTCAGTTATCTATTTCAGTAGATACTAATCTTTAACTTTTGACCTTTCTTAACTTTCTTTTGACTTAAAAAAAAGCGATAGTAATTTTTTCCTTGAAACATTTCCCCCCGTCCCATCATGAAAACGCACTATGATGCTGCAGTCCCTCTTCAGTGATATAATTAGACCAGTTATAAGAACAGTTGTTTAAATTGGCCTCTGCAAACTATTCTTAGTCAGAATAGAAGTGGTTCTCTAATCCTTGAAACCTTCAGTCAGGTTATGGTCTTGACTTTCCTGTCAGCAGAAATAATGCAATATTAAATTGAGGCGTGCCAGGTGCTTTTGGCATAACTTTCAGAACTTGGGGGGTTTTTGGTGTTTTTTGGTGTGGTGGGTTTTTTTTGTTTTTTGGGGTTTTTTTTTGGTGGTTTTTTTTTGTGTTTTTGTTTTTGTTTTTTAAATTGTCCAACTTTGCCTAGGTTGATATTTCCATCACTGGCTGTAGAATTTACCAGATTATGTGAATGTCTAGTTCATATACTTTTTTCAGGTGTAGGCACTCATGGACACTGATCACACCATCTCTATTTTTTCAGTGAGGTAATAAGAAGAGGATCCTTATGTTTCTCCAGCTTAGGCAGGTTTTTCATGAGTGTGTAAGTTTTCTTCTTTTTCTTTTTTTTTCCTTTTTTTTTTTTTCTGTTTCTATGACATCCTTTGCAATATGGCAGAATGAAATGAAGAAGTATGCCGAGGCAGGGAAGGGGGGAAGGGCTAGAAGCATTAACAGTATCTAAGTGAAATGAGACTGCCCGGAAAACATGAACAGCTCAGTTATATCTGAGCTATTACTTCATTTATAAAATTGAAATATGTTGGCTTGGAATTACACTCTTCGCATCACCAGTCTGCACCTTTGGGGAATTACAGACCTGTCAAGCAGAGCCTTGCTTAGCTGATGGCTTTTTCCAGAATCAAAATTAAAATTGAAAACGTTGCTCTGCATAATGCTGTATGACAGAAGTGTCTGAGTATGTCATGGAAATAACAACTCCAAGGGTGGTCTTCTATTTAACTTCAGCCGCGTCTACTGCTTTGTTTTGACAAAGGCTATTTGAGGGGGACATTTAATTACATTTGTATCCATTCTGCCTTGCAGTGGTCACTAACAGAGACCTTGGATTATGTTAGGAGTTGTGGAAGCAGGAGGAAGCATGGTTTTTCAGGTTCTCCTCACATTTCTCTGGCCCTGTGCCAGTGCTTATGACACAAAGTGAGGGATGTCATCTGAGCTGCTCCTGCTAAGGCAAAACAGCCATGGTTGCCTCAGATGGGAAGGTTTCATGCTGATGCTGGTACAGCATCACCTGTAACAGGCACTCTCCTGCCTTTGTGCAGCGTTCGAGAGCATCACAAGCATTGCTCAGGCAGCGAATGTGGAAACCAAGTATGGTGAAGGGAATTTTTACATCCTTTGAGAACATGTGTCCCAAATGCAGTGCACTGGGTAGTTGACCTACCTATCTCACTGTGTTTTGCTGTGAATGAAGTTTTTACAAATCAAATGCAAGTTCAGCTGTTCTAATTTCTTCTTAACTCACAGGCAATGCTGGAGTCCTCAGGGCTACTTTCTGTCTTTATGAACTGCCGTCTTTACAACTCCCTAGTTTAAGCGAAATATTTTTAAACTATTTCTTGGGTTGGGGCTGAGATAAAAAAAAATGTTCAAAACCACTTTTCCGTTATCTGATCGTTCTGCTCCCAAAGGGGAACAAGAACACCTTTGAAATTGTGTATTTGGAAGAAATACTTGGGGGAACCAAATGCATGGAGGCAGTCAACCCAGGCGCATTAAAATAAATGGATCATGTACTGCTAATTCGGACATTCTATAAACCCAGTCTTAGTTGGAATTGTTTGGTTGCCCTCTGGGAGCAGAGACTTGCTCATGTGAGAGAAATGTGAAATCAGGACTTGGTAAGTGCAAAGCATCACCAGGTGAGCTTGAGAAAAAGTGGATGAGGTGTCCAAGTGAGAATTAAATTTAAGAAATGAAAAAATTCCTGAGCAAGTAATGTACCAAGAAAGACATTATAAGAAAAGGTGATATAGGAAAAGCTTTTCAAGTAACCCAGGAACCAGAGTTTTCAGTAGCAGAGGAGGTTTAACCATCTCTCAGCAGGGTGCTGAAATCCGTGTAGCTCACCAAATCTAGACATGGATTCTTTTCCCATTTGGGTAAGTTTGTGCAACTTTGAATACAGCCATGTTTAGCCAAGAGAATTATTTGGCCAAGCTCTCCTAAATCCTTCCTTAGGGAACATATTATTGTCATGGTAATATGGTGAAAGCTTTTACTGTTAACTCAAGATAGGAGACTATATTGTTTCAAAATGTATATTTGGAACACAGCCTATTAATATAATCAATATTTATACAGCAGATAATATCTTCAGACAGGCTGGACAGCATCTGCCATGGCCTGATTTAATTTTATGGCTGTAGCAAAGTGAACTGACAGTGTAGAATTTTTCACAGAAGTCAGCTGGAAGTGTGTCATGGTTTTCAGTAAACCTGTGAAATGTTGTAAATGATGGTCATGTATTCATGTTATGTAAACAGGGAAAGTACTTGTTTTGGGGGAGGATTTATTTTTGTTTGTTTGCATGCTGAAATAAGTTTAAATTCTGTTTAGTGCTCTATTGTACTGCAATAATTTATAATTGAATCCTTCATACGTGCCTTATGTATCTCTGCAGGGAAAATTGAGCATGAAATCATTTGCTCTGGAAGAATTACTGAATACAGGAAATGGCAATTTTTATAATTAAATAAAACTTGAGCAGTTCAAGGCATTACCTTCAGATGGCAATTTCAAATTAAGGTTGTTTTCTTTTTCATAGTAAGCACTGGGTTTATGGCACCTTCAGCATGTAATGTTTTATATCATTAGGACAACAAAACACCCATGGTAAATTTATTCAAAATTATGTGAGTGCATTTTAGGTTATATTTATTTGCTAGGGTTTTATAGGACATACAGCTCTTGACAATAGACAAACCAATTTCAAAAATGGCAGCAGTATTATTGTGTGCTGAAATAGTTTTATCGATATGTGTGTCATCAAATAAGTACTAAAATCTTTTTCACTGAAGATGCAGTAATTGAAAGTATAGATGAAATAGTTTCATGCCCATTAAGAAGGTCCTGTTTCTCCACACTTGTATGCTTTGTTATTCATTAAGTTTGTTCCCTTTACTGAAGTAAGTACTTAGTAGTCCAGTTTTGTACATGTAATTCACTGCCTAGTGAGATATATGTGCATCCTGCTGCTTCGTAGTTATGGGCTTTTTATCAGGACATCCTTTTTCTAGTTATGATGAGTGTAAAGACTTGAACCCTTCTAATTTGTGTACTCATATGCCTGCATGCATTTGCGTGCACATTTCTCCTGTGTTAGTGGCTGTCTTGTTACTGCTTAATGTATTTATCTGCTAAGATTTGTTTTATCCTATACAAGAAATCGATTTAGTAATGTACGGGTAACGAAAAGCACTCTGACTGGAAGAATCATTTTTTTCTGGACTTGCTCCTTTCCTCTGCTACGTATAAACCAGGATTTCAATTTCTAAAATAATGCATTTCGATAAAATACCAGATAGTCGCTTGATTTTTGTTGTTATTTGTACGATATACAAGCAAGTGATCAGTACAACTCCTTAGTCACTTACTGTTAATCAGTCTGTCATTTATTAATTCTTCTGAGGTATCCATTATGCTGATTTGCTGCCTCTTTCACTTAGAACATCCCTTGTGAAAAAGTGAATCAAGTGAACTTGCCCCACAGCCGTGCCCTGCCCTGTGATATCCCTGCCTGTTCTCAGTGACCAGACTTTGTCTCCAGTTACACTTTTTAAGTGCAGCAACTCTGTATTGGTCAGGCCACTTGAAGGTACTTTTTATTTAGATTGTGGTTTTCAACCCCAGAGTTAACCAAAAAGCTGACATGATGCCAGTTGTAGTCATTTCTCCATCTCAGTTTAGTTCTGTTACGTTTGTCCATAAGCACAGCAAAGTTAAAGAAAGCCTGAGATTTAAATGTACACTTCTTCATGGTATGACAGTGAAGAGGTATTAGGAGGAAAGGGGGTGAAAGGTGAGTTATAGGAGTATGTGTAGCTTCTTTAATTTTTCAAAAGCCTCTCTTGACCATTAATGCAATAATCACGTGGAAAATGAAATAGCTTTAAAGGCCTCTTGATGAAGATGAGCACAAAATCCAACATTATTATTTCTTTGAGGATAAAGTCCAGCTACACCTTCATCAGTAATTTTTTCTTGAGAATGAGACAGAATAAAAACAATGAAGGCATTACAAATTTTTGGATTTTTTTGAAACTAGCAAAGAAGCTTAGTGCAATGGAGGGTTGTATATCAGACAAATGAGAGCTGCAAAAAAAAAGGTTCATTTTATTGCATGCTCAAGCTTGAAAAATAACTTTGGAACAAAGAGGCTCTTGGATTTCGTGTACAGTGGGCATATACCTAGGGAGAGAGGGAGAGGAGCAGTGGCTTTTTGTGTCTGGTTCCATTTTTGTGTCTGCCTGTGACCCACCTTCACCGTTCCACTTGAGAGTACAACGTTACAGCAGACTGGAATCCCAGAAAACCATGGCTGAAGGTGATGCTGAGAAATCACTTAGTTCTAGCTTTAGCACTGAATTGGGTGGAAGAATTTGTTTTAGAAGTTATTTGTTGCTTTAGGCCTTAAAAAAAAATGAAAATGCTTACTCACCAGGATTTTATTTTAGTGTCCTTAATTTAATGTGATTCCTTTGGCCATTGAGAAGAATATGATCTCTGTAAGGCAGGCAGAGCTGAATTGGATGTGTAACAGCTCTTAAACCATCACAGTTTGCAACTCAGTGCATTAAGCCATTGCCAATTTCAGATTGCTTTAATATGCTGGATTGCAAACTGTGGCAATTCAGGACTTGCTACATTCAGCCATCCGTGCAGCAGGCTCTGGGAGAAATGGCATAAACTGCTTGAGCAATTCCAATTTAGTCCTAGACCTCTCATGGATTACCTGTGCATGATGCCAGTTGTCCATGGCAGGCAGAGTTAGTACTTCTGTCCTGGTAGGACCATTTCAGAACATTCTTATAAACACTGTTGATGGTGAACACAGACTTCTGTCTGTTTTCCTCTATTCTTTAAAAGCAGTGCTTAATTCTTCTAAAGAGTGCCTCATTTACCTATATCTATTTTTATTTTTTTTAAATTTTGCGTCAGCAAGCAAGAAATTGGAAACACAGATGGACCAGAATCTCAATATGGCAGTTATTTTTTTAAGAGTGATCTTTTTGTTTGTGTAAATACAGGACTGAATGTGAGCAACTCTTGACATAATTGTTCTTCAAACCTCAGTGTTCTCAGTATCTCTTATGAAAATTGGTGACGGAAGTACAGTCTAATTTTCATCTCCTGGGCTACAAATTGTATGAACTTCATTTTGCAGTTCACATTTGAAGTGAATCAAGATGTTTTGTACTAGAAAAGACCAACACTGAGTGCTTCAAAGGCCCAAAGTAGGGATATAAGAGAGCATATTGAGCTCTGGGGCAGCTATTCCAGGAAACAGGTGCCTAAAATGATTTAAATTATTTGATGCAAATTTTATGCACTGTGTCAGGCCATTCCAGTCTTTAGCTGAGGCCTGATTCTGGTGTGGAATGCATTTTATGGCATGGCAAGATGGTGTATCTCGCCGAGCCAGTAAGCTATCTCTACAGGACACCGTAAAGAGCAAGCTGTAATCAGTCAAGAATGTGGAGAGAAATGCTGGTTTAGCTGTTGAGCTCGTGGTTGCAGCATCCCTGGAAAAGGTAGCATTCGAAAAGCTGCTATTTTCCATTAGATATGTTGTTTCAAAGACAAACACCCTAATTACACTCCAAAGCCTGACACCTCTGCGGGAGCTTAGACTCTTTGTTCCTTCTCCCTTTCCCCAACCCCAGCCCTGTAATTATGTCACAAGCAGACACCTTTATCCTTTCTGCATCATCTATTTTCAAAGGCATTCTCCTGACTCACACAATAGTGTGGGTTTTTTCTAGAAAACTTATTTTTTACTGTATCCTTAAAGTTTTGGGTAATACAGGTAGAATATGCATGTGGACATATTTTTAAGAATAAAAAGATTCCCTTTGCTTCAGTAACACAAAAGCAGTAATTTTTCAGGGTATTCTCTTGTGGTATTCTGTAGGATCTGGAAGGGATGAAACCTTTCTCAGAGTAAAAGCAAGCTCCTTTGCTTGAGCCCCTCTGTATTGGAAGTAGAAGTAGTCACTTCTTGTGCAGACATGATAGTAATGTCCTAGACACTGAGAGTAGATGGGATATGGTATGTGAGAAAGAATATTCTAACAGAGACAAAAAGGGAATGAGGGTTTTTGTGTTTTTAATGGTGATGTGGAAACTGCCTGTTTAAATTTTTGTTTCCTCAATGTTGTGATAAGTTTGGCTTTTTTAATTTCAATATCTTACAGTTACTACCAATTCTGGTTTCTGCTACACATCTTGCAGCATCTCTATTTGCCACTCCATCACTTGAAAAAAAAAAAAAAAAGAAATTTAGTAAATGGTAGATTTCTGAAGCTTACCTGGTCAAATAAGCTGTGGTTATTGAGGCCAGTAACTTGACACATTAAAACTATCAGGCTTATTGCTTATGTCTAATGTGCAGCTGTTTGCAAACTGTGGGGGAGATTGTGCCCTGCTGCCCTTGGTGCCTCCTCAGGATGCTGGTGACAGTGGCAGGGTGCTCTCTGGGCACATAATGTACCTATGTGTGCTTCTTCAGTATGCATCATCCAATCTTCTCTTAGTATAATGCACAGATGGGGAGGACTTTCTGTGGTGATTGTTGGCTTGTGATAGAGCTGTTAAGTAAATTAAAAATAAAAATAATAAAAAAAAGACAACAGTGTGGGAGAGTTGTAACTATAGGATTTTTCCTCACTGCAAATAAATGTGTTCAGACCTTCATGCATGTATATAAGTATACAGGAATGATACAGAGATCAAGATGAAAACCTTCACTTCCAAAAAATAACACCCAGGAGAACCAGGCTAATAGAGAGAGTGGTATATGTAGAGAGAATACAAGCAGGGCAACCAATAACTCAGGGCCCAGCCACAGCCAGTGACTTCACTTTGCCTGTAGTTAGGAGTTCCAGATCATACAGGACTGTGTGGTAAAACCTATGGAATATTCAGACCACTGGCAGGAAAGCTGCAGTGAATTCCTTTGTGTTCTGCTTGACCAATGATGTACTGAAGGAAATGGTTTTCTTTTCAAAGATGGGTATTTTGGCAAGATAGAATGTGACCATAATATAAGGAAAGGCATTGGGATTGTTCAGCCTGGAGAAGGCTTTGGGGAGACCTAATTGCAGCCTTCCAGGACCTAAAGGGAGCCTACAAGAAAGATGGAGACTTCTTACAAGAACGTATAGTGACAGAACAAGAGGGAATGGATTTAAACTGAAAGGGGATAGGTTTAGCTTAGATCTCAGGAAGAAATTCTTTGAGAGTGGTGAGGCAATGGCACAGGTTGCCCAGAGAAACTGTGGCTGCTACATCCCTTGTAGTGTTCAAGGCCAGGTTGCATGGGGCTTTGAGCAACCTGGTCTAGTGGAAGGTGTCCTTGCTGGGGGCAGCACAGTTGGAACTAGATGATCTTTGAGGTCCCTTCCAACCTAAAACATCATATGATTCTGTGATAATATTCCTGACTAGCTCTTATCCCAGCCTAAATCTCATGGAAGTCTAGTCTCATGGAAGTGTGGTAACCTTCCAATGTACTTTCTTTGCTGTTTAATGTCAGAACAGAGGAGACATCCTGTAGTTTGACATATGCAGAAGAAATGTCATCTGCTTAACTTTTCGACTTGAGGACATTAGAAGTCATCACCAACTTTACTTGATTCCATGAGCTCAAAATGCAATAGTTCCTCTGTGCAATGAGACTTTTTAGAGTTGAGATTTGGGACATTCTAGTAGTGGGCACAACATATTCTTAACAGGGAAATCTCTAGCAGGTGTTTGGGCTCCTAAGGGACCCAAGGAGTTGCACTGCTTGTTCATGCAAGCAATAGCTGTGTGCAATAGCTGTGAAGGGGATGTGTTGTGATTTATGTATTTATTTATTTTTAGGGTTATTTTTAGGGATCTTTTTATCCCCCTCCCAAGCATGAAACTTAATTGAATTTTAAGGATTTCGACGGGTTTTTTTTAGGGTGATTTATGCATTTATGCCTTTGTATAGCAGCTAATGTAAACAAAAGAGCAGATCTACACTGCTGTTACTACCTTCTCTCTGTGCTGTGCATAGCTGCCTGATGCTGCTGCTGCTGAATGCTACAGAAGGCTATTCAGCTTCCCTTTGCAGTCTGCTCTATCCCCTGATTCTCCAGGAGATACCGTAGCTGTGGCTGCAGATTAGATTTTTCTCTCCCTCCCCCTGCGAGACCTCTGTGTGCTTTGACGTCATGTGTGCTCCTTTCAGTTGCCATAGCAGCCCCATTCCCCAAGCTCTGCCTGTCTCCTCTGGTAGGTTCCACAATGGTACAGCCAGCATCACGCTGCACAATGGTTTCCAGGCAGTGAAAGAGCGTGATTCAGCAAGCCCCTCTTTCCCCCCCCCTCCCCGTCCCCTTTTATTTCATTATTATCAGACATTTTGCCTCCCCTTTTTCTGTTCTGTTCTACCCTATCCCCCAGGCTTTTATTCAGTTCTTTAAAGGAAAACGGTGATTTACCTTGAAACCAGCTACCCATCTTTTTTTTTTTTTTAAATTTTATTATTATCATTATTTTATTTTTTTTTCCCCTTTTATTATAAATAGCCCGTTCTTTTCTCAGCACTGTTTGGAATATGATTTAAAAATACCACGTAAAGTCGCAGTTTGGGGAAAAGGTTTCTGGACGAGGAGAATAGCTCGCAAGCAAGGAATGGTAGGTGTTGATGCTAATGTTCTTTGACTAACTGCTTTCGCAGGGTGGGGTGATGAATATTGATTGCTGTTTAAAAAAAAAAACAAAACAGGGGAGAGGGGGAGACACAGGTTAATGAAGTAAATTGCTAACCGAAGCAAGAATGCTGCACCTGTCCTTTTTGTGGCCAGAGAAACCATCATTTTCCTGTGTTCGGGTCTGTATGATCTTTAATGTTTGGGCGCTGTAGGTGACCAGCGGTCGTGGGAGCAGGGCAGGGGGCACATCATGGATGGGAGCGCGATAGCGCTTTACCAGCTGGCTCATGTAAACAGTAGTGTTTTACTCAGCCTCATCACCTCTAACGCTGCTTGGGGGCTTTGGGGGGAAGGAGGTGTCTTGGCTTGCAATTCAGTAGAAATGAGCACGTTATGTGGGTTACGTGGTCCATACAGAGCCGTATAAAATTGGAATGTATGAAAACAAAAAGAAAGAGAGCAACTAGGAGATTCGGAGGGCAGAAGTCTTGGCCTTTTGCAGAGTGGTTGAATAGCAAAAAAAAAAAGGCCAGTGTGGGGAGAAGTGTTTGACAAATCTTGTCAGATTTGGGGGTGGGGGTTGTTTTTAAGAAAGTGGCCTTTAATCATCACTCTTCTACATTACTTGGGTGAACTACTTGGCCCATTGGGTTCTACAGAACCAACAAAAGCTTTCAGGTGAAGTGTTTACAGCAAGCTACAGGCCAGTTATTTTACAAAAGAGAATTAACCATCTGTACATACTGCAGTGAAATCAATGTTGCTTTGCAGGGAAATCCTCTGACAGCAAAGCTGCTTCTACAGGGAGAAATGTTGGTTTTGTTTTTTACAGCAGAGAGACATTATTAAAAATAATACAAATTTTGACTTGGATAATTAAGTGTTAGGGCATTGTTTAATAAGCTTAATAAACACTGGTGGTGCTTCCAGTGAACCACGATGGGCATGTTTCACAGCATTCGTGTACAGAGTGATTGTAAGCTTGTTTACTTGGGCTCTTTTTGCTGCATAGCTTCATGATATCCTCAGTGCAACCTTCCCCTCCTCTGATACGTTCACTGTGAGTTTTGCCAGAGACTTTTTTTAGACACAAACTGACGCTATGAAAATACAAATTGTGAAGAAAATTATGGCATAGAGTAGAGATTTATTAGGAGGAAAATACAAATGAGTATATTGTAAATGATCAGAGGAATCTGCAATCAGCTTGCTGGAGGACACAGAGCTTGTCCTGCAAACCCAGCTTCAGAAAAAGAGAACAGGATGGTGTAGGTACTGCACAGGGCTGTTTGTCTTTGCTCACATGTAACCTGTCTTTGGTCCCCATGCCTTGGGAAAAGTGGAGTGCACCAAATCTCTCATATTTTAACCCTCTTTCAAGACATTGCTGGGTAGTCACTGGTCAGGAATACTCTGGCGTAATATTTTCTTCTGTGGTCCTCCTGATGTGTGCTCTCTTTCTGCTAGGAAAGGTGACATAGAAATACCTTTTCAATTGGCTCAGCTAATGACTTTGTCTTACAGGGATGCAGATGTGAATGACAAAGGTGATTTGACCTCAGCCATTAAACAATATTGTTTTTCCCTGACTCTCAATAAACTGCACTCTTGTGCATTGCTCTCTCCTGCTGTTTCAGAACATCCATAATTTGTCAGGGTCCTGTTGTAATTATGGTTTTGTTGAGGAGTATTAGGATTATCCTAAATAGGATAAGGACAGAAATCACTTACCATGAAAAGTTACTGTCAGCTGCCTGTCTGCCTGCCCAGAAAAATGTCCTTCTCATTGTTAAAAAGCTCCTTCAGTACACACACACATTTTTATGAGCAGACCTTGGGGATGAGTGTTTTCTTGCAGGTTTGGGGTTTTTTTTCCCCCCCCACAGTCAGTGGCTGGCATGTTTGCAGCCCTTTTTTAGAGGCTTAACAGGACTGGATCAATATACCATCAAGCACTGTTACAGTACTGGGATCTGGCTTGTGAAAGCAAAGAGAGTTATCAAAATTTCACTGCCGTGGTATTGGACAATGTCATAAAGTTCGCTTGTTGTTTGCAGTCCATTGCAAAACTCATCCAATTTAAGGAAGAGCTAAAGGAGGCCCAAAGGAGGATGGTTTCAGCATTGATTTGGAGATGACATTATAGTTTTGTTAAGACTTGGAAGACAGAAAAGCTGCATTTAGGGAAAGGTCTCCAGCTTTAAAATCAGTAACATATTAAACTGTTGTTCAGTAGAAACTGCCCAGTTCTTTAGACAATTCCAAATTACAGAACACATCACAAGCTTGTTGATAAATTTTCAAATCCAAGTAAGGTGTTTTTGTTTGTTTGTTTGTTTTTATGTCAAGCGGTCTATACCCATAACCCCTCCCATTCCACTGATTACATTTTGAGCTTATAATAGCACTACTAGAAATTATGTCTTAAAAGCCTAGTGATTGCAGTATTACCAGAGTTGCTGCTCTGTCATCAGGAGTAAAGGAGAGAGACTTCTCTGTCTCTTCAGTGCTTATAGTCTGCTACCCTTACCTGTGATTCTTGCACACTTAGGGTTTTGAAGGCTGCTTGCAAGAAAAATGAACTGTTATGAAAAGGCAGCAGCTAAAATTAAAAAATGCTGCACTTGCTGTGAATTCTCTTTTTTTTTTTTTTTTTTCCCCCTTCTGGCAGCACCATCTGTGGAGGCAGATATAAGAGAAAGCCTTTCACAGAAACAAAATCTTTTGTACTCGATTAACCGCCTGAAACCAATGGTCTAAAACTGCAAACAATATACAATTTTAATTAGTGTGAAATATCAGGCATTAGGGCTATGTTACCTGTCTATTATTCGTGATAGTGAGATTAAAGTAGAGATAAAAAGCAGTACAGGGGATGGGACAGAATTTCACAGTGCCCTGTCCACTATTTTCAAAAGTTACACAGCTGTCCTTGAGTTGCTATACTGTGTTTTAGCCTGATAGCTGTAGCTTTGTTAGCAAGCTTTAGAATATGTCTTGGCCAGTTGTTAGAAGGGAAGAATAGGAAATTCAGGTCCCAGTACTTTCCAGTCTTCTTTGTTTGTTATAAAGCAAGATTTTTTTTCATAAATAATTTGGTGTATGAATTCACTAGTGGTGGTGGTACGTTCTCCTCGGCTTCATCTCTACAGAAGGGATGTGACATGAAAAAAGCTGGAGGTTCAGAAGAGCCTTTCAGTCAAGTCAGTTAGGGTTAGGTTACTGCTTCACCAGTATTCTGCACTAAGGGGTCAGTAACCCAGGAAATTAGGAACTGCAATTTGAAGCTGGGTTTCAGGGAACCTGAGTTCCCTGTTCAGTGAAGTATAGTCGCGCCTCTCTTGTTAAGTAGTTTTTTCACGAGGATTTTTAATTTTCTGTTCTTAGTACAAAGTTTTGGTTCTCTTCTGAGATATTTGAAAACATGTTGTGATACAGGGGTCAGAAAATATTGCCCAAACCTTCCACTTAATAGTAGTGTCTCAATTTTGTTCAGTGGTGAGACACCAGAGCACTGTGTGTTTGATTGTTCCATCTCTTATTCACTGTCTTAATACCACAGCGTTTCCTTTTTACCACATTTCTTGAGGTTGTCTCTCATGCACTTTGGCAGTAGAACTTCTTTTGTGACGCTTTGTTGTTTAAGAGGATGCTAGTTTGATAAATAGCAGTAATTCTCAGGCCTTTTCTTATGCCTGTATGTATCCCTATCACAGTTTTTAAAGCTGTTAATGATGTCACAAGTCAAATGTAATTTCCATTCCCAGGTATTGGTGACAGATGACTGTGTACATATCTCAACTTGTTATAGGTTAAGTTTCTGCTCTTCCTCGTTCCAAAGAAACATTTGAAGATCTGAGCTGAGAAAGATAGTATAGAAACAAAAATAATTATTTTAGAACAGTTTTATGAGTTTTTCTATCAACATCTGTTGCAAGTTGAACAGACTTGAATATGTGCTCTTGAGAACTAGGGCCTTGATTTTTTTTTTTTTTTTTCCCCTTCTTTTGCTGGTAGGGGAATAACCTGACACACCTCCCCCATTTAAACAGCATTTCATTCTGCATTATTTCCTCTCACTAACCTTTATTCTTTGCATGGAAGAAGGGAAATCCATGGTACAGATACTGCCTGAACTGGATGCATTATGGTATGATCAGAGGAAAATCTGAAGTCTTTGTTGTATGGTGTGCAGATACTGATATTCTGGGTTAGTTTAGTTTTCTGAAATTTTCTGTGTCTATCAGATTTGAAAAATAAACCCCAAATATTTCTTTCTCTTTTTTTTTTTTTTTGTGCTTAGGGCTAGTATTAGAAACCTGTACCAACTCAAATATCAGCTATGGCAACCCATGCATGAAGTTGATGCCTTTGAACTATTTCCTATAGATGAGACATAGCACATGCTGTGGTGAGTCAATAATGTATTATTTTATTAAATGATACTCCTTGCCAAAAAAAAAAAGCCAAACGCCAAAAAATGCTTAATGCCAAAATGCATGCTGATTTTTTTTCTCCTTTTTCTTTTTTTGGTGGGGGGGTGGAGGGAAGGAACATTATTGTTACAACTTCTTGTAATTTTTGGTACACATTAGCATACTACTGTCATCTTAGAATGAGTTTTTCAAGTGTATAATTTTAGCATTTTATAATTATCAGATGGAGCACATCAGGAATGTGCTTTCAGTGCAAATTTTAATACAGCAAAATAGTTTTAAACAGATCCTACATATGCAGTGTTCTGAGAGCTATTTAAAATAGTAAAATCTGTTTTACTACTGTAAAATCCACTATTTTACACCCATTTTTTCCAACTAATGTTTTGCACCTCTCTGATTTGGTGTGGGGGAAAGGAAAACTTGTTTTGTGTCTCTGAGATGACTGAAGAAGATTGTGATGAATCCTCAGAGAATTTTTAGATGTCTGTCTCTTTTTCCTTGGACAGGAAACTAAATTGTGAGAATAGTGATGAAAAGCAAATGGTCTTTATAAAAATACTCTGTAGTTTTAACTACCGTAAGTCTGCTAATAATTTCAATGTGGATTCCTTACATAAGTAATTTTGATTCTGATAGTTTCTTTGAGGTGGTTTTGGTATAGCTTTGGGAGATGAGGAATTTTTAGATGTCTTGGGTAATCTCAATAGAATTATTGTGAAACCTTGTTACTCTTGAAGGTAGCCAATTTTCTGCTCCAAACAGGCTTATATTAATTTTTTTTTTTTCGCCCCTAACACTACCCAGATGTGTGTCGGTGCAGCCACCACAACCAGCATAAACTGAGAGTCAATGGCTTTTAAAAGAAGCCAGAGATTCTTGTTGGTCTGTAGACTTCAGGCAGGTCTTATGTGATCTGGCCTTTAACAGTGGCCAAATCTTACTCCTGGTGCTGCTACACCGATAAGGTGTAGATCCAAGTCACTGAAGTGTCTTTACTGTTCTGTAAGGAGGTAGAACTGTTACTTGCAGATGAGGCAGAGATGGAAACACGTGGTACACACTGAGTGGTGGGCAGCAGTGGCATGAGGTTGATGTAACCATGATGAAAGGAGTGCTCTGGGGCCAGGCCATTTTCACCCCTGGTGAAGCTGCTGAAAAGAACTAAGTGGGTGTCAGTTAAATCTATTTGACTCTGCTTTGAAGTGAGGTGAGTGGCAGAAAGCAGTGCCTAATGGTTCCCTGAGAGAACTTGTGTTCTGTTGCAATCTAAAGGGTTTCCCAAGGGGAGAAGCCATACGTTGGACATTTGTGGCATGAAGAGTCCCACTCTGGATGCTCCACATTCTTTACTTGTGGACATCCAGTGGAAGCAATTTATTTTAGCATTTATGTAAAACTTAAAAATCTCTCTGTATTACTACTGTGATATATTTATTTTCTTATGGCTTTTAAGGCCTGTTGTCCAAAGGTAATTTTTGCTAGCAAGACAGCCTTCATCCTGGTTTGATGTGTGGACTTTGGAAATTGTGACACAAACCCTTTCATATATGAATGGATCTGGGTGACTTTTGAATTCACGATGAAGCATAAAACGCTATGATTTTTTTTTATTCATATCCTTTTTTTTAATTACTCTGTTTAGGAGCATATAGATAATCTGCTAGCTGTAGATAGTGAAAGTTTTAAATAAGCTAGCAACAGCAAAGTTTATATGATTTATGATAGTTGATAGAGTTGTACAAATAAAGGATTTTATTACCATCTGCAATGAACAGTAGCTAAACAGACATTGCATGAAATTTTTGTGTTGTTGTGTACATGTTAATACAATTAGCTGATAGTCATGGCTGTCCAGTTCCTCTCTCCATTAACACTATTCAAATTGTTGTATATGTAGAAAAATAATTTTTAAGAAACTGAGCTTCTTAATCCCCACTCTTGGCAGTTTTACATTTAGTAGTATACATAGTGCTAATTTTGGAATACGGTGATCCTCCTGTCTACAAGCCGTGTAACTTGATCATTTGTCCCTCAGGTCACCAAGATGTCTTTATCTTAATGTTGCAGCTACTGATATTTCTATGTGGCATTTGAAGCATGCACCAAGGGCCCTGTTCAGTGGACTTTCTGAGTTCAGTGCACATCTAAGTCACCTCCTCCAGCTTTGTTCTTCCCAATTTAGATTTCAGCATGGCTAATCAGTACAAACAGCAGGTTTTCAGAAACAGCATATGAAACAAAAAAATTCATATATATCACAGGGAGAGAGTTGCTTGAGAGGTTTTCCTCCCAGCTGACATAATGCTACTAGGCAAAAATAGTTAAACATTTTTAACAGAAATTAAGGGCTTCAAGGTCTTGTTCTGAAGCTACAGCTCCACAAAAAGTATCTGTAGGTGTCTTCAGGCACATAATACAATCCATTACCATGTATTTAAAGCTTTGTATGTGTAGGAATTAGGGATGCAGTCCTGTAGATATGCGTGAAGCAAATGCAGTTTGAAATTTGGGGCCTTGATGTGCAAATGCTTTCTGTGCAGGCCCTCTCCAGTTAATATCAGTCATTAAGGCAGACACTTTGAGCATATGACTGTATTTTGAATTCAGCTATTTCTCCTGATGAAAATGCAAACTTTGTAACTGTAGAACTTGTATGTGAAATCAGAAACCACATGTAAGACTTAGCATATAACAATCAAAGTTAAATTAACTGTTAAGGAACTTGTAAAAATGGTCAGGAAAAGTAGCATTTGAAGAACAGAAGTCCTTATCAATATTCATCACAGAAGAGAGCAGGTAAGATAAAAACTTGGGCATATCCGCTTAACATAAAAACATAAAAACAAGGTTAATGCTGTGGGCAATTGAAGATTTGCAAAGCTGAGTTAGTAATTTTGGCAGAAATCATGTGAGAGAAAGGCTTTGATATAGTTATGGAGAGAAGCAAAGTACTGGGATGAAGGAGTTTTTGGTTTTTTTAAAGCACTTGAAGGAGGATCTTTCTATTTGTCTTTCTAGTGCCTTGACTTCGTATCTTGCTACTACAGTTGCATGTTTTTTTGAAAGATTGTGTTGGTTTCTCTTATGTTCATCACTGTGTAAATGTTAAAGTGCACAAAGAGAAATTCAGAACTCCATCTAGCCAAGTCAATGTAAAATATAAAAGAGCTCCAGCGAGATTAGACTTTTATCAGACTTATATCAGAGGAGCTAGAGCACAATTTTCTCTGAGAAACTTGGGTTTGTCTATTAGGCAGAGAAGCAGAACACTATTTATATTACATTTCCAGCATATTATAAATGTAAAAACTGATTATCTGTTACTGATGATGGTGATGGCGTGTGCAACATATTTCCCCTTCGAGAACTGTTGCCTTAGGGTATTTCCAAAAGCTATTTGTCATGTGATCAGCTACATACAAACAAAGGTCAGAAATGACCTCTAATAGTCAACACTTGAACTATTCAGCTTCTGTACTTTTCAAGGAGGCTGGATTTTTTCCAGAAACTGCTGGGATCTTCACTCTGAATTACAGATTTTCAGTAGGACCCCTTGATCACGTTTTATTTTAATAAATGTCACTGGAAATGACCATAAAGGCTATTTTCCTGCCTTTGCATTTTTTCCTTGTTGTTGATTATCTTTTTTCCCTTTATTTGGATTTTTTTTCCATCTCCTAAGGATATTGATTTGCAGAATGTTTTCACTCTCTTTTAAATTCAGATAATGTTATAGAGTTTTATGCTATTAGTTCTTATTCTGATTCACACCCCCTCGCTTTCCATCCCTGCTTTGTCTTTACTGATTCCCACAGCCCCTAAGATTAGTATTTTAATTAAGTTATATTGAAATGTAGCATTGTCAACTCTTGCAGTATTTGGGGTTTTTTAATGCCTTAGACTAAGTGTCACATATATATGAGAAACTATGAGCTTTCTTTTAATAAAATGTAGGCTTTTTATTCATATTCCAGGGAAAAATTGAGCTTGAATGCTTCAAAAATGCACAACCCTCCCACCAAGATTATTCCCTGGCAATATGTTGGAATACTGGGATCATATGACATGGTTCTTAGATATTTGTGGCTGATAGTCTTAAAAAGAAATATATTTTGAAGTTAGTTGGAAAGTGAAGATTTGCTATCTTTCTGAATGCTTTTAAAGACATGGACATACCTTGTGCTGTACCTATGTCTATATTCCTCCAGCAACCTGAATTGGCCTTGGAAAAGTCAAGCTATTAGAGCATTTAAAAGGTGAAGATGAAATTAATCTAAAATATTCAAGTGCAGATGTCTGTCTTTGGGGGATCTCCAGTTGTTTAGTTTCACTGTGAAATACTGATGGATGAAACAGTTTTATTCTGCCACATGTCAGTCTGTGCTTGTTGACAAGGAGTGGACCTAATTTATGACCTTAATACTCCCTTGTGGCAGGTGTGACCTGTGAACATATCACATGAAATATTTGTGTCTGCTGTATTTTTTGAGTTGCTGATGAAAAAACTATCTCTGTACCACCTGCTAGTCTAGTTCAGTATTTGGCAGGCTCCCCTTCCAATCTTACAGAAAATATCCAGGACTATTGTTGTAGAATATGGGAGTAGAATGTCAGACAAATATCTTCCGAACCTTTGAGCATTTTTTCAGTGTGATTCTTATGAGTTGTATTAAAATAATTTGAATAGCCTGCAGAAGAATAAATGGAAATGCCAAATCAATAACAGAAGACACAGAGAATGGTGCCAGCGGAAAGGTGGAAAAGAGACCAAGACAGCAGTAAATTCAACTGCATTAATGGGTATGGCGTATGAACCCATATTATATAAAGTGGTGGGAAGTATTTTGTTACCACAGGGCGAGAGATTTTGCCTGCTTCCTCTTCTAGACTTGTTAGGGGGGGTATATCTCTGTGCCTGTTTCTTTGTGTACTGTTCTTATCCAAAGTGTCTTTCCTTCTCACAATCTGTCAGCAGGAGCAGAAACCTGAATATACTGTGTAATACTGACAGTGTTTCCTCTGCTCACCTTTCCTCTGCTATTGTGTGTGTTGGAAAAAGCAGGGAGCACTGACTGCAAGTGAAGAGTATGGCTCTCCTAGAGAGAAGCATCTACAGTCCTGGCAGCATCAGCCACTACATTCATGCTCCCTGCACTAGGGTGTTGGTCAAGCTGGCTCAAGACAGCAGTATGCTAACTGCTGTGCTGGCATTAGGTTAGCTGCAAGCTCCTGGGGCAGTCATTTCCCAACCATAAAAAAAGGGGTAAACCAAGTAAAACATGCAGAGAGTTATGCATGCAATGCAGCCAGTATGATGTTAATGTCATGTTCCTTCTCTCTTAACTACTGTGTGTTGGGATGGAGCATGGCAGACAAGTGAAAGGCCAAAGGATAATGTGCACAGTGAGTTATCCAGAGGTCATTTAAACATGGTGTACATCCACAGCCTCATCTGCAGCTCTTATGTATCCTTGTTGTGTTGGATGCAGACTGCTTGCGGTGGCAGGTTGGCAAGGGGAGAGGGAACATCACAAGCATGGTGCAGTACTTGTGTATTCTTAATATGCTCAAATTCCTGGCAGGATTAATAAGAGCAATTCACCTGTGGTGAGTTTGAGGAGATGTAATTATTAAATAGGCATTCATGTTGGTTGTTGAATAGCTTTGGCTTGGTTTTATAAAAATCAGAGTTGTTCAGGCTTACAGTTTTTAATCACTTCAAAGAACAATATGAATGTAAGAACAGTCAGTAGTCTCACATGAAAAACCCATCCAGCAAAGGCTTCTGTCCTCAGTGGCCATCAGCTAAATATTTAGAGAAGAGAAGTGAGAACAAGATAAGCAGCCATAAATGTTTCTCTGTGTCTTTCTGTATTCTGGAAGCAGTATTTTTGGGTCAGAAATTGTTTATCTGTGTTAAAAATTTTGCTTCCTAATTCAGCATTTTCTGCCCAGTATGTGTTTTATGAGCTCTTTTCTAGGTGTGCAATATGAAGATCAAGTTCTGGCTGCATTAGAACTGCTGAGCTTTGTTTTTTAAAAGAGATGCCAGGCGTAGATTTAGTCCTATTCTGGAAAAAAAAAGAAAAATTCTTTTTGTGTGAACCGATTGTAAAACTGCAGAAGCTTTCGAAGTACCATGAAGGTATAATAGCATTCTGATAAAAAGTTCTGATACTTAGCAGATATGAAGTCACTGCTAGAGTAATATTTACGCAGCAGGTTCTGGAGTAATTTATTGTGTTTGTAGTTTTGTCTCAAGCTGGTTTGTGTGGACCACTGCAGCACATAGAATCATAGAATGGTTTGGGTTGAAAGGACCTTTGAAGATTTTCTAGTCCAAGCCCCTGCCACAGACAGGGCCTTCTTTCACTGTTGATACGGAGAATTTCTGATGTGCTTCCTTACTGCCTTTGTTTAAAAATCCAACTGCAGTTAGGTATCCAGTTAGTGGGGTTACTTTCCTTGGAGCAGCCGGAATGGTGTACTGAGAGGGTGCCAGTGCTGTCCGTTCTGGCCTGTCATTGCTGCATGACAGGAGAGAAGAATGGGAGGATTTTCTTGACTTATAAGCTGTTAGGAATGAAATAGAGCACGCAAGAGAGAGCAGGGGGGAATTAATTACCCGGTATTTCATGGAGTGCACATGATGGTTTCTCTTGGTTGCACATCAGAACCAGGTGACATAATGACCTAAGACGGTATCCAAATGTTCCTGGTTCCTGTATTCTCAAAGCAATGTTTTCTCTGAACCTGAGTGGTTACTGTTGTTTGTGGGTTTTCACCATTTAAATTCACTGCTTCGTGCCTAGTTCAAGTAATGTATATGTAATTTACCACCAAGAATTCAGAGATAGTATTTAAAAATTGCCTCCTATTCTTACACAGGAATATAAAGAGCAAGTAAAAAAGGAAATTACATTTTAATGCTGTTTTTCATGGAAATAAAAAATCCTCTCTGAGCTGTTTCTGAAAATGATCTGCATGGCTTAATTGTGAATCATAATGTTACTTAAATGCCTGCATTAATTTTATGTTAGATTTCAGTCATCAGCATGTAAATAGATGGTTTTGTGGCATTATGCTTGATTTGCTGTTGTGCTTAAAATTAATTTTTTTTATCTGTCAAGCTGTGCAAAGACAATCAGGTGGATGTCTTCCATGACAGAAAAATACCCAAATGGGTCAAAAAATACCCACATGGTTGTACAAACAGCAGTGATCCACAAATCCTTTCATAAAAACAGCATTTTGAAGGTGGTATATACTCTTCAGTCTAACAAACCTGTAGTGCAGTTCTCTGCTTTTCTTTTGAGGATTTGAATAAATGAAGACAATTTTCACAGAAAGGCAATTGTTAGTTGAGGTTACATGTGTGGCCATCAACATAAAGTGTAGCTTAACACACATGTGAAGCATTATTGTCAAAAGAGAAGTATTCAAAAGCCCCGAGTGAAACCTTTAGACTTTTGGAGTATTTTATTTTCATTCTGTGAACTTGCAGGCTACCTTTGGGTCTCATTGTGAATGTTTTCTCTGAAAATCAAAAGGCAATAATAAAAAACTCGTATAGGCTCCAGGAAACAACCCAGCTAATAGGAAAGTTACAGCAAAGGTTTTGATGTCAGCAGTGGTGGGATAAATGTTACAGCAAATTTCATTGGAAATAATACCAGTTTGCATGGATCAACTGCTCAGCACACTTACCAGGCAGAATCTGACTGGGGAAGTAATTCTTACTTTTTAAAAAAAATAATAGTCAAAAAATAAAGATCTCCCCCCAGAAACCTATCAAATGTTAAAATTATAAAATGAAATATAGCTCTTTAAGCTTAAATTGCAAACAAAGTCAACAAAGCCGTACTTTTTATCTAGAGCAGCAAGAAATAGAGTGGGTGGTGAAACAGCTTTATGACGCATTGTATTGTATCTTGAAGGCAGGCTGTTGGAATAAAAATTTGCTCACAGTCAGTTTAGATGCACATTGCCCTGAATCTTTTTCCACCTGATAATTAGTAGATTTGACTAGTTGGCTCAGGAGTTCATTCATCTGAATGAACTGGGCTGGACAACAGGTAGTCCATACCAATTAACCAATGAAACAGAACTTGGTGGGGTTATGGAAACAGTATGGACAAAGACAATCTAGGTGTGCATCTATTTTTGTAATTCTGATGACATCAGAATTACTTGAACTGTTATTAGTTCTTTGTTCTTTTTGTCAATGAATGAAAGAAAAATTAGAACTTGGCTCAAATTTTGAATGGTATCAGAAACATGTTCTTTTTGACACCAGATTCTGGTGATGTTGATGACAGAAAGCCACACATTTCTCTCCTTTATTTCTCAAATTCCTTTTGCAGTTGTGACAAACATTTCATATGGTCCTGTGTAACTGTTATACTGTTATCAGAGCTAGTATGCTACACTTTCTCTTAAGGGTTGAAGTAGTATATACAAGACCAGACACTCCTCTTCATGGCTCCATGGCTCTGAAGAGAACTGCAAAGAAGAGAACTATAATGAAGTTAGACTTCAGCGGTTTTGAAAGTTATAGCCGAGTCATCATATCCAAGATTTCAGAGTAAATGCATTGTCAAGTGCATTTGAGTTCCTAATTCTTGTACAAGTACTACTGCATTTTTCTCCCCACTGAAAGGTTACTTTTGGGCTAAGGATTAATTTCTACAAAACTGGTAAGAGATCAGAATAGATCAAAGCAGACTTTTGATCTGGTTCAAACTAGAATTGCTTGGGTGTTTTGAAAGAAGCAATGTTGAATTGTGGCAGGAGAGAACATGATCCACTGCTGAAGGTTGATGCTCCTTTAACCAACAGGGTGAAGGCAATATGGGCATTTTTAAAACAACAAAAAATATTATGCATAAAATATCATGTATAAAATGACTTCCTAGGGACCCTAGAGCACATAGTAGTCCATTGCACATTACAATTATTATTATTGCTTTTTAAATATAAAAGAGATAACAACATTTAGTATATTCTAAATCTTCTCTCAGGATTTTACTGTCAGCAACAAAGTCCACATTGAAATGTAAGTAGTTATCCCTAAAATAAATTTGACCTCTGAATGCACACCTGGAAATACTATAAAGAAACTTTCTACTGCTCAGTGAGCTAATTTTAATCATCTGCAAGCACAAATCAGTTTAATTAGCAAGCCTACTCTGCTCTAATGAGACCTCACCTGGAGTACTCCATCCAGCTCTGGAGTCCTGAGTATGTGATAGACATGGACCTGTTGAAGCATGTCCAGGGAAGGGACAAAAAGGTGATCAGAGTGACGGAGCACCTCTCCTATGAGGAAAGGCTGAGAGACTGAGGTTCTTCAGCCTAGAGAAAGAAAACTCCGAGGGAAAACTTAATTGTGGCCTTTCAGAAACTCCCAAGAAAGTTGGGGACACTTTTTAGTTCGGCCTGTAGCAACAGGACAAAGGGTAACGGTTTTAAACTGAAGGAGGGTCAATTTAGAGCAGATGTAAGGAAGAAGTTTTATTTTTTTATAATGAGGGTTGTGAGATATTGAAACAGATTACATTGAAGGGACTGGATGCCCAGTCCCTGGAAACATTCAAGGTCAGTCGGGATAGGGCTCTGAGCAACCTGATACGGTTGAACATGTCCCCTATTCATTGCAGGGGGGTTGGATTAGATGACCTTTAGAAGGTCTCTTCCAATCAAAAAGAAAGAAAATAAAAACTTGGCTAAGTAGATAAACCAATAGCCCTGAAATAGGCCTAATGCTATTTCCCAGGAGCTGTCTTCATTGAGCGGCCTGACCTTTTCCAGTAGCGCGCCTCACACAGAATTGGTGTCATCAAGCCTCAGGTTTTTGTTACCCATCCTGCTGGGTTACAAAGCCCACTTGAAGCTTATCCTGATCTTGTGATGTGAGCTGCTTCTCTTTCACCACCTACTCCATTTCTTGCTGCTCTAGATAAATGCTGCTTCTTTTTTAACTTTGCAGTTTAAGCACTGGATTAAAATACATGTCATTTTCACAACGAACACACGCAGGATCTTTCTGCAGATTTCAGCAGAACTCTGGTTTTGATTCATTCAGAGATTTGGAGGGATGAAGAGGAAGAAGCTTTTTTATTTCAGCCATCAGGATTACCAGTATTTTGCCTCAGAACATGCTTGTAATAAGAACAGATTTCAGATTCAAGTTATTCTTATTGCTGTGCCTTACTGACAAAACGGTTGTGTCTCCCCTGAATCCATGATTGCTGTTCCTTTTCGGTGTCTGGTCATCTGTAAATGAGTTGCTTTTTAGTTTCGTCTTTTGCTGGTGCTGTGTTAGAAACTGTCTTTGAAAAGGCTTGGTGGACGTTTCCAAAAACAGATGCTTGAAGTAATACTGAGTGGAATGCTGAAACAAGCACCAACATGATTTTGTGTTAGATCTGCAGGCTTGTTTTGTGTCTAGGGCAGCTCAAGGTGAAAATTAAACATGATGTTAAAAACTTGAAAGAAGGTTAAATGATGTCTTCAACACACTACCATAAAAATTCACCTTTGAGAGAAAAAATCAGCTCCAAGAGGTAGAGCAAATTCAGACTACGAAGTCTGTACCTTGACAAGCTTGGTTGTGATGAGGTTGCTTGGTAACCATGCTGAAAATGAAACAGATTTCCTTGCCTAGGATGCTTCTTGATTCAGTCAGTAAATCCAGACAAGAAACCAGTTGCTATTTCAGTCAGTTCACTGAGTTCTATGTCTCTGGTTGGGAAGACAGAGAGAACAGACAGTAAAAACCCAATGTACCTCAGTTCTGCAGGATTTATTTTGCTGATTTTTTTTTTCCAAATGAGGCACTTTCTTTTGACACTTCAAATTTATGTTGTTATTTATTTTCAATCCTTATGTTGTAGCACAAAGCTTCAACTCGGAGTTGAGAGTTATCTGAGGGAGAAAGTGCTGTGAGTGCCTTCTGTTTGTCCATGAAAGGAAAGTCTCTGTCCTCCAGAAAAATTCTGTGTTGCAGCAATGAGCTGCAGTTTGGAAGGGCTGTGTATCACTGCTCCAAAGGACAAGCATATGTAAAGATAACTAGCAGACTCAGCAGCTAGGCAGAGGCAGAATGGGGATACATGTAGCAAGATAGAGGCAGAATAAGTTTTAAACAAGTAAGACTTATATTTAACTGTGTCATTATGTTGGATTTATATGTTACATCAATGCACTCAATGGCATATGAAGCAGTTTGTGATGTTGAATATACCTAAATCCATAGAGAGCTTTTTCAAGTTGATTTCACCTCCATCTGATATTGTTTACAGTAGCTTTAATGAATATATGACTAGCCATAAACCCTAAAATGTTAATTTATATTCATGGCAAATTGTATTAGAGTATCTCCTGGCACGTTTCATGGTTGTACATTAATAAAACTTTCTGCTTTTTATTACCATGAATGAAAATAAAAAATGGTGTCAAGAGAGATTTAAGCCACTATTCCGTCTTCAATACTGAGTAATACTGCAGATGGATAACTTGAAATTCATGTAGAGAATCACTTTGTTTCTATAGTAGAAAAATATTTGGGCCCAAAGCTTCTGATAGGCTAATAAGTCATTAGAATGAAAAAGATTTTCATTGTGGGTTTGGTATTATGTGTTTATGTTAAATATTGCTCTTTAGTAAGTGATGTAAGCACTTTCTTTCAGTTAGGGTAAGGCCCAAAATACATCTGCCTCTTTATCAAAAAGAACAGATGCTGCCATTAAATTGCTCAAATTTACCATCAGAAAATGATGTTGCTCTGATATTGCACTTCTTTTTATATGCACTTAGTTGTTATACTCGGTTATGTTTTTTTCATGCTAAATAGCAGCCTTTTAGTGATGGCTTCCCCTTAACACATATAATGGGAGGAGGAGGGGAAACTGCACAATGCTGGGGTTTACTGTAATTTTTTTTTTATAAGATACAAAATGCAGGAAATTTGTGGAATACAAAGCCATTTCCTCAGGATACAGAGCTTGGCCTCTTTGTGCATGTGGTATTTTGTGCTATTTTCAGTGCTATAGAATTTGATGGCTTAATTCTCTGGCACAGTGCATCATCAGCATTGTATATTTGCATTGACTCCTCAGTCTTGGTGTTGTTTTTTGGTTTTTTGTTTTGTTTTTTTTTTTTTTTTTTTTTTGTGGTTTTTTTTTTAATAGAATATGTAGTAAATCATAACTGGCTTCTGAGAATTCAAATTAAGCCACTGAATGAATTGATTTGTCCTTGCATATGATAAACGTGTTTGTTTGCAAAGTACCATGCTTACTATTGAAACGCTGGTGTGGGGCAAAGCCAAATGACAACGACTTTGACACAGTTGTTCTTGGAGTCCAGGTTTTGGTGCTGTACGTGACATACTGCAATTTTTTTGCAGGAGACTTTCACATAGTCAGTGAGGGTTTGTTAAACATTGGATAAGCCTAGTTGACAAGAGTGCTATGCTTGCAGAACTGGCGGTCTAGAAACATGGAGGACGATGTAAAGGGTGTTTGCATAAGAGGGCAGAAAAAGCCTACTGCTAATATGATATTAAGCCTTTGTCATTGAAGTTGTTTGGTAGGACAAACCAGTGCCATGGGAAATATCTACCAAAGGAACAAGTGCAATTAGTTACCAGCATTTGAAATATTAATCCAAGTGATTACTTCAATCTGTTAATAAATTTAGAAGTAGGAAAATCACAGAATCACAGAATATGCTGAATTGGAAGGGACCCACAAGGGTCTTTGAGTCCAGCTCTGCACAGGACCATCCCCAAGAGTCACACCCTGTGCCTGAGGGTATTGTCCAAAAGCTTCTTGAACTCTGTCAGGCTTGGAGCTGTGACCAGTTCTCTGGGGAGACTGTTCCAGTGCCCATCCACCCTCTGGGGGAAGAACCTTTTTCTAATATCCAAACTAAACCTCCCCTGACACAACTTCAGGCCATTTCCTCAGGTCCTGCAACTGGTCACCACAGAGAAGAGATCAGTACCTGTCCTTCTTCCCCTCACAAGGAAGTTGTAACTGCAGTTAGGTCTCCCCTGAGGGGAGAACAGGATGAACAGACCAAGTGGCCTCAGCCGCTCCTCCTGCGGCTTCCCCTCAAGGCCCTTCACCATCTTCATTGCCCTCCTTTGGACACTCTCTACGAGCTTAATATCTTTCTTATATTGTGGTGCCCAAAACTGCACATGTAAGTGGCTGATACTGTTGGTAGTTCAAAACTGGCAAAACCTTTGGCTTCAACTAAGTTGTCTGGAAGATGGGAAATTGCTGTTAGGACACCATGGTTGCATGCAGGAAAGAGGAACAAGAAACCCAATTTGTGGCTTTCTGAATTAATTGTTGCTGGAATATGATCGGGTGAGTGGAAAAGCTACAGAGAGAACCAGGCACGTGCTGGTCCTTAACAGCGAGTTTTCCTGGTCACTTCTGTAGCAGCAATCTCCTATAACTCTGTGGCATTGTGTGTATTCACTAGTCTGTCAGAGGTCTGTGAGCACTAAGGCTTTATTGCTGCAAGTGTTCTGATTTTCCCTTTGTCTGGAACGCATCAAGGCCGCTCTATCAAATAATCTTGATGGAGTTACTCTCCCAGCTTTCCAATTTCCCTCTCTCATCTTGTGCTTGGGGAGGGGTATTAGGAGTGGCAATGTGAGGTGATGCTCCGAGAGTACTGCAGAGGGGAGGAGATAGTGGTGGTAGTCTGCTGTGTGTTCTCTTGTTCCAGGGCAAGGTCCAATCACACACGTGTGCCATTGCATCTCATGGTGATGACTGAATGAAATCTCTTGATTTTACTGGCAGTTTTCTTATTCCTGTTGTAAATCTAGAGAGCTGTGTTTCCTTTAAGCCTGTTTTTTTAACCTTACAAAACTTAATTTAGGTGAAATAGTACTTTTGTCATTTAGTGAAGGATGAGTGTCTGCCTCAGTTCTGCTCAAATGCTGATCGTTGATACAGACATTTGGGTTGAGTTAGTACTGGACAACATCTCTTTTCATCTCAAGACTTGGAGTTTGATGAGTATCAGTTTTGGGTTTGCTTCTTGCTTTGTTGTTGCTTTTTTGTGGCTTCACAAAAAGCCCTATCCATGCCCTTCCCCCCCATGAGGTGTGTTTTCTTTTCATGTGACTACTTCTAAAAACTACCATTCTCAAAAAGATACGAGTTGTGGTCAGGGAGTAGCATGGACACACAGCTGTAAAAAAGGCACATTTTTTCAGTGTTGAATGCTTATCCTCCTTTTGAAAGGTTTGTGAGTGGTGCCTTATCTAAACAGATTTTATGTTTGTTTACCTCTTCTTATGAACCTCTGAAGTACCAGCAGGTGGTGTGGGGGGAAATGAAGTGAGATTATTTTCTTTCTGTTTATTTTCTTTCTGTTTGCTATCAGAAAATGACCCTGGAGTTCCGTCCTTATTTGCATAAACTGTGTCAGAGCTTAAGCTTGTAGAACATGTTTGCACAAGATTTGGAAGTGATGATTTGAAGTGATACTTGTTTTGACAAATACGTTATGTCAGGTAAAAGCAAATTGTTTTGCTCACTTCTTTCTGTACAATAGCTCCATCATTTTCAGTGTCATATACTTTTATAAGTCCTAAAATTCTTCTAAGCAAGCCACTTAAAGGATTTTGTATTGTTGTTTGATTAAAGGAAGAACTGTGCTGTCTAGGATTTGTAACATTTCAGGAGAATCTTATTAAGTTACCTTGGTAACTTGGCAACTTGGTCTTCATAGAATCGTAGAATGGTTTGTGTTGGAAGGTACCTTAAAGATCATCCATTGCCAGCTTCCCTGCTATGGGCAGGGACACCAACTGCTAGACCAGGTTGCTCAGGGCCCCATCTAACCTGGCCTTGGACACTGCCAAGGATGGGGCACCCACAGCTTCTCTGGGCAACCTGTTTCCAGTGCCTCACCACCTTCATAGTAATGAATTTGTTCCTGATATCTACTCTAAACTTACCTTCTTCAGTTTAAGGCCATTCCTCCTTGTCCTATCACTACACACCCTTGTAAAAAGCCCATTTAAGTACTGGAAGGTGCTCTAAGGTCTCCCTGGAGCCTTCTTTTCTCCAGACTGCACAGCCCCAACTCTCTCAGCCTGTCTTCATAGGAGAGGTGAATCAGCCTGTTTTCCAGGTTAGAGATTGTGCCAGTGACAATCATATGCGGAGCTTAAATTAGTATATAGCAAACAGAATGTTTTTGTTTGGAGATTATTTTTTTTTTACATCAGGATTCCAGTGATAACATATCACCAAATAAGGTACTAGGTATTGTTTCTTGATTGATTAAACACTAAATTTAATCTGCATGCTACCTCCTCTTAGCTTTAATATGGAAAACAAATGTAGGATTTGGAAAAGTGGGGATTAGTGATAGCAAGATGCATATAAAATCATCTCATACTGTTTTAAGAGTGAGCAATTGCTAGCTTGCAATTCAGAGCTCATTTTTCTAATACGCTTATGTTAACAGTTTTATAATTAAGCTTCAGTTAAAATTATAATAATAATTTCCTTTTCCATTCAAGCATAACAAAACACTTAAACAAGCATTAATAAGCCTCATATCAACTTTGAAAAATAAGTATTATTGCCCCTATTTTACGGTTGGGTAAGCATAATTGAGGGTAAGTGATTTACTCTGAAGTGACAAATACTGCAATTGGCAGCTCCTGGATACTCCTCCAGCTCTGTGGACCTCAGTGTTAAAGTGCATATAGCAGCGTAGATCCTTAAATATTAAGGCTTAATAATAAAAAATGAGCTCAACAATGCTCAATGTAGATGGAAAAACTTTGTATAAATAACATGCATTATGGGAGAAAATGTGGGTCTGAGATTTTTGAGTAAAAGACAAGGACTTGGTGTTTTGGTGGATCTGCCTTTTTTTTCCTTTGAAGTCTTCTGCAAATCTGTGGTGCATCACCTTTGGTGATCATAGAGATCTCTGTGCTCTCTGCTTCTGTGGAGATGAAGAGCCAAGGAGCATGGTCTGAAGTGGATGACCACAAATGCAATCCATGAACATTTGCTGAGCAAAGCATCGTGGTCAGTCTATTATTTTACAGCTCACTTGTTCAGACAGGAAGACCCTGAATCTTGGCTGGGATGTAGGACTTTGATCCATCCTTTTACAAAATGCCCAGCCCAAGCTGGATTTGAAGGACCTCATGAGTTCCCTCAGCTCTTTGAAGTTTTTCCAGTTTCTTCTGAGCAAAGACTTTGTATGTAGCCTGTTAATAATGCGTGTAAGCAGAAAAAAAAAAGCAGTCTGAGGGCAGTTGCATGTTAACACAGGGAAAACTTTCCTTTCTGTGGGGAAGTAGGTAGGTGGGCATCATCAAAATGCCTTTAATGAATAAAAAACCCCCAAACCCTAATAGAGTAAAACTGCTGTGCTAAATTGCTGACCTTGCAGCCACTTCCAGAAATATATCCTAACCTGCACCACAGCAGGAAATGCAGAATAAATAATTACAGATCCCTTGGTGGAAGGCATACCACAGGCAAGGAATAGAAAACCAACCTTCCTTCAGAATGAAAAAATAATGAATAAATAGAAGCAAATCACCATAAAAAATGACTAAGCCCCCTGGAAATTAAAAGCCCGCCCCTGGCAAGAGGCAGAATTTTAGTGTGGCTGAAGACTGCTGATGACTGCTGACTTAAATTATACTCTGGTGGTGCTTACTGATATTTTTCACAGGTATCATCACTGTATGTATGTAATATGTGTAAAGTTCACAAATGCAGAAGTCAATGCCATTTACATCGGTCAGCAGCTCCCATCCCTATGGTTGAAAAAGCACCTCCCCATATAACAGCATGTACATTGTTGTATAGTATATATAAATCTGCCTATTGTAAATTCAATGCTACAAATGTATAGGCAAAACATTTTGATATGACTGAAAAATCTTTTTTCTCTGTTTCCTGAGAAGTAATTTAAATGTGAGAACAGAAGGTATTTCTGACAAGTATTTAACCTTGGTGCACATTAGAAGTTAAGTACTTACCATAGCTGAACAATATTTGACCCTAAATGAATTATTAAATAGAAATTGCATTCATATGCAAATTGATACCTACCCACTGATTAAAGGGGCAATGAGTCAGTTGGTACCTGACTACAATGGAAGGAAGAAGAAATTGAAATAGTGCTGTGTCTCAGTTAATTTTTAGGAGTGAACAGCTATGATAAGGAATATTTTTTTTCCAGTAGGAAAGAATATAATTCTTTTGCTGCATTGTTGGTGTTAGTAGTAGACTACAAGTAACTCTAATCTGTCTCTGAGAGATTTTATAACCTCAAAGGGAAGAAAGCAAGATAAGCAATGTAGTCAGGGTACCAGAGTTACAATGGAAGAAAATAAAATTTTGGGATACTCCTCTGCATTATTAGCCTTCGGTTAGTTTTTTTTAACTTTGATTTGAGAAAGAACAGCATACATTGAGTATTGAATTTTTGTTATTAATAAAACTATTCAGCTGCATTCTGTAATATCTGTATGCTCTATTGTTAGTATCAACAGAATTTCTGGATTTGGTACTACCAACAGGACTGAAAAAGAGATCCCTTTACCAGGATGAATGTATGCATAACTTAATTTTAAGCAACTGAATCATCCTGACAAATCCAACTTTAAGCAGTTGAACAGTGCCTTAATTAGGCTATTCAGGTGCTTAAGATTAGGCACACCATTAAGAACACATTACTATGTTAGGTTTGAATGCAGAAAACAGAATTGCAACACAGCAAAAAAAAAAGTTTCCCCAGACAGAAATTAGTTTTCTCTCCAGTGTACATATTTGACAACCTCCCACATGCACAGTTGCATGTACATCATAGTTTAATTCAACTCTAGCAATATCAGCGTGTTTGTTGGCTAAAGCTGATGAACTTTCTAGCTGCCATTGCAGTTAGACCAAGAGTGAAATAAAAGGCATGGGACTGAAACAGAGCTCTCATTATTAGATACCAGACAGCTATAATCCCATCTGTGTAGATGTACAGCCAGGATCTGGGTCATGTGAAATGCTCCCTCCCTCCAAGCAGAAGCCTTCTAATGATTATTCATGATTAATTTTAAAGCCAGCACTGCAATATAGGGCTAAGTGAATGTATTGTCATTTCTAGAATCCCTCCCACTGAACAGCATTTCAAGCAGCTATTATTATAACAGTCCTGACAACTCCCTGATTAATCCTCATCCATGTGTGTCAGATGTTATTAACACTTAACTGGTCAAAGCTCAATCTTTACTATTCTCCGCGTCTGTTTCTTCATGCAAAGCCTGAGTGAAGCTGTCACACATGTCACACTGTCAAGTGAGAATGCATAACCCACTTCTACTTATTAATTTGTGTACTGACATATCTTACATAAAGTGCCATCTCTAAAGATGGTGGTGGCAGTTCTAATCACTGGTGCAAATGTCAGTTGTTGTGTGTGCTGTTCCGTAAGTGTAAATATGTGTGCTGTGCTATATGGCACATGGGACGGTGTTAGATGTTTCCCTGTTCCCATTGCCCTGATTCTCTGCTGATGTCTCAGTTCATGTGACTGCAGTGCTGGGCACCAATGGTCATTATGTGTAGGCACAGTCTTTACCACAGAAGGTGACTTGGCCTAAGTACTCTCAGGAGTGTTGCTGTGCTGCTGTCGTGTAACAGTTGCTGCAGTGGACAAAATAGGTTTCATGTGGTGTATTCTGCAACTGGATCTTCTGCAACAATCTTTACAATTTCAGATTTAGAAGTGACTTTGAATTCACTTGGCTGGGTTCTGTCAGTTAAGAGTAGGTATCTCATGCATTTGTCATCTTTCATTACAAGCTGAATTTTACCTGGACTGACCTTAAAATTTTCTGCCTGGGCGTTTGCCATCTCTAGCTTCAGTCTTTGCCTGAATTGATGCTGTTGTCCTGTCATCAGCTACTACACAAGTGCTGGCAACACCATCGGGTTTTTTTTGTGTTCATTAGCAAAAATACTTTGTCAGCTTATTTAATTGCCAGAAAAAAGTAGATGGAAAAACACTTTTTTTTTTCTTTTTTTTTTCTCCCCACTCCTTCAAAGTATGTGCTTCAGACAGTTGATTATCTGATCTGATTTGTCAGTATCTGTATGGATTACTAAATATGTTTTTAGCAATTTGGCTGTACTGAATGTGTGGTATGGGGACTGGAGAATGCTGCCTCGGCATAGTCTTGTTCAGATGTCTGAAACAGAGGCAGATCCTATTCTTGCTATATCTCTTAAATTTTGCCAGACTGTCATCCTGTAGAGTGGGCTTGTTTGCTTCACCAGTTTACCAGCTCTGTCATTGCAAAGAAGATATTTCTGCAGCCATATATGTTGGTGGTCACTCATCAGTTGGTATGTAGGTTAAGGAGTATATAGGTTGATTTGGCTTGTTCAAGAGCTCTTGTACTTCATAAAATTTCTGGATATTGTGCAATTAGCTCTTTTTTTGTGTTGTGATTGTTTATAGCAAGCTGGCTTTAACTTTATACATTTATCCAGTTGATATTGAAATAGAAGTGGAGAATTTCACTAGCTCTGGTCTCCATATGTTACGAAGTTCAGGTGGTTTTTAAATACCTTTTGCAATTGTAGGGTGGTAGATGGACTCTAGCTGCAGTACTAAAGTTGAAATGCATGGGCATATTGCTTTCATATTGAGCAAAGTACAGTTGAATTCCAGTCTTCCCCTCCACTAGCAGGTTTCCATCCCTAGGTCTGTGGTTCAGAAGAAGACCTGATAAACATGAGTCTGGCTAATACCTTGCATTGCCTTGGTGGAACATGTCTGCAGTTTGGGTATTTTCATGCAAAGATTTTTCAGGTACTAAGAGTTTGCCTCTGTTGGCATGAGGCTTAAGGCATCTACAGATGGCTTGTGATCTGTTTGCCGTCTTAAATTGTAATTTGGAAACCACTGCACTGTGTAATTGCTCTTAATCTGCGGTGCCTTATACACGAGAACAGCTTGATCACATCTGAGTTCAGCAAACAATTTGCAGGTCTTATGTGGCTAAATGTTTGGATATTTGTGTGGGAGAAGAGGCATTTATTTTTCTGCATTTTTGCTGCTACTTCAGATACTGAATGAAACCATAGTTTCAGTGGTCCAGTTCCTCCTTCACTTACCTTGAAACTACTTTTGTGCAGCTGGCTATGCAGGCTGGTTGATAGAACCTTTGGGTTGCTGTAGCATAAGGGAGGCTTTGAAATGATGCATTGCTTTTTGCATCTTACAGCAGGGACTTTCAATACCTCTAATTTTTGTCTAGTTCGCTATTGCTCCATAACTGTAATTCTTAATTCTGAAGAGTTTTTATTTTCATCTGTCTTAGCTGTTCTTCTCTCACATAGAGACATACCCAGAACAAGCTAAAAACAAGCATCAAATACATTTATTTTGTGAATAAATCTCTCCACTTGTGCCTTCCAGAGTCAGTCTCGCTCTTGGTGACTTTACAGATAATAGTTGCAGGAGAAGAGAATATTTCAAGTAAATTTAAATATTTCTATATTGTATATATCTGGTAATTGTGGGCATCTTAATTCAAGCATTAATATACTGTGATGTAGCTGTTGCCTGACCAGGGTGGCAGTGTACTGTCTGTTCTTCCTCTGCCTTTGTATTCAGCACAAGGGGTCAGCCATGAGTGTGGAGTACATCTGAAGTTCATTGATAAAAGAGATGGTCATACCTACTGCTGCCCATAAATCCATGTCCTTCCATGCACTAGGCACATCTCCCTACTGCTGCCGCTCAGCAGTTGTGCTGCAAACTGTACATATTAATATCAATAAGCTGTATTTAATATATAGAGATGGTACTGATTTCCTTGATTCTTACATGCCTGTTGGTAGTGCAAATTACTCTGACCTGAAGCTACCATTTAGGTTATGTGTCACATAGGTCCTTTCTTTGGGCTGCTGGGATTTCCCCACAGGTTTAGGTGTTTTATTCTGTCAGTCTGCAGTTAGAAACATTTTTTTCCCAACATTTGAAGCTACTCTGGTCACCACCATCCATTTTGATCATGCTTGCTAGGTTCAGTCATTCTCCTTTGTTGCAGCTGGTAAAGAAAACCTCGATTCTGACCTTACCACTTCAAGGGGTTGTCAGAAGTAATGGAGATATTAGATTTTTGGCATCACTCTGCTTGCTTCACACACACACACAAACAAGTGTATCATCCCCGTGGTTTCTCTCTTTGCTGTAGCTGAAATAGAAAAAAACATGTGGAATGAGAGATTATTGGCAGGCAAATATCAGGACAAAGCAGATTAAAAAATGTGTTTTAGCTTGCAGAGAAATGTTGATTCTAAAAATTAGTTTTAGGCACAAAGACCAGTATGAAGAGAACTGACAAAAATCCTGCAGCAGTAAACTGAATATGTCTTCATGCAGCCTGTGCATTTGTAAATTCATAACAATAGCAGCTGCTGGACCAGATAGTCTCCCTGGTTCTCTCCCTGTCCTTTCCTGTGGGAAGATAAGAGGAAGAAAATGGGAATTGCATTACGTTTCCTGTTCCTGTTAATTTTGAATCTGGAAAGGGCTTCTGTTTTACTCTGGTAATTGGATTATATACTGCAGGATGCTAATATATTATCATGATTAATATTCTGTTTTGGCAAATTATGTATTTCTGAAAATTACATGGAGCACACTGCATTTCAATGTTGGAATAACCAAGGTTTGCTCATTTATAAACATGCTTCTCTGCTCTCATGTAGAATGTACATAAATCACATTTCAAACATAAGATAATCATCAGCAGTCAGTAAGAAAGATATTTCCATGGCAACAGTTGCTAAATTGAACAGTGCATCAGTACCTCCTCCCTATTTTTGCCCAGAAGCCTCCCTGTCTTTAGCTCAGATAACATCTACCTTACTGGTGAGTAACAAAATAATCCTACCTGTTAAAAAATAATAAACTCACCACTTTCTATGTAAGGAGTTATTAGAGCACAAATGAGCAATAATTCATTACTGCTGACAGTACTGGGCATCACTCCTTTACGTCTGCATTTCTGTAACTCTTTATAGGCCCTGTGGAACACTTAGTATGGCCTTTCCCCACCCCTGGTGGAGTTGCTGTAATTGTATTTTGAGAGCTCTGGAAAAGTCATCTGGCCTGGAGGAAGATCTGACCAGTCTTCATGGCTCCTGCTTGAAAGAAAAGAAAAAAATGGCTTCATTGTTTTTCTTCCTCATTTTTATATACACCCAGGAAAGCTTCCGTTTTGAGGAATAAGCTGACATGTGGCAGGTAACATGAGAGTGAGCAGGAGGATTACAGGATGATAGACACAGGCATTTGGGATCAATGTGAGGGTTACTCATTTGATATCATACTTGATGGGAATTTATAAGAGGGATGGAGGCAGGTCACGAGGGTTCTTTATAGGAGGAGGCAGGTGGCTCACCGCTAAGGGAAGGTTAGATAAGAAACATGAGGTTTGTTTCCATGCTGCTTGCTTAGAATCTTTCTGCTGTACTGTTCTCCAGGGTAATTTCCTTTTGCCATAATGAAGCCAAATCTCTGAAGAGAAAGAGGCAATTGCTAACAAAGGGAAATATTTTGCTTTTAAATTTATCTCATCACTAGCGTGAACTGTTCTAAATTTTGAACCAAAGATTTCTAAACAAGAGATCAAACAGGCAGAGAATTAACTGATACTTTTTCTTTCCATTTTGTCTGTCGGGTATAAACTGCAGGGACATATTTTGACTGTATCTGTGTATATCTGAAAGAGGAAAATGCTTACTCTTCTCTAGTAGGTAAAATCTTCCCTATTTACAATACCTTTCCAAACTCTCAACCCTCTGTTTCCCTTTTTTTGGTTTAAAAGGCATAAATTCATACGACCTTGTTTAGAATTCTGTTCTGTTTCACCTCCTTTTCATGTGACTCAGTTCATCTTATGCCTCCTTTTGGCCTGTCCTTCCTGCATCCTAAACTGGAAACTTGGGGACTGAAGAGTGAACAGCAGAGGCAGGCTGCACTTACTCCTGCAGCATTAGGAGTCCGGTGGGAAGCTGAAGTCTGCATTGTTCTGTTCCTTTTCTCTTAGATCTATCTTAGGCAACTGTGAGATAGGCAAAGGTGGAGAATATGGACACCAAGGCGTTCAGAAACATCTTAGATCTATCTTAGGCAACTGTGAGATAGGCAAAGGTGGAGAATATGGACACCAAGGCGTTCAGAAACATTTTACTTTCCCTTAGGGGCAGCTGGAGACGTAGAATTGGGCTCTCTTATGGAGTCAACTGAGGAATAGATCAGTTGCTATAGAAGTACTTGGAAGAATGAAGGTGGTCACATGTTGTGGGTTTTAAAATCCTGTGTGTTGCTGACCAAAATGGGACTGTTACCAGACTGATGTATAGCAATTTCTGAAACCAGCAGAATGATTGCAGATGTTAATTGATTTTTCAGCTGGCTTTTTTTTTTCGCCTTTTATCTGATAAGTAAAACTAAATTTAGTCATTGTTGCTCTTTATTAAGAAAATATAATGAAACATCTCAGCTGCTTTTAACTGCTCCCTGCATCTCTAAACCAGCTAATTTTGCAATTCCATCTGACTTTGTATGTGATCAGTTGTGCTTAATCTGCTGTGTATGAAGGGAGGGAGTTGAGTGAAGTTTACCCCAGAAGGATGAAAGGCTGTTAAAGTGGCTACTCTAAGTTCAGGGGGTTTGTGATTGTGTTCTTAAAAATTTCTTCACAAATCTGAGCGAGAACAACTGTGTAAGGCCACAGTTTCCCACGTTTTCCTTCCTGAGAGAACTTGTCCATGTTTTCTGGCAGCTGGGTACACTACTGGATTAAATTTTAAGAGGCTGCTTTTTGTTATTAAACTTGGAGAATCAGGGACATGAATGAAAGCTTAATTAGCATCATAATTAAACAATCACAAATAGCCTAATCTTGTGCAGCTATTTCAGGTTTAGGTGCACTAATTGAGTTTAGGGTGACTTGACCATTTGTTGGTTTTACCAGCATATGAAAACTGACTTTTTTGTGTGTGTGCTTTCGGTTTTATTTGCCTGCTGAGCCTGTGCTTCAACTCCTTTGTGGAGTCCACTGATGTATTCAGCAGTATTAGGTGTTTCAGGTAGAGTTTGCATGTAATTTAAAGCTCCAATTTCCAGGGTTACTTAAGCATGGGGCGCATCACTGGGAAATCAGTCACTTGCTTCCTACCATTTCTTTGCTCCCAGACTTCTTCAAAACAGGGCTTTAAGTGCCCAACAGACTTTGTGCTGATTGCCTGGGGTGGTGTAGGTATCCAAGGGTTGCATGAAGTAGACGAAAAAACAGGAAAAGTCAAGAAGTGTCCTTGAGGTGGAAAAAGGAAGGAAGTATAGAAGTGGGAAGAGTGTGCTCAGGAAGGGACATAATGAATGAAGAAATGAGAAGAGTATGTTCTGGTCAGAAGAAAGGGGGAAAAAGACAAGTATTGGTCACTGGAAAACAGGAGTGGACAGACTAGACGAGGAGTAGGCTGCATGGGTAGAAGAATCAAAAAGGAAGTTGGGAAGTTGCAAAAGGAGTAGTAAAAAGGAAACAAACTAAGGAAAAGGAGAAAAATTGAGGTGCAGAGGAAACAAAAAGATACTTGAAAGAAGGAATGCATTGAATTGGGAAGGCAGCAAGCAAGTTTAGGAATGGAATTAGGGGGAGTGAAATTGGTGAAGAAGGATACCATCCCCTGTCTGATTTGTGTGCTTCCCCACAAGGCCGTTTTCTTCAAGCATTTCAGATGGATGATCCCCTTTGTCTCCTTTGTCTTCCTGTGGCATTTTCAGTTAGCCTCGGCTTGTCTTCCATGCACTAATTCCTCACTGTGGTGGTTTACAGTCCCTCTAGAGGAATGGCAGCTGTTGCCAGCAATTGAAGAAAGTTAGTTGTTGCTTTGTGTGAGCATTAAAGCTGGTAATTTTATGGGTTTTCTCCTTCTACCTCACAAGAATTAACCCCCTGTTGATTAGGGTAGAAGTGAGCCGCTGCTGACTATTTCTGTAACTCCCAAGGTAGTCATGACTTGCCGTTGGAGAAGCACAGCTTTATGAGAAGAGTCTGCAGGCAGTGATTTTATCTTCAGCTTTTGTAAAAGTAAACATGCTGAAACTGGGCAGTCTAAAATCCTGCTTTATGTCCCTTTTTTCTTCGCACATTTTTGCCCCCTTTTTGGTATCTGTCAAGAGACCTGCTGCACTGAGGCAGTAACTGACAGCACAGGTGACAGAAATGTGTTCTGCCTGTCCCTCTGAAAGTGTGTGTTTGTTACAAAGAACTCATTCAAATTCTTGTCATGGGTGTAATGTTCAAATGTTGTGAAACGCTGCTGAGTGAGACCTGACCTTTTGTCCTGATGCTGATTATTATGCTCAGTACAGTACATCCAAGTATTGTTTGCCTCTGTAAGGTTTGATAATGAGCAGAAGATGAAGTAGTTAGACATACAACTGGGTTTTATGTATTTACACCTGCTGTCACGTGTGTTTGTTTATTTCTTGGTTCCAGAGAGAGGAGTCAATGAAACCAAACATGAAAATAAGAGAGAAATTGTTATTGTGTGAGATATATTTGTTTCTGAATTCAATGTCTCTAGATCAAACAAAAAAGAATAAGAATAGGCTTAAATTATTATAGAACATAAATAAGACCAGAAGATCTGAAGAATTTTGCATTTAGCTTCTTGGACATAAACTAGGTCTTTTCTTGCCATGAAGAAGGTAAGACCTTCATTATAGTGTCTTCTGTAAACTTTTTGCATGATTTTGTGCCTTTTTGTGACATGACTGGTGATGGCTCTTACTAAAGGCAATTGACAGATGGAGCACTGCTGTGATAAATAATACAAATTCTCTTAGCTTTTAGCAGAGACTGCTATTTACTGCCCATATTACTGCCATTGCTAATGGTGTTAGTAAGATGGTACCTCCCAGACTGTGTCCTGTTACAAAGTCTGCAGAGAGGTACTGGTTTTGATCATCAAAGAGAGGGAACAGCAGTTTAAACTACTTCTCATACATCTCTGTCAAAAGCACGGTGGCCTTCCATGCAACTTGCCAAGCATGACCTGTCCTTTGAGGTGCAAAATACAACTTGCAAGCAATTCAAACTGTTACGTTTGTGTTTGGTACTTAGCGACATGGTAATGGTTTGATAAGCAAGTTCTAATATTCCTGATTAAATAAATTCTGATATTTATTTAGTTTGCAACTGATACAGCTTGACATTCTCTGCTAAGGCAGAAGTTATCTTCAGTTCTGGTTATTAGACAACCCGGGGCATGTTTCTAAACCAGTGTTTGCAAGTGTTAGAACAGGCAACACTTTCTTGTGTTGTACATGTTGCTTTACTCTTCAAGCCATTTCTGCAGCAATTATTTTTTTCAGTGTGAAAACTTTCTTTCTCATTTGATGAGAATCAAATGATTCTCATCACTTAGCTAAAAAATATTTCCTGCATAGTTCTTTTTGTAAACCATAACCAAGTTATGGTTCTGACAAATTAATTGGTAAATGCTTTTAAGCATCTTTAACATTGCAGGAAGGGTATTAGTCAAGCTTTAACCCAAAACTGGTTCAAGAGAGCCCACTTCCTTCATATAAAGGGCATGAATTGGTCAGAATGAATGGTTGGAAGACTCTTGAGTTTTACTGTGTGTAGGAAGGGTACAAATGTAACTGGTCTGTTAGAGAGGGCTGAGAATGGAGCTGAACCAGGTATGTGGGGGACAATGATCTAGTTGTGACAGTTGGATGCTTGACCTCTCTCTTCTAATTGCTTCACTCATCAGCGCCATTCCTGCATTTCAGCAGTATGCATACCTGCTTTGGATTGACTTGCACTGTTTTGAGAACAAAATAGACACAGACCATGCTAATAATGTTTTGCGAGGGTAATGCGTGAAAGGATTGGAGTTTTTGGAGTTCAGAACGTGCTGGGCTTTGTGTTCTGTTGTGGTTTGGTGGTAGATTGACATCCGAAAAACCCATATTAGCAAGTGTAGGAAAACGTTTTGCTCAGCAAAAAGGTAATTTTGTTTGTTTGCTGAGCGGTACAACATCGACACAATAAGAGATACTGAGGCTCTCCACATGTCCTGAAGGAATGCTCACATTTTCTTTGTGGAAGAGTCTTTGGTGGTGTTTCAACCTGTGATGTCTTTGTGCATGGAAAACATCTGGTATGTGAAGGAGAACTGACCTTCTACTTCTGCTTGGAATGGTTTTGGCATTTAAAATGGCCTTCTGAGCTGAAACTTCATCACAGACTTCTCAGTCCCTTGTTGTAGATGAGAACCACAAGTTTAATCAGCAGTTTAAAGAGTTTAGGATCTAAACTGAAGAAAATAAGCCATGTTATGTTAAAAATAAAGTATTATTGGCATGAGAAGATTCGCCAATACTATTAAAATGGTCAGCAACTGTTGCACTGTCAGCAGTGGAGAATGTTGGGAGTTGATTTCCAATTGATATCTCGGCACTTTCATCTGAACACCTGCTGTTTAGGATCGGAATATGAAGCATTAATTGTGATTACTTTCCTCCCAAAAGGCACCCAAAAATGAGCAGCTGTTATGCCTTAAATTAAGATTATGTTTAATGTCAGTTTAAAACTGTCATAGCATGGACATGACTAGATTGCATACAGAGTTCCTAGGGTTCACTCCTCTGTAACAAAGTGAAATTACAGTCTGCTGATAGATCAATGGGTAAATTTCTTGTGAAACATAACTCTGTGAGAAAAGGGAACACTGACCGTTTTTCAGTAAAGATGAGTAATGTTACTGTTCACTCACAGGACGAGAGGCAAGAGATGTTGCTTTGGCTGCCAAATTAAAAGGCTTCCACGTAGACTTCCATGTTCAAAGGACTACATGTTCAATGAGTATGACTAGATAAATCTGTATAGTATATATATATATAGCTGGTATATGTGCTAGATATTCCAGCCTAATGTGGGCTTTAGAAAGAAGTGCTCTTGATTTAGGAGATGTAAATAACATTAGTATAAACAGGGCTCAGTTTTTGCTGTCGAATGTGAGATCCTTTTTAACTATTTGATGGTATTTGGGCACGTGGAGAAGGCTTTGAATCAGAGAGTGATAAAGTGTGTTTCATTTATTTATTTATTTTGTACAAGAAACTGAGAGGGTGTTTATTTAATTGCCCACGGTACACAGTATTTCATGCTTTAGATCATTTTTCTGTATTTTCAGTTTGTAAAATTCAGGAGATGAGTAAGATGGCAGTTTTATGAACTACTTTGAAATAAATGGGCACAAAATACGATGTAATCTTCTGTATAAGTGTGAGATACTTTTCTGTTTGTTATCTGTAAAATTTGATAACATTGGCTACTTCACTGCACAATTGTGAGAGTGAAGGGAAAAAAAGACGTGTGGTCCATATTGTGGTTTCTTTTATACTTTTCTATGTCTGGTCTCATTTAGTGTGATAAATGCTATGACTTTATGGAGTTGTTATTGGAGGAAAAGAAATAAGAATTAACTCTCTGTCTTTTTTAGGTTTTTGTAGTCAGGTTTTGTTTTCCATCAGCTTCAGGTCATTGAGTAGCTTGTTTGGGTTTTGGATGGGGAAAAACGGGGAAGAAGAAGGATGATCTTAATTTTCTACTTTTATGCACAATGGCTAAAGCACTTTTTTGTTGTTGTTGTTTTTTGTCAAATAATTTTTCCTTTTCCTTTTTTTAAAAGGCCACTATTTGCATTCAGGCATTTAGGAAGCCTCACAGCAATTTAATGAAAGACATATCAAGCTGTCTTTATTTTTTAGAGATGCAGAAATTAAAGCAAGATTCTGAAGGCTTCCACTGATTTGGAGTATTTCTCACTTTTGAGTTCCTAATGAAAGAATACTTTGGAGCTGATTATGCTCAGACACTTATGGAAAGTTAGTGGATTTGTCAATTTTTTTACCCGTCCTAGATTTCTGCTCTTGCAAACAGTTCACACAATCAGAGCTTGACATAAGATGTTTGCTGAAGAGAATTACTGAAATTAACTGTCCCCTAGGAATTGTAAGTGGCTATCCATTTTTATACTGTCAGAATTGCTATGACAACAACACAAATGGTATTGCTGCCTGGAATTTAAGGTGTTATGAAACCTCTCAGCCTAGGAAGAGCTGAGCAGTTAGGCACAGGATGGCATCAGTGTCAGCCAGCTCAGTGAGCAGATAGCTCTCCTGTGCCATTTTCTCCGTGTGTTTGCTGTAATAGGGTATGGATTATTGGATTTTATTATGACGGTTTTATCTGGCTGTTCCCAATGTCCATGTGGATATTGTGATTCATGTTCGATGTTTCCAGCCTCATTTGCTGTGGGTAGAACAGCCTTGTTGAGAAAGGCATATGCAAAACAATAACTTAAACCAATGATCTGGGTAGTCCTAGACAACTAGAATTTTTACACTGCACATGCAGATAAAAGCAGCTTCACCTGGATTGTCAGATCATTTAATCTCTGAACACATTGACTCCTGTAAAGAAAGATACTGAGGTTGGGTCAATTATATTTCAAGCTGTTTGTCCTACTGTACTTTATTTCCTCCAATATGTCATCTTTTCAACATGCATCTGTTTGTAGAAGGTCTTTGCCACAGACTGTATTTCACACATAAGAAGTGATTGAAGGTGTAATTGCTTTTTGAAGTCCCATTTGCATTTTCCTTAACATTTACATCACTCATATTATACATGACAGGTCTACCTTAGCTGACTTCTGCTTTTTAATATGTTCCTTTGGGGAGAAATAATTTCTAACTCCCCTAATTTTTCCAATTTCTGACTCTCAGTTCTGGATGCAGATGTTAGCTAATGTTTTGGAAATAATATTTTGCAGGATAGCTACCATTGTCACATAGGAAGATGAAATGGAAAATGTATTAGGGTCTGTATTAATGTTGATTTATTTCACTGTCAGTGCTCCTTGTTTTCTTTAAAACATGGAATTTTTGGGGAAGCTTACTAAGATAAAATTGGATAAATTGATTTTGGATTTTAATATGCCCATTCATCTGTAAGCTGTGCTTTTATTTTGAGTTTTTCCTTTATTTGCAATGACTTTATCTTTCTCTATCCAAATTAAGGCTATGCTCTGCTCACATTATGCTGTCCTGGCAATACAAAGGTAGCAAATATTAGCCAAATACACAAATTCGCATCTACTTTTATTGTCAATGGCTTTGATTCAGAATTGATTTCCTGTAGTCTGTAAAAACTTAAAAGAGACTTGTGTGCAGTTCCAAACTGTCATGAGTGTTAGTTTTATATTTAGAACTGAGAATAGGAAGGAGAAAGACTACAGGTATTGTAATGAAAAATTTTTTGGTAGTTGACTGGTTAAATGTTTTCATATAGATAGGTCGATTTATCCTGGGTAACATTTGGATATGCAGTGTGCTGTTAGATATGAATATTGTTCATATGCCTTTTTTTCCCCCTCTTGGAGTAGCTGATGATATTTTAAAGACAGTCAGGACTGTGGTTGCCTACAGGCCTTCCCAATGAGGCTTTCTGTGTTGTACTAACGAAGTAATGCTATCTATTATACAGAAAACAAACTCAAGAATATTGAAACAAGACCAGACTGGGATGTGTGTTCCCCGTTTGCTTTTGCAAATGCTTGTGTTGATTCTAGGGCAAGATGTATGGCCTGAAGCTAAAGGAGGAAGAAAGTTTTCACTGGATGTTAAGAAATCGCTCCCAAAAGGGAGAGCAATTAGTAAAATAAACCAAGTGATCACAGAGGCAGCATTGCTGCAAGTCATAGCTTTCCAAATAATGTCTGGCAAGATGCCACACAAAGAACATAGGCTGGACTCTACCAACTTGGGTATGCTGTGCCTGTAATTTTACCACACATGATAGTCACATGTGCAAAATGGCAAGATGTCATTCTGAAATCACACTGGAGTCTGGCAAATTCAGCTGGCACTTCAGATTATCCAGTGAATCTCCTCTCCTATAACATGCATTTTGCTGTGATGTTTTAAGTAATTAATTAGAAATTGAATCTCCATACAAAGTGAGTTATTTCAGGTCAGGAATGCAGGGTTGCTCTAATTTTATTATACTGCTGTCCTTGATTAGTGCGTGCTAGCAAGTTCCTAAGCATGTAAGAAATGCCATAGAAATGAATGTAATGACTCTTATCTTTGAAGTTAGGCACATTAATTTGGTGGATCAAGACAATGCAGACAAAGAAAAGCATCTTTGGAATAGAGAGGACGTTTTCTATTATGGTTATTAAATTATCAGCATTAATAGCATACAGCAGGTGGCTTGGATAGTTTCTTATTAGGAAACGAGAGAGGAGGGCAGAATTTCTTGTAGTAGTAGCAGCATGAATTTTGAGTATAGAAACAGAAATGGCTGAAATTGGTTTTCTTGTAAATAGAAGATAGCTATAACTTGTGCTGGAATTGCCAAGTTGGTTTGTTGCGTGTGTTTCTACTTTAAGTATTCTAGTATTTTAAAAAACTTATCAAATACATTTCATGATGTCATTGTTTTTAGTACTTTAAGAGCTCTTGTAACATCTCATAAGAATTCTATTACTGTCTTTTTGAAAAACACCAGAAAATTTTGCAATGCTATGATCGGAGGCTGAAGCCGTTCAATTTAAAAAATTTCGTTATTTATTCTGCAAGATATTTGCTTTAAACTATTGATGTGTCTTACTTTAGTAAGTCCAGGATCTGAGCTTCAGAAAAGAATAGCATTCAAACTTTTATTATAAACCTACAGATTCTGGTTTCAGTGGGGAACCATTTCACCCTTCAACAGGTTGCCTTGCCTCCATAGGACTTGATAGGAGAGGATGTAAGGCGTATTCCTCTGGGTGAAATGTTTGGAAGGAGGTCTAAACAATGTCCCAAAGTTGAATTGCTTGAAATATTCAGTCAAAGGTAGCTGAAGGTTTGTTATCAGCGTAAGTTTTGTCATCAGAATTATGTGGTATGGGATAAGATTTCTGGAAAATGAGGTTTGATGGAGTGCCAGGGAAGGGGAGCACAGAGAGCAGGGACTACAGAAATTGCTCATATAGAGCCCCAGACTTTTATTGAGTAACTTCTGTTGAGTAGCAATGGAAAATCTGTCTCTCTAGGCCTTGGGCACAAGCAAATTAGGCAGAGGAGTCAATGGGTGTGTACTGTGCCCAAAAAAACCAGGCTAATTAACATAACTGCTTATTTTGCTTTGCCAGAGTTCATACCTGAACTTAACACCCCAAATTCAGTAAAATTCACATTTCGGGACCATGGAGGTTAGCCTGGGACAAAAATGGTAACAAAAATTAGGAAATAGGAAAGGAAGAACAGTGGAAAGGTGACAGAGAAATAGTTTTACTTCTGTTTATGATGGTGAATAAAACACCCTCGCATGAAGAGCTTAGGTTTTTTCAGACTAGAATTTATCATCTTAGAACAGCCACTGAAATACTGAAAGGGCTGTTTTGAAAGGACATTCTGAAAATAATTAGTATACTTTGCATTTCTTCAATAACTTAAAAACCAGGCAATTTCTGTTTATATTCCTGTTAAAAAAGAAACAATTTTCTTTCTGATACATTGAAAACATCCTTTGATTTTGACCATGGTGAAAAGCCACTTTTATAACATTATTGTGACTATCTATCATCTGAGTATGAAGGCTCATTTCTGGAATTCAATTAAAGAGAAAAAACCAGCAACCCCTGTAAACTCATTACAATAAAGATGAAGTTATTAAGGACATGATAGGATATTGTAGTGTGGGTTCAGGAGAAAGGTTGAAAAGCATTCAGTTTTTCCATGCAAGTAGAAATATCAACAAAAAAGTCTATCTGCCCACATTTGTAATGGACTTAAGAGAATCTAGGAAGAATGCCAGGGAAGAAGAACTATGGCACAAGGAGATTTAGCTACAAGAATACAGCTCTGTGGTAGTCAGACCAATTAATTCTTTAAAGCTGTCACCAAGGCCCATCAAAGGTGATTGCAAGATGGGCAGTAGTCTGAGAAATGGAAAATATATTGCCACTTAACTTTTAATACTTTAAACCCAAGCTATATATAAACACATTGAATGACAAGAAGAAAAATCCAAGCCAAACAACTTTTTTTAAAGGCAGACCCTCTATTTGTGCATTTCTCATTTGTTGTGTATTTTGGACACATGCACCTATTGGGGTGTTCGGACACAGTTTCAGTTGTTGCTAATAATGGCCCTCTCCTTCTGTCCCTATTTATTCCCTTCTTGTTTTGGCCTTTCACAGATGTTTTTTTTCCCAGTGGATCAGACTGCTTTACTGATATGGAAAGCTCTTTCTGTTGTCTTCTTATGATTTTCTACAATCTGCTGTCATCTATCCAATAAGTGTGCTACAGTAATATATCTGACTTCCTGGTATGGAACGCTGATAAGGTCACCATGGGACTTTGTAGAACAGAGTGATGTACAAATATAGCAAAATATATTTTTGTGTTGCATCTATGGTCTGGTTTCTGGTACAAGAGTATCTATAGTTCCCAGTCCATTGCTTAAACCATGGCTTATTAAATACCTTAACTGATGGGTAATAATCATCTCAAAGGAGGGAGCTGAAAAGTCCAAGTTTAAGAATATGTCCCAAGGCTCAAAGCAGTAATTTGTTCTGTGTCAGATGGAGCTCAGCTTTAAGGGATTATTGAATTATGACCATTTTGGTTGGTTTGATGTGCATTTAGACTGTTTGAGCTGCCCTTTCTGAAGGTTGCATTTGTTGCAGGGCCTTCAGGCCACTTCCAATATTAACTAACAGATTATGACACCCAGTGGAGTTCATTTCATTAAAACAATATAGCATGCAAAAAGTTGTCTAACCCTCTTACGAAACTGGTAAATTTGTGTTTTACACAGGCTCTTGGGCATTTTGTTTTGCAAACGAGTTGTCCCCCTTTACTATCCTCGCCTCCATTAAATTGTTAACATATTATAAGGGGCATTATGGATAAAGATATTAAAACTTCATACCAAGTGTTCTTTTTCCCCTTAGGGAACCCAAAAGATTAATCTCATGAATACGGTCCAGGGTTAGACGTTTTGGCATGCCAGTAAAAAAACCATTGGTTTCTAGGAGGTATGAGGGGTAGAGCAAGGTGGTTGACTGGCTCTTTTTATTTTTCTGCTAATTAGATTGCTTTTGAATAGCTGCATGCAATGTTGAAAAAGAGAGGAGGAACAAATCAGCCAGCCTTGAACTGTCCTAAAACTCCTAAACATTGAGAAGAGGGGCAAGAAAAAGCTTGTTTATGCCAGATGTGTTGTTCTCCTAAACTAGAAGAGGTAGAGAAGTACTGTCTTAGGTTTTTATCAATTTAAGGCACTGAAAACAGTCCCAAGAAAGTCTGTGTTCTAGAAACGAAGTTTTAAGTTTATAAAGTCACTTTGACAATCAGCTGCTTTGTGCTGATGTTCTGCTGCAGTGCTGTATTTGCAGAATACTGGTGACATTATCTGTGCTGCACAAGACACAAATATAAAGGGAATTTCTGCTCCAGTGAACTCCTATTCCAGAAAGCAGACACAAAGAAGGGCTCAACTTGCTGTATATCCCAGAGAAAGGAGGTGACTGTAGATATGATTCCATGTCATTAAATAATTTCTGGAAGGCTTCCCTTTCTGCTTTTAGTTTTTAGTGATTTGGGTTGGCAGCTGCAATTTACAAAATATTTGGCAGCGTCTGGAGGCTTTTCAAAGTGCTTTCGATAACCTCTGGCAGAGAACAGAAGACAGTTCACTTTTTCTGGAACAAGTTATAGCTACTTACTTTTGATAGTTTCTTACTTCTCATAGTCACACTGAAATCAGTGAGGATTTCCTTGCCTGATGACTCAGATTTTTTTACTGTAGCGTCAGTTCTTTAGATGTTGAGGATGTCTTTCAGTTCAGTGCCCAGATTGTCTGAAAGTTGAAGGACAAACATTTCATGGAAAGAAGTCAAACTCTTTTTTTCTACTTGTACAGAATTGTGCTTTCACTGCTTTTGACAAATTATAGGATTATGACAACTGCAGGCTTATGACTACTCCTTGTTTGCTCTAGGGTTGGTGGTAGCAAGGATGGGAGATAAATATAAGGTTGAAGGACAAAGATATGCAGCACCCAGCCTGAAATGGCCATTGTTTGTCTGTGTGGATTGCTGGTAAAAAATAATGTAGCTTCATAAGGATGAGCTCTTGGAAAAAAAGCCTGTGTTACAGGTGTACTGAATCTCTCTGAAGAGGGATGGATAGGAAGAGTCATCTTCCTATTCTTTCTCTTTTGAGTATAAAATTATTGAAACAGAATTAGTAAGTTAAAATCTAGACAACTGACAATCTTTAAATGAGCTACTAAATAAAACCTCAGTTGTTTTATATTTCATTTTGTTGATGAAAAACTCAGGATCTTAATGGGGTAATGGGCAGAGAACTGTTAAAACTCAATGAGCAAATTTCTGCTTGTTGGGTGTGATTGTTGCTTGAAGTGTCTAATCACAGAAGAGAGAAGATAGGATCTAAAAAGACAGCCCACGTGGGAACAGTAGGGGTTTACTTGTAATTTGAATGGACATTCCTCACCCTTCTGCACTGGCAGCAAACTGAAATTACCAGAAATTAGGTGCTTGGAAAAGAGCTAACAGGCTGGGAAAAGCTGCAGCCCACACGGAAAGAGAAATGATCTCTAAATAAAATTAAGAAAAACTCTTTTCAGAAGGAAGGTTATGGAGTCAACTACATATTTGTAAAACACCAATGCATATAGTGGTTAGTTAAAAGGACAGTATTTTTTCTATCAAAGATTATAGAGGCATTTTCCTGAAAGTTTCCTGGTGTATATAATTTTTTTGACTCATCAGCATGCCCAAAATAGGTAATTTTAACACCTTCACACTATGTGGTGCCAAAAGTTCTTTTATAGTTCATAGAAGCACACAAAAGGGTGGAAAATTGCTTAAAATACAAAATGCTGTATCAGTAGTTTTAATAGAAACATAGAAAAAAGTATGTTAAAAGAGTCATTATAAGAAACATTGCAAGAAAAGAAATGCAGCATTTGGGATTTGAGAATGTACATAACACAAAGGTGCTAATTCTGGGAACTGTGCCAGTACCATGAAGGAGACAAACATTTTCTCAAAGTTTGTTAAATAGTTATGTTTGAGAGGTGGGAAGGGGGATGCAGGGAACATTGATTTTCTTTATTGGTGGTAAACATTGAAGAGACATTCTCACGGGGAAAAAACCCAAAACACAAAACTATTTACTCTTTCTGTTGTTTTGTGGAAGAAAGAGTTCTCTTTTTAAATTATTTTAACTTTTTTTTTTTGTCTACCTGTTCACTGAGAGCTTGACATTTCTCAGTGTGAGAACACCAATAATTTTTTTACGTAATTTTTCACTGTATTTTTAGTTTATGGCTGTGTTTCAGTGTCACAGACTATAAGTTTGGCTGACAGGCAGCTCATATCAACCAAGTGCCTGATACGAAAGCAGCAGCTGGGGAAATCTTGCTTCTGGTGACCTTCAGTTTGTTAAACCATTTGGGTTAGTGAGTTGGGAACTCTGGCAGTGAATTTGTACAGGTTCATGGGGTGAGAAGCGGGAACAAGCCATGCAGCTCCAAACAACACCTGAAAGGTCCCTCATTGTTTTCTCAGAAAAGCACTTACTTGTCTTTTTGATCATTGTAGCAGAAGTAGGAGTCAGTATCACTAACAGCAATAATAATAGCACAATAATAAAGGATTAGAAAGTAAAATATAATGATCCATTGTTGAATCAACCGAATCATATTTTCAGCTTTCCAGTTGCCGTTGCCATTGTCTGTTTCATGTGTTTGTTCTTTTTTGTTGTACAGCTTATTGCCATTTTGGATAAACAGGTCTGTGGGGTATAGATCCTGTCTTTTTGGTTGTGCTGCTCTGCAAAGAACTGCTCCAAGAGCATTTGCCACAAAAAGCTGCACCTGCCTTCAGCTGCAATGAAGCAGGAATTGATCTTTCCTGCTGAAGTATTTAAGGCTTGATCTGAAAGCTGTGAAAGTGTGTGGTGCTGTGCCATGGCAATAGCTTATGTCTTGTTCAACTGTTCAGTTGTGTTGTATTCTTAATAATAAATTCAGTGAAAGATGCAGCCTAGTTATCCAGCCAAATAACAGGTTTTATTGCTGAAATCCATAAAGGTAAACCCTGGTAAACCCACAGATAGCTTTAGATGGAAAGCTGAGTGTATTGTAGGTGATAGAGTGGAATATTATAACTATTCCTAGAAATCGTAACATCAGCAATGTGGGTGATGAATGTGTTCTGCAATAGCTCATTTCTGGCTGCCTCTCCTTAAAATTGTGTAGGACCAGGCAGAGCCTCCAACATGCTCTGGTGGTGGTGAGGTTAGAGCATCAACAGCTGATGCTCATAGTTTTTCCACTGAAGGTTGTCTGCTGCATGTATTACAGGTAGGTGACTACCATGGATGTGACTCCTACTTTACCTGTTGTCTTTGATTTTTGCAGAAGGATGGATGCATTTGCCCAAACAGCATTCTGCTCTGAGCAAGTCAGTGATGTAGTGGTCTTCACCTTGTAATCCAGACTGGCAACTGTGCCAAACTTCTTGGCAGTACTTCACAAAGATGGCTTTTATGTTTAAGGAAGGTGATGCATTGTGAAAGCTGTCACGTTATGTTGTGCTGATGGAGGAGCCAACTGGAATTACTGAGACAGAACTCTCTTCAATCATCATAACCTGTGATTTCTGAACTGAAAAGTGTTTTCTTTTAAAAAGCTAGTGAAAATGCATTTTTAGGTACTTTGAGGAAAAGATGTCACAAATACACAAATATTACCCATTGAATATTTCATACCTAGGGAACTTTGTCTAAATATGTCAACTGTAAGAACACTTAGGACTTTATTTTTGTCCAGGAAGATAAACCCATGAAAAAAGATGTAAAAATAACCGACTGAGGTGCATGGTATATAGGTCAACCAGCTAAATTTCTGACTGACCTGCCTTTTTTTACTGAATGCAACCTGAAATAAAATTCTTGGCTGAAGAAAGCAGTCTGATTATAGCCTTGTAGTTGGCAGCCTTGTTCTTCAGGCCTTCATTTCTTCTGATTTAAGTTCCATTGGTACATATTGAGAGGCCATAAAGTGGCAAAGTGGAATGTAGTGGTAATGTTTGGTAGGTAATGAGGTAGGTGGGTAACCAACAGTAATTTCATGGTGTCTTGCCTGCCTGTTAGTCATGTGTGGGTGAGAACTAAATGAGGAAATGGGATTAGGGACACGATGGGCTTTGCCTTTGACTGTCTACCCTAATGCTTCTGATGTAGTTTCAATGTGCTAATGTGCGCTGCAGGTGCAGTTAGGAAGAGGTAACACCAGACAGGGTTCTCTCTTGGGAAGTATGAGCTACCTGCTTGAGCAATGAGTGTGTCAAGAAGTAAATCCTGTAGCTGAGTCACTGGTTTTACAGAGCTCCAGTGCAGTGCCATCTCATTTGCTTGCGTTTTTAACTATCTAGAAGATGTGATATAGTAATGGGTAGGATTTACTTACTAATATAATGTCCATAATACATACTTTGACAGTATGAGTATTTGGAAAACTATTTCAGATGTAGCAGATGAACAAGTAGCTTAGGTATTTTTTGGTATGTGAGACTTTTCACTCTTTAAAAAAAAAAAATTAGTTTTCAAACATGCTTTCATTGCAAAGGGCATGTAGGAATAAGACACCTGGAAATGTGCACTTGCAGCCTAGAAAGTCAACTACATCCTGGGCTGCATGCAGCGTGGCCAGCAGATCAAGGGAAGTGATTCTGCCCCTCTTCTCTGCTGTGGTGAGACCCCACCTGGAATACTGCATCTACCTCTGAAACTTCTAACATAAGAAGTGCATGGACCTACTGGAGTGAGTTCAGAGGAGGCCACAAAGATGCTCTGAGGGCTGGATGACCCTAAGAAAGCAGGCTGAGAGAGGTTGGGCTGTTCAGCCTGGAGAAGAGAAGGTTCTGGGAGACTCTAGAGCAGCATTCCAATACCTGAAGGAGGCCTACAAAAATGCTGGAGAGGGAGTTTTTACAACCACATGTAGTGTGATAGGACAAGTGGGAAAGGCTTCAAACTGAAAGAGAACAGGTTTAGGTTAGATATCAGGAAGAAATTCTTCACTGTGAGGGTGGAGAGACACCGGAAGAGGCTGCTCAGAAAAGTTGTAGATGTCCCATGCCTGGAAGTGTTCAAGGCCAGGCTGGATGGAACTCTGATAAACCTGGTCTTGTGAAAGTGCCCCTGACCACGGCAGGGGGGTTGGAACTAGGTGATCTTTAAGATCCCTTCCAACCCAAACCATTCTGTAATTCTATGATTGCAATTTGTTGTTTCTCAGATAGTTCGTGTACTGACTTAGTCAGGACCTCAGAGAGCAACCACATGGAAATAAAACCTTGCTGTGTAATGCTTTGCTTTTGATTATGCCTGGGGCCTCATTCATTGTTCTAAGTAGTAAGAATTAAATCTTGTTTAACATGTACAAGGTCACAGTGCATCTGCAAAAGCAGCCTCCGTATCAGTCAGTATTCATGGGTTACCATAGATCACAAATCGGTAAAGGTAACTACACCAGAGAAGGTGAGAACCAGACAGTGAAATGAACTCAGAGAAGACCAGAATTATGGCTCAAGCCAAATGAAATGCAAGCCAGTTATTTCATGGAGATCTTTCGGCTTTTGGTTATTCTGCTGCTTCTCTTATGCAAATTAACTTTTCAAAGGGTGGAAGAGGTGACAGCTTCAGGAAGCACTATTATTCATTCACATTTCTTTACCTATGCTTCATGGAGACCCTGGCACCAAGAGGGTGACCTAGTATTTAACTACATCTAGTTACAGTATTATCCTCTCAAGCCATTAAAAAAAAAATTAAATCTTAAATAAGATTCCTTTGAGATTGGGAAAGTGGCTTAGAAATGCAACTTTGAAAATCATCAGTGGCAGACCTTTCTATCTGACTCATATGCAGTTTCTGTGTAGGGTTTTTGGGCTTTTTTTGGACATGCTAAGATGTGGAATTTGGGTTTGCTTCAGACGTCCAGCAGCAAAAAAATTGCTTGGGGAACCTAACTTAATGTTGTGGTTTGGGGACATCAAAGGCAACTGGATATGTTGCTCTTTCTTATAACCTCATCTATACAGCTGCTGTGCAGCATCTGCTCTTGGTAGTTTTTTAAACCAATTCATTTTGCATTTTTAACTCTGGAATCCCGTTGACATAAAAAAATAAACAAACTATAATTATCTATACCTGTGGTATAGTTAAAGATACATATAATATAATAAATAAGAATATATTATATATTTTGTTAAATTATGTGACTTTGTTGTTATGATATATAGTTAATGAAATATGAGATTGTGATCCTTACATGACAGTTATGGGCTTTAAAAAAAACAATTATCAAATAACAAGCAGTTTTAGCAGCAGCTTACAATCAGTGGAGGAGGACAGAGGCTCACCAGGTGGCTTTGCCATTGCTTTTGCTGCCTAGAGAAGTGTCCTGGCTGCTCCCACAGCAGCAGGACTCAAACTCAATCTATTCACTGTATCACAAGAGTGAGCGCCAGGGTTGTCCATTCCTTTATGGTGTTGCTTCTTTTCTCTGGTCATTAACTAGGACAACAGCCTAGTGCTGCAGCTCAGTCACTAATGTTGTACTGATTTATGTTAAGAAGTTAATAACTGGAAGTTTCTAATTTATTTCCCTTTTGCTTCGTCTAACACAGCTTTGACTAAAATGTGTCGGTTGGTCTTGGGTATTACACAATATTTAAGTGGTGATAGTTTTCTCTTAAACTTAAAAAGTTTTCTCACATTCCACTGTTTGGAAAGGAGAAGAGAGCTAGAGAAATAAGAATTATTTAGATTAAAATTCAGTTTATCAGTTAAGTAATTTTCTGTTCGATGTTTTAGATTTGTTATGCAAAGTTCTTAAGCATATCCATCAGGGAATTAGAACACTCTATACTAATTACTTTGCTGAATCTGGACTGGAAAACATCACTGAAAGCTATTAGGTTGACACAGTAAATATGAGGCCTTTATTGCAAACTAGAACACTATTTAATGAAATAATCCAAAGCCCAGTGAAATCAGTAAAAAGGTATCTGTTGACTACAGTAACTCAGTACCAGACAAAGTGTCAACTGCAGTAATTTTTTTGAGATTGCAGATGTGTTGTATAATCAAAAATGAAGTTACTGGACTGGCACAAAAAATGATTCCTAAAGTTGAAATACCTATATCAATCATAGAAAGCTTCTCTGTTATGAGAGTAAGAAATTTTGTATTTTATATAAATAATGTAATCTAAAGACAAGATACCACTCATAATTTAGGGAATGGGTGTCAACAAATGCTGTCAGTATCTGTACAGGAGGATTTATCTTCCCTTTGTCCCTTTGCTAGCTTATTCTTTCTGAGCATGAATGCCTTTTGGGAGTCTCTCTAAGGCTAAGACTGTGGATGTTAATTTCTTGCCTTTTATTTAGTATTGTTTGGCTCTTGCTTTTTTGAAAATTTAGTTTCACGGTGACACATTTTGTATTTTCCTTATTAAGCATGTTAACCTGTAGCATCTATGAAAACCTGAAGTAATTGTACATCCTTCTCCTTTTGGCTGTCTTGAGAGGAGATGGGACCAGCCTCCTCCTTCTACTGATTCCCTTTGTGTAGGTTCAGTTGCAGTCAATTGCTCACCCATCCCATGATGAGTTTATCCAGCTGTGTGCTGGACATTTCGTCCAGAAGGACACCATGAGAGACAGTATGAAAAACTTCACTGAAATCCAAAAAGATTACATCAACTGGCTTCCCCTGATCAGCTAGGCAGGTCACCTTATCATAAAAGGAAATGATAAGCAGGACCTTCCACTCATGAAGAATGACTGTGAAGAATGACTGCATTGTCCTTTAGGTGTTTTTCAATACCTTCCAGGATAATCTTCTCCATAACTTTATCAGGCACTGAAGTGAGACTGACAAGTCTGTAGTTTCTGCAATTCTGCTTCTTGCCCTTCTTGAAAATTTAGACAACATTCTCCAGCTTCCAGCCAGCTGTGGGACCTTTTGAGATTGCCAAGGCTGATCAAAAATCATCGTGAGAGGTTCTGAGATGACATCAGCCAACTCTTTGAGGATTCTGAGGTGAATCCCATCAGGCCCCATAGATTTGTAGGGATCCAGCTGGAGCAGCCAGCCTTCTGCCTCATCTGCTTGACCTGCTCCTGTGCCCTTAGGAGGTGATGTTTGAAAAGTGACCAGCACGATGGGCCCCAGCAGCTGCATCACGTTAGGTAATGTTTAATGTTGCAGCATTACTGTCCTTTTTGGTTGACTAGACAGTCTTTTTAGGTATTGATAAGAGTAAAATTAAAACAATTATCTGCTTTTTTCCCCCCCGTTTTCTTCTATGTCTAGCCATTGCAGATACCATTTAATATTCAGATTTGTAGGTACGTTGCTACTTGTTGATTTTTAACTTTACCTATTTTAATTATTTTTTAAACTATTTTTGCTAGTTACTATCTTAATATATGTCTTTTCCTATTTTAGCACAAGTACCAGTTACATAATGCACGTGAAGTGCAGAGAAAACCAAATGATTTTCAAGTATCTATAAACTTTAGGTGGACTGACTGTGTGATGTACACAAGTTTGCTTTTATGTGAGACATGGAGGCATTTGAATTTTGTGTCCCAGTCCAGTACAAAACAGAGAAAAGAGCCAAGCTTTCAAACCCTTTTCTTTTCAAAGGGAGTTGGCTCTCACGTCCTTATTAATCTGTCCCTAAACTTCATAATGTCCTCCAGTGTGACATATACAATTGTAGTACTGGCAGTGTGCAGACAGAATTTTAATGAAAGGGGGTTATTTTGTTTTGAACCTTTTGATGAGCATAAATGCATCAAGAATGTGCATTTTTGACAGTACAAAATGGTACAGGACAAAGACCCAGCTTGCTCTCTGTCACAGAGGTTTTTAAATATCTTGCCATTTGATGTGCTTCATTCCACTGGAGAGGAGGAAAAGCTGTAGATGCATTTCTAGTAGGAGTGATCTAGCAGTATGCAGAGAGAAGTAGCTGTAAATCCAGGAAAGGTATTAAAATAGCTATCCCTTTGAATTTGAGAAAAATGTTAACTGAATTTTTTCTGTGTACCTTAATGAAGTTGCAAATAGCGCCTTTGTAATATGTTTATATATAGAAAGGTCACTGAGCCAATTACAATAGTTATTTTGGCCTGCCTACAGAACTCCTTATACTTGATTTTGCACAGTAGGTGAAGAAATGAGAATATCTGACAAATATGGATAGATTTTTCAGCTTACCATCTTCATGTTGCTGAGATCAGCAACATGATCTTTATGTTTCAGAGCTGGTGGTGTTTCTGAACTTTGCTTCAGGAAACAGTTGCATATGAGTCCAGCCTCTGAGGGCTGTCATTTTTAATCCTCCTGATAAGGGGACTCTGGGTGCTCTGAGTAGAGAGAATACCTGTCTGTTTAGTGGTGAAACCTGATGGCTGGTGGGGTGGTGACTCTGAAAGCATTCCTCTAAGTTTCATTTATATACATTTTAACTATGTATAGTCTGAGCCTTGCTATTTAGGCACTGGGTTCTGTGAACAATGTGCTTATCTGTGCTTTCCATGGGATAAATAGGAACACATAGTAAAAGGTGTAGATGCCAGAGTATGAACTTTGTTCATAGTACGTGGTTAGTACTTTTATTCTCTTTGTGAGCTGAGGATGAGCAAGTGGGTGAAGTCTGTCACAGTGGTAGACACTGAGCTAGAATTGACATGGTATTTTTGTGATATACACCCACATTCACGTTTGTGATTAAATGCTGCTCAGCATCAAGTGGCTTCTCCACTTGAGTCATTGTCTTTCCTGAAGAAAGTATTTTCCAACATGAAGCTGAACAGAGGAGTAGTTTACCTATTCATAACTCATTTAGTTGTAAACAGAAATTAAGGAATCTCAGTACAGTCAGGGATACTTAAACTGATGTTTTCCTCCAAGATAGGATCATCACTGATTTGGCCATGCATGTTGAGAGGGAGAAACTCTGAAGGAACTGGAGAGAATTACAACTTATCCTAGGTTGTATACTTGTGACTTAGGATGTTTATAAGATCTATATCAATACAAGGAGGGATGCTCCTGAAGTGCAAAGACATGGTGGTCCATACTCAATGTAGTGTATCATTGGGACTGTGAATACAGCTGCAGGCACATAAGGAGAGGCTCATTAGTGAAGCAGAGTGAATTTTGGTACTCAGAAAGGAAATGCATTCCTTCTGCACTGATAATTGCATGCCTTGCAGACATAGGAGTATAGGAAAGCTTGGAAGGTTTCATCACCTTCATGATTTATGCTATCACAATCACATATTCTGACCTATAGGACTTCAGGCAGCTTGAATCCTTAAGCCACTTTACATTTTTAGATTATATATATTTTTTCTGAGACTTAGTAACTTGTACTTAGACCTTGGTTTTCTTGCAGATAGGCAGTACCAAAAGTAATTCTTTTTTTTTTCCTTTTTTTTTCCCTGACTTTTGATAAGATGCTTCAGTTCATCAGATCGTTCTTTTCATAAGCACATGTAGAAATTCAAGGTTTGATTTAAATCTACTTTAAAAAAACCCAAACAAACCAACCAAGCAACTTCAGAACTTAACCTGTCCACCTCAGACTTCCTTATTTTATCACCTGGGTGAAGACCTACAGAGTAATTTAATTATTTTTAAAACAAGGGCTTGGTTGTCCAAAACAAGACCACATATTCTCAGCCCAAAACCAGGGTATATTGGAAATCCAACCAGATACAATCTTTTAATGAGCTTTTACAACTCCATTTTTTACCACATTTAAATCTTTTATTGGTTTATAAATTGACCTTTTGATGTTGTCAAGGATGTCTCCTAAACGCTTTGTCCAATCATTATTTATAATAACTATTGTATAACCTTACAACCAGGTACTTCATAGCTTCTGTAGGTCAAGGCAATTCAGCATGTTACCTGACACCCACTTTGTAGTAATTTCACTGGATGTAATGTTTGTGGGCAGAAAGAATTCCAGGTTCTACTGTGAAACTCTGCATAGTGTTAATAGTACCTAACTGCTTCATGGTGGTGTGCTTCAAAATAGACTGGTTTAAGCAGTGTATAAACTGCTAAAACTGTTCCAGTCTTCATGCTAAGTAAGTGCCATTTAGTGTTTCCTCAGTGAGCAGTGACTGGGATTCATTAGAGGCAACTTTGTGCAGGGGGTTTACATTATTGTACAAGTGAGAGATAATAGGTTTCAGTGTGGCAGCATGGATTCATACCTATAAAGTAAATGAGGAAAATAAATCATAATTAAAGAGTGAAACAATAACAAGCTTATTTCCCTCAGTGGTGTTAAAATTTTGCATATATACATAGTTAAAATCTATGCAGCTGGTCCCACTGGTTTGTTTTCCACCCACAGGCTTTGGCTGATGAGAAATATGTTGGCTGGTGAGGGATTCTTTTGTCTGTCTTGGCATTCCAGTTTGGAATATAACTTCTGTTCCTGTAGGCATTGGGATTTGTTGCTCACAGAGCGATTGGATAATACCCACAGAGAAAGCCGATAAAATCTCATCTTGGTGAAAGCCCCTGTCTAATCTCAGTAAAAAAGGGCAGTGTAAAGGCAAACTCAACAAACCATTGAAACCATATTTGTGCAAGGCAGCCTGTTTTCACACTGAACTGTGGCTCAAACGAAGTAGACATTGACTGCTCTTGGATGGGTATTTGAGCAACATGATCTAATTAGAGATGGTCATGCCCACAGCAGGGGGAATGGACTAGATAATTTTAGAGGTTCATTCGGACCCAAACCGTTCTAGGATTCCATTTTTCGTGCTTAAATATTTAACATTCATTCTGATCATCTGGTTTTGCATAATTAGCCACTTGGATACTTGATTTGGGCTAGGATTTGGGAGGAGAATTAGCCAGAAAATATACAAGTTGTATTCTAGTCAGTTGTTGCGACGTGAACTGAAAAGTTGTCTAGAGAAACTGGGATGCCACTTCTTATTACTGAAAATGTTTTACCTTTTTTATGAGGGTCTTTTCTTTGCATGTTTTCAGTGTTCCTTGTCATTCTGTCATATTTACATAAGAATAATTACATAGAAATATCTTGTTACAGAATGTCTCTGATATACTGGAGCAATTTCTGACAAATAAAATGTTCTCCAATGAGCCAATGCCCTACAATTACTCCTTCATGTGTGCACCTTTTTCAGATTAAGCCAAGAAAATTTCAGTAGCACATTGACACACACACACGTGCTTTGCTTCTATGTATTCATAAGGGCTGCGGTAGACTTACACACTGAGAAGGGTTTTAAAAGCATTTGTTGTGCTCATGGTCACAGTGGAGATGAAATATTGTCTGTATTTTGGCTTTGCACTACTCCAAACTAACCCTCAGCTAATGCCCCATAATTTTATTTTGGTGCCAATTTATCTCAGCAGATTAATTGTCCATCCTGCCTTTGCTTGGACTCTTAATTCTTCTATAGTGATTCAGCAGTGACTGACACCAGTCACCAATGAACCTGTTTTTCCTCCCACAGAAATAACTGGTAGAATTTCCTTTAAATACTGATTTTAGAGGAAGGCATCTTTTCAAGACAGGAAACTATCTTGAATTTATGGCTACAGGTTGGCTAAATAAGTACATACCTAGATCTGCCTTTCATCTGCAAAGTGGATTTTTGTCTCTGTGTGCTCATAAATCATAAGCTGAAGTCTCAAAAAAATTACTGAGTCATTTTGTTTTTAAATGGAGAATATTTGTATATTCTTTTTTAATCTTTTGAGGCTGTTGAGTATGTTCTCTGCAGCCTTTCTGCAACCATGAGGGAAACGTCTTTTATTTAAAAGTTAAAATTCTTAATCTGAAACTTCAAGAAAAACAACGAATACCATTGGACTTTGTAATACCATACTAAGACTTGTCAGCATTAGCAATAGCAGAGAAAACTGAGCACAGGCTGGTTGTGTTGGGCAGTGGCTCATGTTCTTTGGAGGATGGTACACACCTGAAGTTGGAGGGGCTACACTGTGCTATGGACTTATTTACATAAGTGAAACATTTCTTTTGCTGAGGATTATTTGTGATTGCAACAGAACTCTACTGTTGTCCTGATGGTGTTTGGTTTTAAAATTCTCTTCCTATTACAGTTTTAAAATTTGTCCAGGGAAGACTTGTGGTAAATTTTGTGGGCTTGCAGTGGTCACATTCCCTTTCTCTTTTTTTCTTTCTCCTCTTCCAACTCAAAGTAGACTTCTTGCAAATTCGGTTTCCTTTCTGTCAGCGGTGACAGCTGCTTTGTGCTCAGCTGACTCTGCATGTCTTTGAGAACTTCTGCTTCAGGAATTGTCTCTTCCATTCCCAGGCATGGAAGTGCTTCCACTGTGGAGCTGGCGTAGTGTACAAGGCTTTTTATTTTTGTCTTCTTTGAAATGCAGCTGGGACTAGGCATGAATGCACTAGAAGGCCTTGGAAATGGAAACATCTTTCTGTGACTGGTTTAATGTGCCTTTCTGATTGAGAATCAGAGGCGTCCATCTTGCTTTTTAAACATCCAATTCATTATTGCTGATGCTGTGAGTTTCATTTGTACATCATCTCTTTCAACATATGGACTGATAAACTGCATTGTGCTTAACAATAGGATAGAGATTTGGCTTTTATATCATGGTTGAATGTTTTTCGGGAGTGATTAACTATTGAACAACATGTGCTGGCTAGGCTAGAAAAGGATCTGATTATCTTCTCTAACCATTCAAGTATTGCAGGTAAGTTCTGTCTACCAAAAAAACCTAACACCCCAAAATCCCAAACAGTGCACACTGTGCTTACAGTTTCACTTCCAGATGTCAGTTTGGCTGTCAATGCTGCCTGATTTTTTTTGAGTTTGAAGCATTTCTACTAAATAAGATAGGCTTAATTTCACAATTCATTGGAATATTTAAATCAGTCCCAAGCTAATGCCCTTTTTGAAATTCAAAAAAATCTTTGACTGGTAGTACATGGCTGTTACTTTGGGGAAGTGTACATTCTGCTATAGGACAAAGGGATGCATGTCTCATGGAAGAGAGGGCTGCTTTGTGACTTACAGACTGGGTTCTTCTGCAATCATGTGGGAATAGTAACTCACAAATATGAATTTATTCTTTTTTCAGTGTGTCTTTGAGGTAGGAACTTCTGCTTAAAATAAACTACCAACATTTTAACTGAACAGCTTTCAGACATTATTTGGATTATACAGAGGAAAAGGAGCTAGAATTATAATAATACACAAACTATGATAAGATGTTTCAAAAGACAGGATCTGGTTTAGAGAGAGTAATTTCTCTTAAAGGAAAAGAATCCCCAGAGAAATTAAGGGGAGAGTAGTTATTCTGAAACATGGCTCTGAATTAATGAAATAGCAAAGTAATGAGATACAGGGACACATTTTTAACAAAAGCGTTCTGCCTCTGAAGGAGAAGGGTGCTGTAAGCTGTTCCTCATTGTGACATGCTTCACTGCCACCTGAATGGCTTTCCTAAAGCTTGTGAGATGTTGATTATTGTGAGGTGGATAAGAAAACTCCAAAATGAAACACTGAGCTCCTCTGGTCAGGTTGACTATGGTCTGTTTCATCAGGTTATGGTACACAAATGCAGTGGCTGTTTAAAATTATATTTACCATATGTAAAGCAACTGACTTGAGTATACTAAACATACAGTCTCTTCATTAAGAGCTAAAAGTCTCAAAGTTTTCTAAAGGGCATATACAAACATCGTGGAAGTGTTTATAATCCTGATTAACCTTTCTACAAGCTTTTAAATTGGTATATAAACTTTCTGTGAATTCTTTTTTACCTTTGTAAACCTAACTTTTTGTTGAGTGGTGTTCCTCTGATGCTACAGATTTTATTCTTTGTAAACAGGAATTCTGCACTGAATGTAATGTAAATTGCAAGGGCATGTTCCATTGTGAAGAACAAGTTATGGAAATATCTGTCAGAAATAATTACAGTTGATCCTGCTGTCGGGCAGGCGTATAGATTGGATAATTTACTGGTGTCTTCTTCAGCAATGTTTTTTATAGCACTGTTACCAGGAATATCAGAATTTTACTCAAAGTAGTGGTAAAATCACTTGTAAGGAAAAAAAAGGGAAAGGTTATTGATCTTGACTTAGCACAGTGGTTTGTGACATGGGCTTCCTTGTCCATGACTGTGTAGAAAGCAGAGTGTGATCATAGATACTGTTTTTTGAAGATGTAGAGGCTCTTGAATCCTTCTCTGTTTTTCATTGCCATCTAAGGGTGTCTTAAAGGCCTCAAACAGTTGCTTGTTCCTTTTAAAGTTTATGTCTTAAATCAGATGTGGCATACAGTATGAGCCTTCGTAGAAAGCTAAGGACATGTGGGGATAAATGTGCCATATAGTGGTCTGAAGTGCGTATTTCGCCAAGTTGTCTGTGAAAGTGGCATTTAAGCATCCTGTAGAATAAGTTAATGGAGGAAGTTGCAAGGCTGTTGGTTGCCATTGTCCTCTGCACCCCTATTCTCTACATTACCTGCTGCAGTTGTCCAGGACAGCAAAGCAAAAGAGAAAAATGTAAATGTGTAGTTGGCAGGACCAGGAAAAGGTAGGTTGGTAACAGCTCTTGTAATTGGTAGAAATTGAAGTGTCAGTATTATTCTTAGAGTGGACAACAACACATCTTTTTAATGTACCCTTTCCTCACTGATATGCAGCTGCCAAGTTTTATTGATTGCTTCTCTTAAATTTCTACTCACGATTATTTCAACACTGATGTTTTGGGGAGTTTCATTTACCTTTCCTCAGAAAGTTTCTTTATTTCTCCAAATCAGGAATTGTCTTTTCCATGTAAACCTTCCAGGGCTATACAGAAAGAAGGTCCAGGATGTGGATTCCTTAATCCTGTCTAATGACATGTTTAAGGAATAATGAATTGCTTGTTTGCCTTTTGGACTGTTCTCTATCCTAAATGTCCATGGCAACAGAAATGTTCTCTACCCCTGACAGGTATTGCAGTCTGTGACTATCACAGTGCATCGTAGTGACCTCCAGGCTTTTTAATCCAACAGAGTATCCCAGTCCATGAAAGTACTGGCCTTAGAAGGGCTGCAGAGGGTTTGAAAGAAAACAGCTACTTTAATGAGAGAAAATGGACCATTCAGTATTACTCACTTCTGGTATCTGTATCAAATTAGAGCATGGTAAAATGGAGCAAATGGTCCCAAAATGAGCTAACTGTCCCAACTCAGACCCAGGCTTCCTTAACCCTGCCTATCTTTAACTCCTTTGACAGCTGTCTTCTCCTGGGACAGAGGTGATACTTCGACAGACCGCATTTGTTGAGCAGTGCTCCCCAGATTTGCAGCTCTCCCCAGGAAGATCTCAGAACAATTACAAGTGTGTCACCTGGACAAAATGTAAAACTTCGCTGTCAGACTACCCTATCCCCGGTAAGGCATCTCGGGCCACCTAATAACTCATGAAAACAGGCTTAATAAAAAGGAAACTCCCTGCAAAAGAAGTGGACTACTAGGAGATATTACATGTTTGTGAAGTGTTTGTATGACACTATGATGAGTATACTGTAAAAATGCATGCAAAGTAATCAGAGGAAAGGAAAGGAAACACTTTCTAAAGGTGTTCTGTAGTTTGTTGTTTGTAGAGGTCTGTCTTCTCTGAGGGAGAACTGATTGTGATCATAGACTTAATTTATGAAAAATGTGTGTGAGTGTTATGACACAGCAGGTTTTGATTTGACCATTCAATGAGTCTTTGAAAAAATACTGGATGAAAATGAGGTGTGCATGACAGCCTGGACAGCGTGGTGAGATAGACCTGACTTGTTTAGCTGTTTATCTTACTGTGAAATTTCACCTCTAATTTTAGTGTTATTTCCCTTCTGTAAGCATGACTGTGCAGCTGTGAATCCTATGCAAAACCTCATGTAAATATTTACCTCTGTGATTTAGATAATATTGCACATGCTGGTATTCCCTTTAGGCCTGTATTTAAATTTTTGCAATATCAAGATCTCAATACACTTGTAATATTCTTCTCTGTGTAATATGGATATGTATTACTATAAGTAGAATATAATAATAGTGTATATCTTAATATAAAACATGAGTTAACAGTAACTCAATACAGTGTGACTGTTCTTAGTTCATATTTAGTGCCCATACATCAATAAAAAATGATTAATCATTATAATGTGCTAAAACACTAACAAGGACTAAAAATAGTTCTGAATGACATTCTGTGTTAAATTAATTTGCTAAACAGTGCTGAGAACAGCTGCAGAAAATCACAAAGCATTCTTGTATCTTACGTAGCCTACTTTTTTTTTTTTTTTTTTGATGAGTCGTTTTCTTAGTTTAACTTGGCTTTTTGCTTTGTGGTCTGTTTACTTTGATAAACATCGTCAGTTAAGTTCAGAATAGAATGTGACTGGGTAAACTTGGCTTCCTGGGTACTGATCCTATGGAGGTATGACTGTTGGCTGCATGTTAAGTGAATGCATGGGCAGTTGGAATAAATGAGGCGTTTAACATTTGGACCCAATGATCTTATGCTCTTTTCCAACCTTAATGATTCTATGATTCTATTTCCATTTCTGGGTGCCCAGTTTGTCATTTTAAGATGATCTGCTGTTAAACAATGCTTGGGTGTTGCTGGAGAGGAGGTGTTCATGCTGTTGTAGATAGTCTGCCTGGCATCAGTTTTGGGTCAGCCTGGGAGCATAGGTACAAAGCCTGTACCAGGAAATAATTTTGGTGGAAGCAGCATTGTCATGATCATGTTCAGGTCTGTTCATACCTGTCTACGAGAGGTTAGAGACGAGACAGAACTTCTAGTGAACTTCTGTTTTGGAGGAATTCATGGCAGCTCGAAATGCAAGACAGACTCAACCTGTGCTTATTAAAACACTCATGTTCTGACTAGATGAGTACAAGAAAAAGCCTTTATTCCCTTTTAATTTTGTGTCTAGTGAAGCTTTGCTCAGTATCTGGGTTCTCTAACATGTCCAGAAGCAAATCAACAGCAACAAAAGTCACTGAAATGGTGGATGGAGTTGAGAGTTTATGGCTAATGGAGGGAGGATCTAGGCTTAAGAATGCAGACTCCCTGCCTTCCCAAAAGTAATTTCTTGTACATTTTGGTAGGATGTACATGCTTAAGAAAAACAAAAATAGTCCTCTGAGACAATAGTCTCTGTTAGCTGGATGTACAGGGCTTAAATTATCGAGGAAGTAATTATTTATGTATTTTAGGTATAAGAAAGAACACTGAAGTTCTCACCATATGTGACTCAGAATATTTTTGAATGTGCTGAAGCTGTGTGAGTTCTGCCTTAGATCTGAGGATAAATAGTACACTTCAGCACAGGAACATCTCCAATATGCCATGTTGGATACTGAAATGATGTCATTCACAAACATGTATATATCTCATATATCTAGTCTGCCAAGAACCGTTGTGTTCAGTTTAGAATTTTTTGATGTTTCTAGAGACATAAATTTACATGATCAGAATGTAACACTGTTCTTGAATCTTCTTTTTTTCAAAGATAGTATCTTCAGCTGTAAATTACAGACATGCTACCTACAGGTAAGATGTTGCTATAAATTAGAAGGCCTGAGAGATTGTGAGAGGAAACTGAAATAAAATGGGTTTTGGATAGGGCTGAGGTAGGATCAGTCTGGTACATTACAACTCAGAGCAATCTGCTGAAATGATTCTCTCTTGTCATTTCAAAGAATGTGTTTCATTTAAATTATGCAGCATGGAATACATAGACCCTATGTGAGCAAAGCAGAGGCAGCTGGTACAAAGGATTAATTTTGATGCTTTTTTTATTGCAGAGGTTTAGCCCTGTAATTCAGAGAAACAGGCTAGAGTCATGAGAAGGAGAACAGGACATCATTTTTTTTTCTGCTGTGTTGTGGTGAATAAGTGGCATTTCTGCTGATTGAGTTTCAGTTTTGGAAAGTGCCTGAATAGTTTTATTTATGTTGTATTACTGCAGATATCTAGGTATACTTGTAGAAAATCGATAACAGTATAAAATGTCTGCTTAAACTTCTGTTTAAACCTGTTTTCTGTAGATCTGAAAGGGTTTTATAACATTGTGTCTCGCCAGCTGTCTACTGCAGTGAATTTGTTGGACTCATTAAACATCTTAGAGGACAAGATGTCCATAAATTCACTCAGATGAATTCATGAACACTTAAACTACTAAAACTGGATGTTCTCTTATTTCTCATTTCTGACTAATTACCCTTTCAAAAGTTATTTGAAGTCAAAGGATGAACAGACAAGCTCTGTTCCATTAGGAAAACAAGCTGAAAAAAGTTTCATTCTGCATGGAAATGATTGGTATCCTGCTTAGCAATGTCTGCAAAAATGCCAGGGTTTACCCTGAGATGCTGCAGGACAAGAACTGTCTCAGCCTGTCCAGTGACAGTGTGTTGGCAGTCACCTACATGTGCCTTTCACTTGAATTACAGTGGCTGAATGTGGCTTCTGTCAGGTGTGCTCTCCTCTAATGCAGGAAGGCTGAAACCTCACTTGTACAACTCACATAAGGGTTTGTTAGATAACAACAAATGACAGCTGAATATAAAGTTTGGAACAAGAAAACAGCAATGATAGTTTGCCAGATTTTAAGCACCTTATTCCAACCAGTGTGGCTAGTTCCTATTTATTATTGCAAGTATCATGAAGTATTATTATGTTAAAGATCTTTTCATAATGCAAATGAGTCTAACAAAAGTCGGATTTTTCTTAAGTGGAGGCATTATTGCTATAAAAAGCTGTGGAATAGATTTAATGTTTTGCTTTTAATCAGATTTGTTAATGGGGATCAGCTCAGGCCAAAAAATAATGCCAGAAGACCCTTTTACTGTTAACCCCAAATAAAACCCAAACAAAAACCCCAGATACCAAACAAAAAACAAAGGAAAGATACAAACAAAATATCTTGTGAAAGTAGCAACTGGTTTGGTAAACAATATGTTCTGGAAGATTGTTATTCCAGTTGATATGCTATCAAGATTAAAAAATAAAATAAAAAAAGAAGTGTTATAGAACACTTCTTGTGAGGTCTGGATCTCATGTAAGATTCTTTTTGTTTCTTTTTAAGGCTCCAACTTGTATGTTGATAGTTGTAGGTACTTAAATAACACAAAATCTAAGCCTTGCCTTTTGCCTTCCACCCAAAGAAAAGAGCATTGGGGACACCATGCTCAGGGGAGGCAGAGGATGACTGATAAAAAGTGATTGTACTCATACAGAGAGGTGGGGCAGGGATAACATTACTTTTATAGCTACACTTACAAATGCTTTAAAGGCTCATTCTGTTTCAGAAATGTTGTGTTCTTTTTCCTATTTTGCACCACCATTTACAAATTTCAGCCCAGCGAACTCCCTGTCACTCAAAAGAACATGGAATCTGTTATTATTCATGTATCCGTTTGATTTCACACCAAAACCCAGAAATGTGTCCTAGAAAAGAGAAATCTTAAGGAAAAAAAACTTATAAAAATCTTAAATTTCACACAGAAATATATCAGTTTATTCAGCTGCTCATTTCTACACTCCAATATGTTCAGCTTCAAAAACTAAATGAAAAAAAAAGAAAACCCTTAGCTATGCAAGCAAAATTGTATTTTGTTCCTTTGTTCCTGGGAAACAAGGATGAGTTTCTGTTAAGTCTTCCTTAACAGAAATCCAATCTTCCTTAACTTTTGCTTTGTTTAGGAATTTGACCCATCCTATTTATATTAGTTTTCGATAGGTGGATTAAAGCCAGGCACCCAAGCTACTATTCCTTACTGAATGAACATATAGTTTATTTTTCTGGTGCTTTGGTTTTATTCTCTGTCAAATGTGTGTGTTAAACAATGCTTGGGTGTTTGAGGTCTTTACAAAAAACCTGTTTTTGTAGAATATCTGTCTCGTACTTTTGCTTAGCACACCATACTTGGAGCAGAGGGGGAGGAGGTCTAAAAGCTGTGGGTTTTATCATAAGGTTTGCAGTAAACAGTCAATTATCTTGGAAATACATTTACTATCCACATTATTGCAAAGGATTTATGTAGCATAGGGTATGAAAACTATTCTATAGTCTAGCTGGAAACCATGTGAAGGAAATTTATTGTCTAAAATCAGTTGGTTTTCATGGATAGCAAGTAATTTTTGTGTGGAGCAGCTTCATGGCATTCATTCATGTTGCAGTAGCCCATGCTACCACTTTGAAATGGAGAAGAGAAATCCATCAGCTGTCTCACAGAGGCATAATTCCTTTTAAGTGATGTCGGGTCAGTTGGATTTAAGTTGATTTGTCCTATTTGCAGTGGGAACTGGAAATTATATCAGAAAACAATAAGGGACAGTCATATCTGATTCTCTGGGCATCTGCTCTTGTTTGGGAAACAGTCTCAAACTTACTGATGATACAGGAAATTAGTGTCCTTCAGTACAGTGTTTTCAGCTTGGCATTGAAAAGTAGGTAGCAGAGCTGTCTGGTTATGCTTTCTGGACACATGGCCTTTGTGAGGTTCAAGAGAACAAGAAAATGTATTCATGTATTTTATATATGAATTTATTTTTTATATATCTATTTTTCATAATATTCATGTGTGTTTAGAAGCCTAGAAGATAGGAACTGAAAGTAAAATTAGGCAAGGCACTGCTAGCTTCTGCCTGGATCAGGAGAGGTTTATACTTGTTTACACTTATGAAGTGACTCTGGAAACCCGTATGTTCACTGATCTGTTGCTCATTCAAACAGCAAATGCCTTCTTGTGGTGTATACTCCTTGCCTGCTGCAAGAAAAGAGCTAGTGTAATTGGAATTTTACTGGCCAACAGATGTTTCAGAGAAAGAAAATGATTCCCCGTTGAGCCCTTGATAAAGGCTACCGCCCAAAAAAACATGTTAAAGCCCTGAACCCTTAATCCAAAACTCTAGAGCCCTGGCATACGACCTAGTTCTACATTTTTTCATTCATGTTTGCATTTCTAGTTTGGGAGAGTGAAGGCCTGTGCTGCAGTGGAACTGTGCAAGGGCTGTGTTACGCTTTGTGAGCATGGGCCTCCACTGAGGCTAATGTGAAGCTGCGCTGTCCACATGGGAGCCCTAGGAAGCATTTATGCCTTGGGCACACACTAAGTGGCTGAGATTTTCCTAGAACAGAAAGGGCATGTGGGTTTATATATCCCTTAAGAGCTTTCTCTTCTTTAGATGACCATGTGCATTATAAACACATGTAAGGGGTGTGATTATTATTGCTACTGATCTGATGGCATGTGTGCATAAAGCTTTAAAAAATATGTATTGCTTATACTCTTTCAGGCTTGTAGTTAAATGGGATGAATATGAGGCAATGATTTATAGGCAACAGAATTAATCAAGTGTGAAGACCTGGACAAAATAAATAGTAGTTACCTTGCTATTTTTGTTGTGAGCCTAAAGAAAGCTTGACACTGGACATCAGGAGGTTTCTAGCTCTGGTAATTGAGTCACAGCTGGAAAAAGAAACCAAAATCATTAGAAGAGCAAGCTATGGGTTGCAGCATTATTGAAAAATTACGTAAGAAGGGGCTAAATGGAAGAGCTTGAGGATTATTTTTGCACTTACATGCAGGGAGTCAAAAACAGGATAAGGTTGTGCTCTTGTACTTCTTAAAGTCTTTAGTTAAAGTAACTCATGTAAATACATGTTTACTCTTACCATGGCAATGTATCACATTGCAATTCTCATCTCGGATCTTCCAGTCCAAATTCTTTCAAAGTAATACATAGATTTAAGGTATCTGTAAAAACCATAGATGAGACTTTTCCTGCACTTTTTACACAGGCAGGTAGTGACAGAACGAGGAGCAACGGTTTCAATTCTATGAAACAAAGAGAAATAAACAGTAAAAGTTACTTGTGATGCTTAACCTTTGTGTTTAAACACACTGTTCCTTGCTTTACTTGCATACAAAAGCCTAAAGGAACATGACTTTGTTTTAATCACTCCTTACCTCTCTAGTCAAAGTTCACAAAACTTTGTAATTTTTTTCCTAATGTACCAGTTGATGGTTATCTGTACAATAAGAAACTAGCAATAGCCTTCATGATTCTGTATTTTTGTGTTAATGAGCCGCTATATTTCTAGTTTTGCATATGGAAAACCACTTGGCAGCAGCAGATATGCTTTTGTTAAATAGTGCACCTCTCATTGCTTTGTCAGACCCTGGAACTTTCTTTGCCCTCAGTGGATAAGTAATTATCATTATTATTCCTTGTAGTAATGGATAGTTTCCCTTTGTTTTATTTTTGGTGTAGCTGCTAAATATAGTAAACTTAAGTTTCTCACAAATTGTGTGTCAGACATGAAGAAGTTGAGTATCAGTGAAAGTGTAGGTGCTACATTTCAGTTTTTGTATAATTAGGGGCTTGATTAATGTAAGAGCTTCATGGCTGAATCTGATGTAGTTGTTAGGGAGAAATGCCTGTTTGAAGAACAGAAACCAAACATATATGGGATTATTAGAACATATCAGTGTCCATGTGCCTGTGGGCGGCCAAGGACGCTAAAGGGGAAAGCATTGTGCAGTTGTATGCACCAGCTTGTAGGCTTTTAGTTTGATGAACTTTTACCCAGCATTAGCTGTGGTTAGACTAGAGCAAGGAAACACCTACTTTTGGTGGGTTTGTGTCTGCCTAACTCTAAAGGAATCTTTCTTTAGCCATTCTGCACTGGCATGAGAGGTTCTAAACAACAGCAGCATAGGTGAATGTTTATGGCCCAGGAAGCAGACAAGCTGTTCTTTCCAGTCTTGCATCATGTTAGGTTTAGTTATTGATCATCAGAAGCACAGGGCCTTTTCTTATACCATGAAGATTTTTCTGTCTTGAGTTTTAATCGACAGAAGACATGTTTTCTAAAACAATATCTAACTGTCATTTGATATGAAAGATTTGTAGTGATTTTGTAATAAATCCTGCTTGCATCCTGAAGATGAGTAGTTCTAGCAGTGTTTTTGTTATGGAAGTAATTAAAATTTATGAATGTTAAAGCTTAGAAGGGAGAACAGCTTCTCAGAAGAGAAAGAATCCGGATTTTAGTTGTTTGAGAAATAAGCTGGTTTGTAGCTGCAGAATTTACAGTGTAATCTGCTCATAGCCACAGACTTGCACTCCAGAACTAAGCCTCTTACATTTTTTAGAGTAATAGTATTTTTAGTTGTGTGGCTACTGTATTAATGTACAAATACAGATATTGAGCATTGTAACTTTGCAAACAACTGAAGCAACTGTCCTTGTTTCAATTAGAGAGGTTGGACAACTGATTTCCCAAGGTCCCCTCCAATGTGGGTGATATGTGATTCTGGTCCTGATTTACCATTAGTGGTAAATTAGCTGGCTCAGTTTGATGGCCAATTATGTAGTTTTTTTAAGGTTATCATAAATACAAATGTTTCAGTTGAATAAGTTATTCCATGGTCCTGAACAGCTTTTCATATCTCCACCGTACATACTTTGATACAGGAAAGATGAGCATTGGTAGAATGTAATAAAATTTTTTATCAAATAAGTAAAAACTTGGCTAAATATTATTTTGTTTATATAATTTGTCCCTCTTGCGTGACCAAACCCATAATTTTTTCCCCTAAATCGAATTATACTGTTATAGAAATTGTTGCTTACCAATAGTGCCACAAAATGAAGCTATCCTGAAACAGGATCTATATGTGGATCGGCCTTTCATACATTTCTCCTGAAGTTAGAGTTTTGCTTTTAACCAGGATTTTTATTCTATTTGCATGCTAATGGGGTGGTTAACATTTGTAGCAGAGCAGCCTATTAAGAATGAGATCCAATAACATACAGTTCAGTTTATTAGAAATTAATTCCAAAGTATTAGAACTTAAAGTATGTAGTTTATTTGAATCTGTTAACTTTCTTGATACTGCTTGATGCAGATAGTAATTGAGTATTTTTCTCTATATATTCTTTAAAATATAGGTCATTTTCACCAGTCATAAAGTGCCAGGACCACCTGTGTTGAAGACAAATGTAAATTTGAGTTAGTTTGGAGATTGTGCTCTGACTTGGGAGTGTATTAAAAATAGTTTTGATGTGATTCATTGTGTACCTTCAGGTGGTTTTTCCACTGACATTTATCTAAGGAACAGCTTTTTATGGATTTTTTTTTTTAATAGAGAAAAACAAATTTCCAAGAAGGAAGAATTTGTCATTCAGCTGTGCTGAGATGTTTTGTCTTTTTCTTTCCAATTAGCTTTTCTTCATTTTTGTCTGACAATAGTAGTCATGATCTTGCACACTTACCACTGTAATTCATTGTAAATTCGGAGCTGTTTCCAACATTGAAGTTTAATTTAATGCCTCTAGGAAGTGGCTAGGTTTTATTTTCTCTTTAAATTTTGCATCAGGAAGAGAAGATACTCAGCTGCAAATTAAAAGATGGTGTGAGAGATTATAACAAAATCATCATAAACTTGACTAATTAATTTTCTGCAATGTCTCACAGGAGTATGTTCTTTTTCTGATAGTACCTGTTCATAAAAGTACTACCAGTATATGTGATACCTTGGACTGTTATAACTTGGACATTTGGACCAAGTATTGTTAAATGTGGAGATCTAACTCATAATAACAGATTGAAGAATACACAAGAACCAGGCAGCAAGGCCAGGCTTAGGGCTCATTTGTACCTGTCTTCTGCATGGGAGCTGTGATCAATAGGAAATCTGTTCATTAGTACCTTGTCTTTTCAGTTTGTTTGTTTGTTCTTTTTCCTTTCAAACATATTTCCTCTGAAAGCCTTCTCAGTGCTATTCCTAAATTCTTTCTTCATCACTATATTTTCTCTTCCAGCAGTTCAGTTTTAGAGCTACTTGCATGATTCTTGTGCATTTTTATATGCCATCCCTTTCCATCCCAGTGGAAAACTATCTGTTTCTGCTGGGATTTAACCATGATAATTACACTATTCACAGTATTTCTTTCCCTTGTTATTCCAAGAATAATTAAAGTGGGAGAATGGACACAACAGAAAAGCACTCTTTTACAGTAGAAACACTCTCCTTGTCTATTATTAATCCACTTGCAAATTTTGGTTCATATTTATCCTGTCAAGTCTTGGACTTTCTAGCTAAGAAATGGGTCTCCTGTTTCAATGCTGTGAATGAGATGTGGGGGGGAAAAAAAAAAGCTTTATAAAAATTGCCAAAAAGCCTCAAGTTTTTGTCTTTGAAGACCAATTTGACAGGATTATTTGAACATATATATCCCAATCATAACTGACAGCAATTATATGAAATATGTGGGCAAATTGCAGGTCTTCTTTCTTCGGCATATTAAAGGTGACAAAGCCCACATTTGAAATTCTGTAGGAGTTTGGGGATCAGACATTACCATTCTCTGCCAGTACACTTTGTCATACTGTGTGAATTTGGTCAGGTCTTCATTATTTCCTACATTCCTCTTGTTGTTTATACAGAGCAGAATAGCCAAATTTCAGTAAAGGAAAAATATAGTTACAGGAGTGACAGCATTAGTGAAAGTTCGGGAGAACTTGTAAGATACTGTATATAAGATACTGAGTATATATTTTCAGATGAAGGATGGAAGAATTCCAGTACTGGAAATCCATGAAATTGTTGAAACACATTTTCAAATTAGGAAGTGTTAAGAATTCATAAAGGTTAATCTTTGAACATTAGTGTTTTTCCAGAAGGTATTAAAGTGACAGATAAATGGATCCATTTCCTCCTCTCGTGGAAGTGGGACAGGATTTTTTTTTAAAAAACTTTAAGTGATGGTACTATTTCATTAATTTTTTTTCATGGTCTGAATATTTACCTTCATGAATGAAATATAATGAGGCAGTAATAAATACTTTAATTTAGCTTTTGTAGCCCAAGTACATGCCTGTGAAGATAGGGGGCACATTCACTGTACCCATGAGATGTACATGAGATGTGCACCCCTGTGCACATGAGATGTACTTGGGTGGTAATATCAAATAAGCAGAAATGCTGGATTTGGCACTTGCTATGAATATATAAAGAGAGATTATCACAATTTATGGGACTGGTCATAGATAATAGCATATTATTGGGAGATGTCCTGGGATTCTGTTAAAACCTTCCAGTTTACAGCCATACTGCGCCATATTTAAATCTAGTGAGGTATGTAAAACATACAGGTAGTTCTTTCTATTGTATCTTCTGTTGCCATTTGATTCCTGTTTAAATTAGAACTTGTACTTTTAATTTTTTTTTTTAATTCCATGTGGGGTTATTTTTTAAATTAGGATCTGGAGCATTTGTTTCCATTTTGTTTTGTTTTAGGACGTGTAAATACCTTTCAGAGTATAGTCTCAGGAGAGTGGGAGGTGGTGAGAACAGCACCACCTCTGGGATTTTCATTGTAAATGGTGCAATACTGGTTTAAATAGATGTCAAACAGTTGCTGTGGTTTTTCTTATGAAGAGAAAAACCCTGTTTTGGATGGGTGCGTCTGACATAGGTGGTTATCCTGTGGGGTGAAGTGAAGAGTTATGCCTGTCTGGGCTTCAACAAAGAAAGCAGCATTGCAGCAAGGCAGCTGGCTCCCTCATCTCTCTGAATTAAAAAGTGATGTTGAACTTTCCTAAGGAACCACATTTGTCTTCTGAATTTTCACAAAAAGCTGTGACAAAATATGCTGTGACAGGCTGAGGGATTTGCCTCGTGTTATTGGGAACGAGGGATTTGCCCAGCGGTTAGGAGACACAGGGATAAGGAACCATCATGAAGATATTTTCTGAAAAGAAAGTGACTGTGATGCTTTGTCCAGACAAGAGAGCTCATTAAAGTCAGCTAGTGAAACAGTTTAGAGGCAACATGATGGGCTCAAGTGCTGAGGCTCTCCTCAGATTGGTACAGTGACAGTTCAGGGCCCTCAGAAGTTTGCATCTGTTTGGCTTAAGGCAAACACTATCCATGATCCAGGAGCCAATCATGTGAATGATAGTGTGGTCTGGGTAGCAAAACAAGGCCAAAAGATTGGTTGTCAAATTGCCCAGACATTCGCTGGATACCAACATCATATAACATTGAGAGCGAGGAAAGAATTCAAGGATGAGCAGGAAGATTTACTGCCAGAGGCTGTGTTTGAGAACTACAGTTACTGTTAGTTTTCTGTGTTTTGGCTACTCTTGTGTCATGGTTTCCTCTCTGCTCTCAGTAATTATACTAACAGTATTGATTTAATCCTTTCAGTCTTCAAAGAGCTATGTGAATAATAATAAGATAATCCCCTGACTCCTGGAGAGACAGATAACCATTTTTAAAAATAAAAAGTCCTTGTCCAGAAAAGGCAGATTTGATAACAGCACTGCAGGCAAAGGGAAGTCATGCCTGAAACTGGGGCATGTCTTTAGTCAACATTCTGTTTTGAAGAACAGCTTTTTGTAAGGGAGGAGTACAGTGAAGAAGAGGATGACAAAGCAGCAGGCTAGGTAGAGGCCAAGCCTCAGTAGTATGTTCACAGTTCCAGGCAGCAGTTCCCTTGGGGGCTGCCACTGGACAGCTCAGAGGATATTCAGGACTTTCTTTATCTTCCTTTCATGTCTACTTTCCTCCTCCTAATTTTAGTGCCTCCCAAATTTGTTTTGCCTGAAAGTGGATCATGTATTTGCTGCTGAGTCTTGTATGTTTTTACAGCTTCTGACATACAGATGCCTTGATCATGATGAACACTTGAGATCCAGTTGTGGTGTTGGTGCTCCACAGACGCGTTTTCTCCCCTGTGAGCTACTGCAATTGCTTCCCCGCTGGGTGCCAGCCTGGGTTTTTCCGAGATGTTTTGTTGTTTCAGCACTGTTCCTTTCTCCCAGCTCTTCCCATCCTGAGTGATTTCACTCAAGGTTGAAAAGATAAAGTGTCAGAAGTAGGGTAAAGAAATATTGGATGCTTATGCTCTCACCTAAGGCTGCAATCTCTAGTGAGTGACGCTGTTTGTCTCAGTAGCTTCTTGTTTTATAACTGCTTTATGTTGTAACACAATTATCTCAGCATCAGGCCAGTTCTTTATTCACTTTACACTGACATTTCTTAAACGTCTCTAGTGATGTGGTGTCAGGTGGCACCAGAGGAGATATGATCAAAGAGATTTATGCAGTTGAGTGTGAATGTATTTTCTGCGTGAAAGAATTATAAGTTACATGCATGTGTGATTACAGAGCGCTGAAGGGAACCTCGTATGAATTCAATATACACTGTGTAAAACATGAACTCAAAGCTGTTTTGCCCTGGGTACATGGTCTTACAGACCTCTGTGCTGTGCTATGTATTCTCATTCCTGGTGTACAATTGGAGGAACTCAGCTCTGTAGTGATTCATTTGGTGTATCTCATGTACAGAGGAATATGGGTATTGATCTAGGCCATTAAAACATATCATGCTTCTATTATTTTATAAGCAGGGACTGCAGACAAGGACAACATAATATATTGTAAAATGTATTCCAGTCCATAAAATTCACCAGTCTATTGCTCTGCCCAGGGTGACTATTAAGTTACAGTCACTCCTGCAGGAAGTGAGGAGCTGTGTATGCCTAGTAATGCATGTATAATACAAAATGTGTCTTCTCAGTAGACCCTCTCAGCAAATGCAGTGAGAAACCAAATTACCCCACTTTTCTTCCCTTCCTTTTTCGACTTACCACTATTAGTTTCTTTCTTGAATGTGATACGTTATAACCATATATTGACCATATTGACATTTCAGTCATTGATCATTATAGCAATATAATCCATCATGCCATTGTATATATCTGCAGCATGACAGTGTAACTATCTTCTGGCTTTCCATAAATCACTGGCAATATGACCAAATGACAAAAGTGTGGGTTTTTTTTTTGTTTGGTTGGGGTTTTGTTTTGTTTTGTTTTTTTAAAGTATTCTTTCTTCTTGTTTTAACATAAACTAATATAATCCTCTGTGGAGTGTGAGACTCTGGTAATGACTCACTGGGCAATGAGACAGCAATCTCAGACACTGTAACGTGATGCAGAAAAGGTCATGAACTTGCTTTCATAACAGGATTATTCATACATTCATTCATTAAAAATTAAACTCATGTGGGAGCATGTGATGCATTGAAGTTGGCAAGTATGGGCGAATACTTTCTTGCAGTTTCTTTAGTCCTGATCAGTTGGTGCGAGTTGAAGTCACTCCAGATTAAGTCTTGTCTTATTTAGTGCCATTTACACCTGAAGTTAGTTAATTGTTCCTCTTGGAGAGAAGTGCCCTAAGTAGCTACTTAGTGTTTCAGAATCCTGGTTTTATCTTCATGCAGTGATGATTGGATGGTAGCTTTGTTTTGATTTTCAAGTCCCTCTAATGAGCTTGTGTTGAAAAGAAAACCATGAAGTTATATATTAGTTATTTCATCTCACCGAAGGGTTGCTTTTCTTTGTAATTGTACTCTTAAAAGTTTTCTGTTGTTGTTTGGTGTGTTCGGTTTTTGTGGGGTATTTTTTAGAGTCATACAGAATGAGTAATGTGCTCCAAAGTCTTGTGCCATAGACACCCATTTCAGCTCAGTAGCATTACTGTGTTTTGGTTTATTTTGGGTTTTTTCCCCCCATTGATGTCCATGCTAGAATGCAGCTGGGAAAGAATTGGTTAGTCAGAGCTGAATGTGGTACTCTGGAATTAAGCTAAACCAGCAGTAATAGGGCAGAGCGGGAGGCCTGGGTTTTCGAGTGTAGGGCTCCCTTGGCCAGTATCAGATCCCTGTGAAAGAATCTAAAAATGAGGTGAGCATATAGTGGCAGACTGTGACTCAGAGTTGTCTTGAGTCAGGGGTGATATTTTTGAGGTTAATAACCTTTAGCAGATTCCTTCTTATGGGAATTTGCCTAGTCATATTAGTACTTATGTTGACTTCTGACTTCAACAGCAACATGAGGCAGGAAGTTTCACAGTGAAAAAGGAGCATGTAAAGATATCTCTCCTATTGCTGATTCTAAATCTGGTTTTGATAACATAACTTGATGCCAAAAATTTTTTTTATTAAAAAAAAAAGGAACGGGAGCCTGTTTTCATTTTTAAGTATGCCATTTTTAAGTATGTTTTGTGAATCTCCAGCATATTTCCACTCAGTTCTTTTACAGGCTAAAAAATATTCCCAGTCCGTGCAGTTGTTTCATGTGTGGAATCTGTATGTGCCTTGAACCCTTTTTACTGCCTTGTATTGTAGCTTCTTTAGTTATATAATCTTAAGATGAGAACCAGAACTACATTCATAAAGTGTTTGTGCCATGGATTTATACAGTGATGTAATTAGTCCATTTCTATAACTTTCCTAATATTTCTCAACTTATGGGGAGGAAAGAAACAAGTCCTAACAATAACTGTCTCCTGTTCCCACATTGTTTAAAACATTATTGACCTGATTTTAAGTTTTTGTTGGTGTAGGATTATACCAGTGACATGATAAACTTTGAGAGAATGGCATCAGTTACTGTAAAATTTTGCAGATGTAACCAAGTAATATTTGAGGCCATAACCTTGATGAGCGTCAGAAAGAATTTAAAGCCAATTTACAGTTCAGTGTGGCAACATTTCTTTTGTCCATGAGCTAGGTAGCAATTCAGGCTGGTTTTAGAATCCAAACATAGCTAGAGCTGCATTGTACTTGCATATCAGCAGACAAACAAGATTTCTATGTCTACTTTTATTTAATTGCAGGTATTTATGAGCCGCCATTTCTTGTATTATTGTGGTGAACCTACTCTGGATGTGAAGATTGCCTTTTGTCAGGTGTGTGTTCCTTACAGGTAAAACAAGGTACAGTATATACTTGTACTTCATTTTTGCAATTCATACTATAATAAAAGAAAAATAGAAGTGAATTTCAGAAGCTTACTGCAAGTAACTGGTTATAAGAAAGAGAATAAATACAAAAAATAGAAAAATGCATCACAAAAATTACTTTTCTATTTACTTTGAAGTTGATTTTGTAGATTGATGTTAATGTAATTTTTTTAGTGAAAAATAATGGCATAGTTTTCAAACAGAAAAAAATGCAAATCAACACTATTTTATCTTAGCCTCTGGGGTTTTTTTTGAGACAGAGCCTTTTACATTGTAGCCTGTGACTGTAATTTTCTGTCCTTAGTTTACCTTCACTGGAAGTGTAGGGAGGCTAACTAAAATTGTGGTCTTTGTCTTATCTCCCATTGAACCCCATGTGCTATACAGGTTCCAGAGTCATGAGACTGCACAATAGCCAATTCTGTATTTCTACATTATCCTTGAAATTGCTTGGTCACAATGCATGGTAGTCTACAAGGCTGAGACTAAATCAGTGATGCATAGAAAAAAGCCTATTTATTTGTTAAGTTTTTGATTCTCTTGGTTAAGTTGGTTAGCATATATGTATGTATATGCATATATTTTCTCTCATGATTGAAAGATGACTTTTTTTGCTCACTTTTATACAGTCTTTTGTGCTTGAATTCTGTCTCTTCATAGTTTAGTGGGGTTTTTTTGTTGTTGTTGTTGGGGGGTGTAGCTTTTTTGTGAGAGGGAACACTGATGGAACACCACTAATCTAATTAACTGGGGGGGAGATTAGGAAGGTTCTTCACTTTTTGAGGGTGAGAATGATGCTGCATTCTTAGAAATTACTTTATGATAAACACTAGTTTTTTCCCTTTTATGTTACATATGGGGTTCAAGTAAGTCAAAGTACAGTTTTGAAAAGAAAGGGATGTTACGTGTATGTAACCATTTAACACAAAACAGTGACAGGTCTTGGAAGGTTTGCTTTATGCTTTTTAACTCTAAGTACTAAATACTTGTTCTCCTGAGAAGGTTGGCTCTGGACTAAGTAATCATCAGTTCTGGGATGGGTCTTGGCTATTCAGTTTGATAATCTGTTTAGCTATCTTCTCTTTTTTATCTTCTGTTCTTTGTGTGGTATGTTCAACTGGCTTAATTCTTCTACAATTTTTGAGAGAAGGGACTTTGCTAAACTTAGTATTTTTGTAATGTTTTGACAGTTTGCTTCAAAAGAAAAAAGTGCAAAAATTACAAAACAGGTTTTTTTCTCAGATTGTATGAAAAAATTGTTATTGATAAAAAAGTTACTTTCAGTATGCAGAATAGTTTTTCACATAGCTCTGCTGCTGACTTTCCCTTTTACTTAGACCAAAACAAGACCGTACACAAACATTTCTATTTTACACATGCAGAGAAGAAATGTACTCTAAATCACTTCCTTTTACATCCAGTTCTCATTTAGTCTTGGCATCAGTCAGTGTGTGCCTGTGTGCAGCCAATCCTTTCTGTCACTGCACTCCAGATTCTGATTTACTGAAGACATTCCTTTTCTGTTACCATAACTTGATAAAAGGTGTTCAGAGGCACACAGAGAATAAAATGTATTCACAATGTTCTTGTTAAAGTATATATGATGAAATCAACAGCATTTTGGATATATTTTTATCACTGAATGAAATTGATTCATTTTTAATGGCTGCAGCAGGTGCCCAGAGAGGGCAAATCAACAAATACACACAAAAAGATACTATCCCAACATTGTAGGAAACAGGATTCTATTCTTCAAGCACTTATCACACAAATAGCTTTTTCAGGGTCTTCAGATCTTCACTTGCAGATAAAAGCTTGTTTAAGCTTCATGGTAGTTTATTCTCTCCATAAAGACAGTACTGATCCAAATAGAAGTTAGCATTATGTACAAAAACAGTCTTTAAGTGTTTTGTTGCTTTAAGACCTTATTTGTCATGGATGCTGTTCGTTTGTTTTGCATAGGGTGGGATGGGAGTTATTTCCCTGTCCTTCATTCAAACATCCAGATCTTTATTTAGGGACTATGAATAAGTCTCCAGGTAGTAATATTGTTTATTTCATTCTTATTAATGTGGAAATCAAATGCCTTGTGGTTTACTAGTAATTCTTCTGCTTTAAGTATAAAGCTCATTTGTACCTTTATGAAACTTCCATCTGCTGAATCAGTAAATTGATAAGATTCTGTTAACAAAAGGTGATGGTGTCACAGCAGAATGGTTGTTATCAGCAACAGGTAGATATTGCCACTCATATCTTGAGCTGTCTAAAACTGGCAACTATGCCAACAGTATCTAGACAAGAAAACACAAAACTGTAGTTTTGAGTTAACATGTGGCTTGTGTTTATTACATACAAGTCCTGCTTCCATTTCAAATTTGCTCATCGCTGCAGACTTTCTACAAGCCTTAAGACTTGTGCTGAAGTGTCCTTTACAAAGCTGAAGTATTGAGGGGAACTCTAATTATTTTTAGTACTGGGGGTGTATTTTTCTTGTAACATATTTGTGGCAATTTCTCTCTCATGGCCTGAAAGGCATAGCTTTATGGGCTGGGAAGGAACGGGACATATGCATAATTATAGACTCCTTCTCTTGACAAAGAGCTTATGCCACTGAGCATACTTGTTTTGTATGATGAAATGCTAATTCAGCAGGAATAGAATTTTAAGAATTTCCAACTTAAGGAAAAGGGAAAACCCTTACTGCGAAATACCCAGTAGCATAAATAGAGTAAATGTATCCTTCCTCACCCCTTCACTCTGTTTGCAATATAAAAACACCCAAGTCTGGAATCACTGGACAATGCTAGCCAACTCATATTCTGAAACAGCCATCTTTTTTAAGGCTGAGGAAAAGGATATCTGCTTTCCTATCATAATAGAAAGGTAGAGCAAGAAGGCCTATAGAACTTAATTATACTTCTGTAAGGCTGATATCACCAACAAGCTTTATCTGTAGGACCCTACACATTGTTATTGAAGCACAATGTAATACAGAGTAGTATATGGTAAGTAGAATAGGACATTAAATTTTAATACTAATATTAGTAATAGCTAACAATGCCTAAAGGATACTGACTGCTTCATTCTTATTTTCTTCCATTTAGTCTTTTAGTATCTTTTTAAAATCAATATCAAGACATGTATAGCCTGTCAGAATTTTCAAGTTTCCTAAACTTGGTATAGCTTTATTTAGAATAAAGCTATACATGGTATAGCTTTATTTAGAATACAATTCCATGATTTTATTTTTTTTTTACTTGGACCAGCAGTACAGAATTTTCTTTTCTTTAAACAACATGCCTTTATTATTACAGTCTGTATATCAGAGAATTTCCATATTGCTACAGTTAATATTTTAATTTAAACATTTAATTTAAAACTCTAATTTAAAAAATAATCTTTTTTTAAGCAAAAAGTAGGATGTGGGATTACTGAGATTAGCTGTTGAGGACCCAGCCATACACATTAAGAAAACTTTAATGTGAATCATGAGTGTAAATTCACATGCTATTTCTTTGGTTACACATCATCACTAGTGTTTATCACCCAATTTAAACAATTTCATGTGCCAGGCACAGCATGTTAGTGTTTTTGCATGCTGAAGTTAGAATTGGTGCTGTACTGATGCCACTGAATAATAACGTAATGAAATCTTAGTGTGCATGTTGAGAATATTTTTGCAAAATCTTACTCAGCTCATACTTAAAATAACAAACAAATGAACAACAAAATCCACCAACAAACAAACAAACAAAAAACCCCAAAGATTTTAAAGGCTTTAATTTCTCTCTAGACATATTTTTCTCCCTATATTTTGCCAACTTTATTTCCACAGTCATGTTTACCTGTCTTTATTAAATTGTATGTAAACAATGCAATATTGCATCAATGGCCATTTAAAAACATGATTTTAGAAAACTTCTCATTTTACACACAGAAAAGATCAGTATTAATATTGGCATTGCACTTTGATTATTGGATGATTCATCTGGTCTGTGTTTGATGTTGCCCTGACAATGATAAACCACTTTTTTTTACAAGTAATGCTTTAATCAAATCACATGGACTCAGCACTTTGTCCATTTAAGAAACTGTATTGATGCAGAATGTCCTATAATTATGCCTTCTATCCAACTGGAGATTAATTGGCATTCATGAGCCATCAACAAGGGGTGATGTGTGTCTTAGATTTCTGCCAGTAAAATGATACTTCACAGGGTCAAGAGCTGCCTCTTTCTAACTAAAGGCGTGATTAAATTATTTAGCTCCATATAACCCTTTTTTATAAAAGGGAGAATCTTTTCATTAGCTATTGTCTTCACAGCAAATACTGTACTTATATAATCATATTGAGAAGTTTAGCTTTTTAATACTTCATCTATACTGTTGCTATATGCCTCTTTATTTTTAAAGGAAGACATGATATGCATTGGGGCATAGCACCTCATGTAGTCAGTCCTCTTACTGCCCTGTTTGCATACTAGAAGAAAGCTTCTTAAACAATACCCAGTACTTCAGTATAATTTCAATTTCCTGAGAAGTCTAAACCATCTGAAATATGTTGTATTATCAACATATGCAATAAGTAAAGAAGAGCTGGGTCATCCCATCTTGGGTCTCCTATGCTTTTAACACACTGTGCTTCTATGTCCCCTTCACCACTGTTGATAAATTGAGTGTACTTTTCATTTCTTAATGTTGTGATGTTTTGGCCTACTTCTACTGATCCCGTTTCTCTTTCCTAATCTTAATTGTGTCTTGTTTCTTCCCATGTTGTTGCTTCTTTTTCAAATCTAGGGCCTCAGAACAAACAGAATACACACAGTGCAGTGTTTCTTCTCGTTTCTCCTGCTAGTTAGATGTTGCTGTTGATGTTGCTTTCCTCTGTTTTGGCCACAGATCCACAGTGGGTCTTTGCTAGTTTTCTGTCTCTGGAGCTGTGCCTGAGTCAGATGTTTGCAAACACATTTACAGTAGCTTTAACACCTAGCCTCAAATCTTTCTTGCCTGTGTTTTTGGCTACGTATTTTCATTTGGATCACTGATGTTGTTCCTGTCCACAAAGAAACCTCAGTCTCAAGGAACCTTTTCTCTGTGTTTCTTGATCACTCCTTTCAACCCTAGCTTCTGTGGTACAATGACCAGGGTTGGATGTCATCTGTGTGTCAGCATTGAGTTCTTCAGGCATCAGGGGAATGAAGAATCATTTAAACTAGTTGTTTTGTTGTGCAGACACTCACATATTGCTCATTTGTTTGAAATCTGGCCCGGAAGGAAGCACACACCTTTGGGTCACAGGGATTTCTGGCTCCAAAAATTTTGTGCCAGTAAAAAAGAAGGAATTAAAAGTATATAAAACACAGTGAATATGCAGAGGACAAGTGAAGAATAAGTAAATAGTGCTTGCTTTTGTTTTGAGTAGATAAAATTGAAAAGGAGAGAGAAGGCATACCTGGTGCTTCACATGTAATCAGAACTAGGTAACAGCTAGGTGACCTGATTGTTTTTTGGTATCTCAGTTAGAAGAGGTTAAACAAGGACAGTGTTTAAAGAAACAAACAAAAATCAACAAAACACCTCCCCCCCAAAAAGTCCCCAAACCAGCACTAATGAGTATTGTAACATCTAATAAGATGTTTTATATGATGTGTTAAAGTAGAGTGAACAAAGCAAATGTATAAAGATCAGTGACTAGTCAGTTGAGGATGAGTTGTTGGCAGAGCTCACCTGGCTACTTGAAAGGCAAACTTCATAAAGGAATGTAGATTGTGTCTGGGGTCTAGAGCAGGGCTGCTGGAGAGAGATTAAAATAAGGCAGAGAATTAAGGTTCAAATCCCATTCAAAACACACTAAAATCAGGAAGACTGGCTGACTAATACAGTCCTTACAGGATGAAAAGGAGGTGAAAGAATGGAGAGCTGTGGTGTGATATGGCTGGTAAGATCAAAACCTGTAATATTACATCCAGACACACACAGAGGATGAAAAACCTACTTTCTGTAGGAGATTTGATGTCTGTCTGTGGACTTTTGAGTAGAATAAGTGAGAAGTCTGTCTTTATGGTGAGAAAGATAGATATAATTTCTGCCATAAATGTGGCATATACAGAATACACAATTAAAAATACTTTAGTAGGTCTTTCTGTGCAAAGATACTCTGTATTTCCCAAGTGGCATTTTCTGTGGCCATCCAAACTGACACAGCAAAACCTGGGATCGTTAAATCCAAAGCAGAGGGCTCAGTAGATGCATGTTTATCTCAGAATTCTGTCACTTGAATCTTGTGAGAAAATTACAGTTGTACAAGTGGGGGGAGAGTCATTAAATTAATAGCGTTGTTGACTTAGCGATGCACACAGGTGAGCAGGTCTTGCCTCTGTGTAAGTTTTTGAAGTTAGCAAGAAGACTGAGGGTTTTACCATACTTGTGAATTTCAATTTGTCTAATCTCAGCATCTGACTATTAAGGTCAAATTGTAGCTTTAAGATATTATCCTTTTGGATCCTGAGGGAAGCAGAGGCATCATCCACCTCTGAAATGTGCTCCTGTCTATACCAATCTCTTTGCCTGAGATGGGGTGGAGATGTGGGGGCCATTGGGGTTGCTGGCTGAGAACATCCTCTCTGTTGCATCCTGCTGATCTTTGGGTGCTGTGCCAACTGCAAATTAGGAGGCAGGCTTCTATCTAACTCTTTTCCTCACCTGCATTTACACAAGTGGAGTCATTTAGCTGATTTCAGTAGCCTTGCATCCTAGCACCCTGGAAAGCGTGTCCCTGGAGGTATTCTTGTGGGCAGACAGGGAAGGATGCCAACGTGGAGGTCAAGTTTCCCTTCTGCTGACGCCCGCTGACAGGTTCTGTGACAGCACTCATTGTCTTGGAGATGCCAAGGAGAGCAATTTGTCTTAAACTGCCATTAGTGTGATTTGTATCTATAAAAGGTAAAATGGATGAGATACTGAGCTGTAAGAAATTGTGATAATTTAGGCTCATCAATAATAGAGGGAATGGTGTTCAGAAACAGAGGTCTGTGTGTGAAGTATAATAAATGTGGTTATTTTGTAGGATAGAAATGGATAAATAAAATGGGATATCAGGAAGCAATTCAACTCACAATACAGAAAATAACGTCCTTTTCTGTCTGTTGTGCTTTTTAACTTTCTTGCTGTCTGTGCTCTGAAAGAAAAAAATGGAAAGAATAAAATTTGTAACTGTGTGAGGCAGTATGTTATTTAAGTTTCACTGAATTTTTAAATAATTGTTCTCTGAAAGCAAAATATATATGCTCACTAAGCATTTAGTAATGGTGAGAGTATCTTTTTCCCTTCATCTCAAATGTTTCAGTCTCAACAGTTTATTTTCTTTCCTTCTCAATTGGTTGAATATTAAGCAAATGTCATTGCAGATGTGTTTAAATGAGCCAACAAGGATAGTTATGTTTTCAGGGCTGAAAAACTTTCATTTCTCTTTCCCTTAATTTTCTCAGGATGGAGGAAAGAGAATGGCATTGGGGAGTGGGTGTGGGGGTGTGTGTTAGAAGTTTTCAGTTTTGTCTAAAAACTAAAATAATGGTGCCTACATTTGGGTACATGTGAAATGAAAGTTAAGTTCCTATCAGTGTTGAAGCACTGTAATTCCATTGTCTAAATACTGCCAAGAACAAATGGCACGCCAATGCTTACTTTGAGGAATAATCTTTCACATTATGCAAAAGTCTGAGAAACTTAGATGTGTTTTGTTCAAAGTGAAAAGAATGGAGAAATTTGCTTTTGATTCACATCTGCAATGTTGACTATTACTTTGGGGCACCAGTGTTGTAGATCACCCAAGTTCATTTGAAGTTCACCTTAAAATTTGACTCACTGGAATTCACTTTGCTGTGTGAAACATATACACCTCTTCTGTGATATCCTGAGAAGCAAACCTGATTGCCATGTGTTATTATAAACTTCCTTCCCCCATCTAATTCTGAATGAAATGCTAGTTCCTAGTTTCTTAAGTTTTTTAGGTGTTTATACAGAAGGGTGTATACTGGAAATTCCTAGCCCTGGGTTCCTTTCTGGATGCCAGAAAATCAAAGCTTTAACTTTAGCTGCCAGTATGGAACTTGTAAGCCTTATGCAGTAAAACCTGAATCTGAAATAGCTTAGTGGTGTAGATGGAAGGCAAGGAGAGGAGGGAAGGGGATATTTTTTCTATACCAACACCAAGGCTTCTTGAAAAAGTTTGAGTGAGCACTGAAAATGCAACAGAATAAGACAAAAATGCAGTGTGCAGATTTCTTTAAGATGAGTTATGTGGATTTGAAGAAGCATTTCATCAGGGTTTGAAACTAACACTGACGTGCTCTATAAAGACTGTGAATTTCCTTGCTAATGGGAAAAGGTTTTTTGCCCTAATTTTAGAGTAAAACAAAACTGTCTTTCCTTTGTCCTCATTAGGAAGTGGCTGTTGCATCAACTTGAAGATGGTTCTTGATTATATATCATCTTCATTTGGGGATCTGATCAGATGTAATTAATTCAATAACACTGTTAATTTATTGATTTAGGGATTTGATTTAAGTAAGGATTATGACAAGGATACTTACATCATTCATCTCCTGATCTTATGAAAGTAAGCAGTACATCGGGCAGTAGCAGTAGGCTTATTGTGTTTTCATTTTCCTTATTTTGGCTTTGGAAAAATTGGAAAATATGGGGGGGGGGTTGTAGTTTTTTAGGAGTGTGGGTTTTAAATTGAGGAGACAACTTAGTAGATAACCTGGAAACTGTTCAGCCTGTCCGCAAAGCTCAAGTGTTTGTCGCTCAGAGGAGGCATTCTGCTTGAAGTTAACTTCAGACTGAATCAGAAGTAATGCTTGCTGTTTATGTTCTGTTGTTTTCTATCAAAGACCTTTTGGTGCACAGATTTTTAAGTACACAGAAAAATATTAATCCAAAAAGAAAAAAAAAGATTCAATGAAAAACAAAAGAGTCTTTACCTTTTGTACTCACACACTGTTAGGAGCAGAGTGTTATAGGAATGGTCTGTGTTACACAGAGGAGAGCTGCTCATCAGGACATTTGTGTGTTCTCACCAGTTGTGGTCTTCTGTGTCCCATGACTTTAGTTGCTGTTGACTGAAGCAATTGCATTTGCTAATTATCTGTATAACTGAGGTACTACAAAGTGGTGGATTTGACCTTTTTTAATTGATTAAGATTTAAAATAAGCACGTGCTGGAACTGCTGTAGTTCAGAAATCCCACTGTAGACAGCCTCAGGTTCCTGAGGCCAGTGATTCACATGGTTAGACTAATTTAAAAGCAAGAAATGTTGATGTGCACACCATTCTAAATGTAGAGTGATAAAATGTCTGTTCCCATGTAGCTCCATACCACACAACAAGCTGTCAGGTAGCTTGGGAGTAAGGACACAAACAAATCGTGGTAGGCCTGGCTCACTCAAGCCTTAACACAGTTATCCAGTGTGCTTAAAAAAGTCTCTGTATCTGTGCTTCCAGAGGAGCTGGCTATGAGTCAGGCTCACTAAGGAATGCCATTTTTATGCTGACACTTTATATATAAACATTGATTTCAGAGTAATGGGTGTTAATGCTGAATATCTCATGCATTGTTCTGATAATGACATCAGAGAAAAACACGCTCCAAATGTGTGTGTCTAGCCAGAGGGAGCTGTGAAATTCCTGACTGTCAGGAGCACATTATTAAAAAAAAAAAAAGCCTCTCAGTTCCAGGTCTGGTATGAATATCTGGGCTAGCCAAATTTATGCATCTCTCTTCACGCAATGATGGAAATTTTAAGACTAAGACTACACAGTGGGAGTGAGATGCAATTTGTTTGTCTGGCAATGAGAAAAATTCAAACCTCTCATGGAATTATTTCACTGTCTGTAAGCTTCAATTTGCCACTGTGTCGGTGTCCATAAATCTCTCACTTTCTGTGTTAGGGCAGGGCTTCCCTCCTCCTCTCCGCTGCCACATCTGAATAAAAAGTATATGTAAAGTTTCTAATTGGTCTTCTAAAATCAGATTTTGTGTTTGAATGAAGAGCTACGTTTATTAAAATGTTTCGAAGTCTCTAAATGAATTGGTTGGGATGAACCAGTGCTCTCCAGTGACAATGGGCCTTCCAGTGAGATAATGGATAGAAAAATAATATTAATTGTCCTAAGGCAAACCGGACGATCCAAGTTCTTAGCAAGGTCAGTTACTGGTTTTTAATGACCAGCTTCATAGAACACTGCAATGATGTTCTGTTCAATTGAAAGAGTAATACAATCCAAAACAATTTTACTTTTTTCCTGGCTCCATCAAAATTCAACTAAGTAGTCCACAGACACATAACAAGGCTGATTATTCAGATTTTTGGGAGAAAAGAAAGAAACTTATAAGAGAGCAATTAAGAAAATTTAAAAACCATGTTTGAAAATAAATGCACAGGCAGAGGCACATTTTTGCTTTTCCCACTAGAAGGCATTTGGGAAAGTCTTGACTTCCATGACTGAATTGTCAACTATCTGAGGATAGATCTGTTGTAATACATTGAACTTTTACGTTCTGTGCTCAGCATCATAGTATAGAATCCTAAATTAAAAGCATCTAATTCTGATTTTTATCTCAAATTACTGTGTACTTTGCTCCATAGTCCTAAGGGAACCGAGCTCAGTAGTAGTCATAAAATGGCTATAATGTAACTTTCTGCATGGTAATTTTCCAAATTTGGGGAATTTTTCCTAATTTTGTAAAAATTAATAATTTTTAATTTTACAATTTTGGGAAGGAGCAATAATAATATTGCAGTGCAATAATAAACTTGGTGCTGTGTCACGAAAGTTGGCGTTTGTTTAGTACTAATGCATTTATTACATCATGAGAGCAACTCTCCCATCCTTAGGAACCTAGAACTTTGGAAGAACTCCAGACCTTTTGAATGCTCTCCGTGATACTGAGCCATGTTGGGTCACAGTTTGTCCAATAAACTGCTCTGTTTCTTTTGTAACTCCTGTTGAACGGTTCTCAGGGCCTTTCTTATGCTCAGGGAAACTTTTAGCACTTGTGAATACATTTATTTGCTCTGTCTGACCAATGATGGAGAGTCTAATTCCTGTGTCTCTTGTCCCACTTCTACCCTGATGAAAGTCATCTTATTTTAAAATGAGGTATTTTTTTGCAATACAAATGAGAATGCAGAATCTGCATGAACTCATAAGCCACTAGTCATACAGCAGCAGTAATGGCAAGCAGAGACCAGTAGTCGTCTGTTACTATGTCACAAACATCAGCTGGAGAATTCACTGGTTTTCTTTAATCAGTGGCTTTTTATGGTGACTTCCTGCATGAAAGAAGATTTGATACAGTCTTTAAGAGCATATGAGGATCGGTGTAGATCTATGACAATTAACCTAAAATGATGAGAATTGATATTGAAAAATTAGGCTGGCAGTGTTTTATCAGTATTCTTATGTTTTACCAACCTTGGTTTCTCTGTTTTTTCCACTCCCTCTCCCCTTCCCTTCTTCTGTACAACAGGGATTTGGGAAACAAGTGGATGTGTCATATATTGCCAAACATTACAACATGAGCAAAAGCAAAGTTGACAACCAGTTCTACAGTGTGGAAGTAGGTGACTCGACCTTCACAGTTCTCAAACGCTACCAGAACTTGAAACCCATTGGCTCTGGGGCTCAGGGAATAGTTTGGTAAGTATCAGCAGTTTCTCTTATGCTTTTAAATAGATTTGTGTTTGCATTTCTTCACAGTTTGCTAGCCACAGACATCGTCTAAAATTGCAAAAATAGCAGTCAGGCAACAGACATCCTGAGGCAGAAGGAGCCCAGTGGTTTGCTAATAAATTCTCCAGCTGGTGAGAATGATAGCACTAGGTTTGTTTCTCCACATAGCAAAATGTAACTAGCAAGAGAGCAGAAGAAAGATCTTATCATAATTGACAACTGTGGCACTATTTCCAGAGGCAGTGCAGATAATATCCCAAGTAAACCCTGTAATTTTAGTCTTTGTACAGTAAAAATCACCAAGAGCAATACAGAAACTTGTCACATCCCATAGCATTCTCAACTATTCAGAATGGAAGCTTTTTGAATCGAGGTAACTGCTAATGTTTCCTTTATTTCTTAAAAGTGATGTTTCAGTGATATGAATAATGGGAATCAAAGACACATATTCAGTAGCTCTTCTAAATAATGCAAAAGGCTTATGAAATTTGAAATTAGTATATTCAACAGTTGTGATATCCTGGTTAGCTTTTATATCTGTATTTTTAGACAGGGCTTTTAAATTTCTGTGGCTTATGTTTAAATGGCTCTGTGCAGGCATTTGTTAACTGTTTAATTATGAGGTATTAGGGTAACTAAAACAATCTTTTATCTATAACTTCATCAGAGATGAAGTCTTAATTCCATCTGTCATCTCCATCACTGCTCTTTTCTGGCTTTTATATACTGTGTGTTACCTTACTGGTGGAGGCAGTGGTAAAGCAACAGGTTCCTTTAAACTAGTGGTAAATGGACTTCCATGGATCATTGGCATTGGCACTGTAACTGGCAGTGTAACAGCACTGGCAGCACATCCTTAGGTTTCAATCTATCACTTCAAATGTCTGATATACTTTGAGACCATGCAAGTCCAAAGACTGATCTAAAGTATTAAGTATCTCATTTTGTATCTCCAACACAAAAGGACTATGTGGTAGTTTAAAATCAGCTTTGGGAAAGAAGCATACTTCGAGTTGAGAACTAGTAATAGTAAAACCAGATTGTTTTTCTTCCTACTTACTATTTTCTCTTCACTTCACAGGAAAATCAGTTCTCGTTGAACCTCTCTGCAACTGAATTGCTGTAATGGTCAATTATGAGCAGCAAAACCCCATGGAAGTTAAGCTAAATAAAATCAATAACATGCTGTGAATTTTTTCCTCATACTATGAGTTGATAGCAAAAATTAAGAATTTCTTAGGAAACAAAATCCAAACAGAAAACAAATAAGTACAAGAGAAAGTTAACATAAGTCCCCTGAAATGGCTGAGCAGCGTAGAGAGGCCATAAAAGACCTTTTACAGCTTGATAATACAGATATCGAAGTATTATGTGATAGACAAGGAAGATAATAAACATTTTTTCTTAGTTTGTGTTACATTGTAATCTCCCTTTTGCGAGGCATAATTTACCAGAGATACAGTAACCATCTACAAACAAAGCATGAAGAATAATGTAGAGTGATAAAATGTCAGCACATTATTAATTAATGAATGAAAACATTAATTAATGAAAAAAACAGTTGGGAGATAAATATATGTGGTTTAGCTAAGAGAAAACAATACATGATGAAGAACATGTTGAGTTGTCTAAGTTTCAACTTGCCTAATAGTAATAATTAAATAGTAATAATAAGTTTACACAGTGAATTTTAATAGTATAAGTTTCTACTGGAGAAACTTATTTTGGAAGCTATAGCTATTTTGATGGGTAAAGAGTTAGATCTAGAAAACAAGCTGATCAAAGCTAAAAAATTACTGAAAACCTACCTATTTATGGAGTGCTGCTTGCTCTGGTGGGGAACTATTTTGCCCCTCTTTTGCAAAGAATCCAGACGTACCAAGAGGTAATGGTAGAGGCAGAGGGAAGTGGAGGAGTGACCTGATATTTTGAGGCTGCTCTGGAAGTGGGTTTTGCAAGGTTCCTAGGCAAAGCCACAGAGCACTGAAATCTTTCTCATACAATTCTATAAATAGGTGTCAACAGAAACAGGAGATATTCAGTGGAAAATAATGTATGTTGCAGAACAGAAGCGGGCACAGGAAGCAGGGAATGCAGTTATAAAGAAGTGGGGACTTGATTTTGCTTGGTTATTCTGAAAATTACATCAAAGACAAAATTATTTTTTTGATATGGAAGCATTAAAGATATTAAGGTCTCTGGGAGATGATAATTTATTAAATTATGTGAAAAAAAGAAAACTACGTTGTGTGATTGTTAAAATTTTCATTGTGCCCATGTGAAATAATTATAAACTCAGTGAGAAGATGTTATTGGCTACAGAGACATAGTACATTTGGTATCTATGGAGATTAGTCTTTGGGAGCTTTCAGTGAGTTTTGTGTTAATTATGTTAACAAAATTATTTTTGCCGGCTGAAAGAAAGATATAAATAGCTGCTTGGAATCTCTTGAGCAAGGAAGTTCCTCTTTGCCCTACAAAAACTACTCTTAATACAAGTGTAGGCTGCTTGCTCACTATACATCACACTGACATCTGTGAGAAAGACTATATAGGTTGTGTTTGCATATCATTATCATGTTGTTAGAGGCATGATGACAATGGGGCATAGCTGAAACGGAGCTTGTAGTTTATTAAACCAAGCTGTAGTTGTAAAAACTGTGCAAGCTTTTAACCACACTGTGATAGAAATGGAAAACAGTTTTCTCAGTTTAATTAGATACGTGCCAATTAAACCACTGAAAGAAGAGGTAGCTGACGACCCTCTGCAGCGTTAGAAGAGAGTTGACAACTGTTTTATTTTTCAAGGGGGGCTGAGAGAGACAGGTCATTTTCAGCCTGCATTTGTGGATGGTTTAGATGACAATGGATGGAGAGGAGTTCTCATGTTCTGTAAAATCAACAGAAATATGCTGATGTTGGAGTGGGTGTTTTTTGTGTTTTAAATGAATGCTTTTTTGCCTGGAAGCAAGGTAATTGATCTGTAGGTTTTCTGCTGTGGTTTGCAAGCTATCGTTTTTTATGTTGCCTGCGATGTTTTTGATACTGTCTGTGATGTCTAGGAAAATGATGTTGTACAGAAATATTTCAAAAGCAGCTTGAAGGGGCTCTGATAATTTTTGAATTTATGATAGAAGCGAAGGTGAAGTCCAGGTTTCTATGACAGATAGGGAAGACATCACTTACAGGCTTGAGGATACAAGTAATTAAAATCTTAGAAGTGGCTTATGAAGACATTCGGCCTGGTTTATGACCACATCGATGCCTCTACCTGTGTGCATTATTAGGAGAAAATGTTAGCTTTGAAAACAAAGTTGTCTGGGTGAACATCAAATAAATGGGTCTGATGATGCATTTCAGCTGAAATTCTGGATCTTTATCTTGCTCTTTTCTTAAGAGTAAAGACAGGCTTTTATGCTGCATGATGTTGAAATGTGGTCTAACGATGTGTCAGCTAGACCCAGGGGAGTGTTATCCAGGAAATGCTTCATGCTGTCTAGTTTATGCAGGAACTTTTTGTGTGAGTAATGTTTGAGTGGGGTGTATGGGAGCAGGAATTATGGTTTTATGATAGTTTTTAAGAGTACTGGTAGCTTCTCATTGAATCTGTTATAAATTTAGAAAGACACCTCATCTGCGGATATCGAGGAGACTGTAAATATATTCCTGAAGTAGTAAATTGGGCAATGTGTTCTGGGATTTTTACCTTGAATTAGCGGTTTGATTATATTTTTGAGCCTGAACATAAAGGAGATAGCAGAGTCTTTTTGTGCTATGTTGCCCAAGGTTACCGTAGGTTGTCCTTTGCTGATTTAATTATAATTTGGTGGTTGAATCTTAAGGAAATCACTGTGTCATGATGGTGGTGCTTGTTGTAGCTTATGTAGCCACTGATTCTTTCCCTAAAGTAATCACAGGACCATGGAATCATTGAGACTGGAAAAGACCCTTAAGAGTCTAACCATTAACCCAACACTGCCAGGTATGCCACTAAACCATGTCCCCAAATGCCACATCTGTAAATCTTTTAAGTGCCTCCAGGGATGGTGTCTCAGCCACTTCCCACAGTGTTCAAAGACCAGAGGAAAAATGTGACAGGCATTGTTCACTACAAGATGTCCATTAGGAAGGGACTTTCTGTGTTGCTAACCCTCCTTGGGGTGCACCTAGGGAAGTGTCCTGTTGCATGTTGATACTGGTAATGAAAACTTTTTTATTATGGATTTGGCTAAAACTTCCTCTAATTTTCCATATATTCATGTATTATATATACTAAGACAATTATTATAGGGAAACCTCTTTCATTCCATAGATCTCTGGTGCAGGTCTGTGAAGATATGAACATAGTCAATAGAACCACCTAAAAATAGACTTTAATGTAATAGGTCTGACTTCTGTGTGGAATGTACCTGTAAACAATGAAGAGGATCAGATGTTTGAGTTTGCAAAAACACTTGAGCTCTTTTGTATGAAGATTATTGCTCAATTCTAGTTTTGTGTAGCATGATTGACTCCTGGTCTGAGTGTAAGGATCTAAAGTGATATTACAAAGGGAATAATAATAATAAAAGGAAAGAGGAGGTGATGCTTCTGACCATAATCAGTTCCAAGGTTGTACTTCTGCTATGGTGCAGTGGAAAAAAACAGAGAGAATAGTGGTCATCACAGTGTCTTACAATTAATGCACAACCTTACTTGTATCATTTAGCTGGACACTGGTGTACTAAAATTCTGGAGAGATGAATGTATCCCAGGAACACTGGGAATTTTGTTTCTTTGTGCCACTGAATTGAAATACCGTATTCCTTGATATGGTTCAACATTTTTGCTTGTATAAACTGGCACAGTTCCTTTGAAGTTCAGCAGTGTTCTCTCCATGGGATAGATCACTAATTTTCCTCAGAAGAGGAGAACAAAGAACCTGTATCATTCAGAGGCAAACTGAGGTAAGCCATGCACTCAGATATGCCCAGAATTTCAGTGGCCCTGAAGGAAGTGACAGTGTTAATTTCGTTATCCTCAGTCTCTCCTGGGAATCAGAACGGAGCTTAGGTGGCGAGTTTGGTTACTTCCATTCCAGTTACACAGTTGCATCTTGCAGACTTTGTGCTTAACATCCAGTTGGCTGGCCCTGCTGATTTATACTATTCTGTTAAAGATTCTTTGAACTGTACCATTAGTTCAGCTAGTATTCTCTTTCTCGTACTGCCATGTGCTTTGCTGATGTGCTTTGACATCCTGCTCCTGAGGAGTTTTTTGAAGACAACCTTTAGAAACTTTTACAAGTATGTTCTACGAGAGTAATGTAGGAAATAACTGTCAGTTCGTACTACGAACTACTGCTGTACTGTTAATGAAATAAGCATGTCAATTTAAACAAATTCTCTGATGTTTTCCAGTGCTAATATCATCTCATACTGTGACAACACATGGTGATTGTTAATTTTTTTTCTTCTGAGAACAAGTGGCTTTGTAAATCTCCAGATTTTTTTTTATTATTTTTTTTTTATTATTATTTTGGGCAGTTCTTAAATGTTGAAATACTGTAAGTTAAATTCACAGCAAGCTTCAAACTTCGCTCATTCATTTGTACGTTGCAGGGTTTTCCCCCAACTCCCAATTTGCATTTTCAGTGTACTATTCTTTGGATTTCCTAGTGAGTCTGCTCTAAAATGCCAAAAACTTAATTGCATGTATCTGATTATCCATTGATCTCCATTGGATGTACATCTGGAACAGAACTTTCTTCTTTATGGTTCTAATATGTCTATGCCTTGATTCTTCAGAGAGATAGAAATTCTCCTATTGTATTTGGAATCTTGGATTACCAGCATGTGAATTTTAAGGTCCTGAGAGACTCCCAGTGGGTACAGCAAAGACTGAGTATCGCTCTGGATTTGAGCTCCGGAATATTGACTGGAGGTGCTTATTTAAGTTGGAAAGATTTTTGTTTCTTCAGGTGATATTATTAAAAATTGTATGTTAACACATATTCAGAGACAGTTTGCTTGGATATGAAGTGAGAGGAAGAAGTTGTGTCTTCCAGTGCTCTTGTTAATGACTCAGCAAAGAACTTAGCTTGGGTATATAGAAACTGATATTAGGATTATAGAGAACTGTGGCCATACGGCCAACTATACATAACTTCTGAAAAATGTGATAAGTGGACTGTCTTTAAGAATAGATTGTACAGATTGTAGCTCTTGTTTGCTTCAATTCCTACAACTTTTGCTATCTACTACTACTATCTTTAGTATAAGTGGGAAAGAAGCAGAAGAAAAGGTACATATCCAGTAGCAAGAAGGTGCCTGAGGCAGAATGAAGACCCATTTTTTACATGAGAGGGGAACCTGAGATGTAATGTTTGAGCAAACTTTATTATTGTATCTCTTTTTTTAAAGGTCTGACATGGAATTGCTTTACAAAAAATAATTCTCAATTTTTTTTTTTTAAATGTCCTTTTTCTACCTAACTGCAGAGATAATTAAGCAAGCAAAATCTATTCCATACTTATATTCTGCAAGTTTATGGGAAAGAAAATAAATAAATTTGCGCAGAAACTATCTCTGCACAATCTGTTTCATAAATCCTGACAGCAGTACTCTCTTTGCATGGTCACAGATTCAGTACCATAAAGGCATCGACAGCCAGGATTTTTGGTTGGATTGGTACAGCTTTTGGGCATAGAGCAGGTTTGTTCATGGCCATGACTGGATAAGCATCTATGACCCTTCTAGAGCCATGAAAAAACATATCAGCTGTTTGTAAAAATCTGTGTCTGCAGAGAACTAACTGATATTTGTGTAACTTAAGCTCTTTCTTGTTGGCTGATTAGAAACTCAATTAATTTACACTTTCTGCTTTCAGGCAGTAATGTTTTATAACTCCCTTTACAGATGTCACTTATTTGCTCCTACCCTGTCAAAACTTCCTTTTGGTCACTGACAGATCTCCCTTTTCTCACATCTGTGCTATGTCACTACTACAGTGCAACGTGTTGGACAGATTTTTTTCAAGACTCTACTTGCTTTTCCTGTTGTGTCAGGTTGTCTGCCTGGAAGTCAGTCACAAACAAATTTCAGTTTGAGGAGGAAACCAGAGTTGGAGTTAAATACTGTTAGTGCATTGCAGCCATTCCATAACTGATTTCAGGCTTATCCTTTTATGTCATTCACCTGAAATTCTGTCACTACTGAACTGAACACCGTTGCATCATCATCACTGAATACCATGTGTTTAACATGAGAGCAATTGCACAAAACACTTTTGTTCCCTCATAGGAACACGGGATTTCTCCTGTGACAGGAGAATTTATTTGCCCATATGGAATCAGGGAGGTAGGGCTATAGGACAGGGCATCTAAATAAAAGGGCAGATATAAAAACAAAAAAACCAGTGGAACCAGTATAGAATAAATAGAGCCAGCCTGGAGGGGTAGCAGCTCAGATAATTTGATTTTCTTTGTCAGTATGTATTGTTGATATTTATTCTCTGATATTAGTATAGTCTACAATTTTTTAGAGTACTTGAAAGAAAGCAGAATATGGGTTTTTTGATTTTTTTTTTAATTATTATTATTTTTTCTTTTATTCTTTTCTGGATTCATGGTGTTACACGTTTTCATCCGAAATTGATTGGTGCCCATTTACAAATAGGAAATAAGCTTCGTAGCTTTGAGGTCACTAATTCACCATGAGGCACAGAAGCGGGGGTTGAATTTCTGATTCAAACAAAAATTATGTTTTAAGACTATGTCTACACATGTACATCTTGAAATTTCTCATATAATAAGGCAACTTAAAAACCCAAGGAATTTTTTATCTTATTCCTGTTGAATCAGGACATTTTGTGTTATTATGCAGCAGGTAAAACATTTTGTTTCCTTACAAACCATCAGTTTTACCTGCTGGCATCTTAGCTGTGTCAGAGGTGTCCCTGTACAAGAGGCTGTAGGCACACAGAGTGCCGCTCGCTCATGCCCCTCCCAGAAGGCCCTGATGGTAAAAGATGTGACACTTCCCCGCGGGGCAAAAAACCTACAAGTCCCGGTATTCCCAGGTGTCCTCCCATCCAAGTACTAACCAGGCACAACCCAACTTAGTTTCCGAGATCAGATGGGATTGGGCACTCTCAGAGTTGTATGGCCGTAGGCACCTCCAAGCCCAACAACACCGCTCTTCCCCAATGGATGCCACGCTCCTGCCCTCCCAAAATACCACTGCTCGACCATGGCATGAGGACAGGGACGATGGGCCCAAACACACCCCTGCACAACCCCTGACCTCGGCCCACACACACCCGCCACCACCACCCACACCAAAACACACAAAGCGCCGCTGGCTCCTGGCCCTCCTGAAAGGCCCTGGCAGCAAAAGAGGCAGCGTTCCTATGCATGATGGAGCAAAAGCCTACAGCACCCGGTATTCNCGGTATTCCCAGGTGGTCTCCCATCCAAGTACTAACCAGGCACAACCCAACTTAGTTTCCGAGATCAGATGGGATTGGGCACTCTCAGAGTTGTATGGCCGTAGGCACCTCCAAGCCCAACAACACCGCTCTTCCCCAATGGATGCCACGCTCCTGCCCTCCCAAAATACCACTGCTCGACCATGGCATGAGGACAGGGACGATGGGCCCAAACACACCCCTGCACAACCCCTGACCTCGGCCCACACACACCCGCCACCACCACCCACACCAAAACACACAAAGCGCCGCTGGCTCCTGGCCCTCCTGAAAGGCCCTGGCAGCAAAAGAGGCAGCGTTCCTATGCATGATGGAGCAAAAGCCTACAGCACCCGGTATTCCCAGGCGGTCTCCCATCCAAGTACTAACTGGGCCTGACCCTGCTTATCTTCTGAGATCAAATGAGATCAGGCATTCTCAGGGTGCTATGGCCGTAGGCACCTTCAAAGTGGACAATGCCACTCTTCCCTGACAGCCAACACTCCACCGCCCACAGTTACACCACCAACCACCCACAGCACGGAAATGGGCACCGTGGGCACCTACACCCAACCACGAGTCCTTCATTCGGCACACACCCTCTCCCCCACCAACTGCCACCACAACCCACACTAAAACACACCCAGCGCCGCTCGCTCCTGCCCCTCCCAAAAGGCCCAGCTGGACAAGAGTGCTCAGTGAGTCAGAGCAACCTTGGTCAGGTGAGTTACTGCCAGCATAGGGGCAGGCTCTGGACTCCGTTTGGCTGGGAAGGTAAGGGTGGCCTCTGTGGCAGCACTGACTTCTTCCCCTCCCAGAACAGCATCAAGTGATGTTTTGCTCTTCTGTTTCCGTCTGCTTAGAATGGCCTTGCACAGATTGCAGGGTCAGTTTTGGAAACTAGAATTTGAGTAGCCTTTTAGGGTTAACTTTTTTACTTTTTTCCCCCCTTTTGTGATTGTCACATTGTAGGTGAAGACTTGTTGACAGTACTCTTCTGTTCCTTGGTTGAATTTTGATTTTTAATCAGTTGAGAAATGAAGCAAAAAAGGTTGTGAAATTATGTTCCCTATTCACCAAAGTGACAGCTTTTGTTCTGTTTGTCAGGCAAGCCAGCAAGTCTTTTAAATTATGGTTTTGAGGTAGTTATGGGAGATAGTAGCTGGTTTCTATTCCAGTTTGTAGATCCAAAAATAGCAGATTTATCATATGACTGACAGTTTGAATGTGCTAGGTACTCAGATTTTGCCAGGTGCATGGACTCTGATCTGGTGTCACTGTATCTGTGTCTCGTAAATTACTGTTAAATGAGGAAACTAGACTTTTTCTGGTTTTACTACTTCACAAACTTGAAAATTTGCTCAAAATTTATATACCCTGCTGACGGTTCAGAGCACTGAATATGGGAATATTTTGCCAGTGTTTTATATCTATTCTCCAGATGTTGAGCTAACATCTACTCAATATGGTGTAACTACAATTCATTCTTCAGCTTCTTTTACCCATGTATTTTCTGTCACTGAATATTGAGAGGCACCTTGAGCTCTGATCCATTTTCAATTTTAACCTTGCTCTGTTTTTAGTAAGTCCTTGAGCATACAAAGAGTGAGCAGTGTAGCATAGTTTGGAAAGCATGAGACAGTCATCCCTTACACATGTCATGCATAAGGGAAATCATCTTGGTCTAGAGCCCTTTTAAAGCAGAATGAATAAAAAATTTGACTCCTTTCCCTGATCAGGTTGAATTTCCTCAGCTGGCAGTTGACAAAGGCTACCATCAGCTAGCAGACTGTACAGTGAGCTAGTGACAAGAGATGTGCAGAAGCAGAAAGTACTGGTTTCACAGTTCAGTTCAGAAAGGTATTATACAGCAGAGTTGCTTTGAGAGCAGATGAGAAGTATGTCAACATACTTCATATTCAGCATCCTCATGAATATTTTAATCTTCAGGCAAAATAAAGTGGCACCCATTACGAGTGGTGTGCCAGGCAATGTGTGAACTGTATAGCTGTTTCCACGTTGCCTTTCCTACTGTATCCCTGCAGTGTCTTTTTGAGTGAGAATGCTAAAGGAAGAGTTTTTATCTTGCATCACTATATAGAACTTCCAAATTCCAGAATGGTTCTTGTTAGGGCATCACCAGCTCGTGTGATTAGAAAGGTAACTCAACTAACTTTTATTGTAAATATGGTCACTAAAAATAAGTGTTCTAGCCTTTTTTATCCCTGATACTTCCTTTATATTGTCTTATGGCTCAGGTAACTTCCTTCAGACCACCAGGTTGGATGGGGCTGTGAGCAACCTGGTCTGGTGGAAGGTGTTAGACGACAGGGAGGTTAGAACTGGGTGATCTTTAAGATCCCTTCCAACCCAAACCATTCTACAATTCTATGAGTGCATGTGCATATCTGAACAAGTTCTTTAAGAACATAAATATATAGGCATATAGTGTAACGGATCTGACTGGTGAAATACTCCTATTTAAGCAGTTTCTTCTAGCTGTGGCAAGGGCTTGTCTGTTGGACTCCCCAGTTATGACTGGTCATGTGAGCAGTTCTTACTCCTTTTTTAATTTCCATAGGTTTTCAGACAGAAATGTACATAGAGGTCTTTATATCACCTGTTCTTGTTTAATGTGTGGATAACCAGAGAGCTTTGATATAATTTCTGACGAAATGTAGCACAACAGAAATGTGTTTTTGTTTAATCAGGATCTTTAAGGAGCTGTATTTTGCCAGGTGAGAAATAAAATAAGGATGTTGTAGTGAAGTGAATAAACCTGTGTTACAAAACAATAGTAATACTTTCAGTGGCACTATAAAGAAATGATACATGAGACGTGGATATTTTTAAATCAAAATGCTTTTCTCTATCTGAAAATAAACACCTAAATTTGAAATCCATAATAAGAATTAGACAATAAGCTCCATTTTCAGATTGATTTATTTCAGTGTGAGAACCACAAGTCTTATATACAGCATTTGAGAACAAGCATTTTCTAGTACACTAAATAAAGAGTATTGTGCAAGCAGAAAGCAAGACATGTCTTCTCTGTTTTTAACTGGATTTTGCTTGCCACCAGTTCATTAAATACATGAAAGTGTGTGCACACTGAACAGTGGACTTGATTCCCAAAGAGTTTTCTTTTAAAAGAAAGCTGTCTTTCCTGATAACTTGCTGAAATGAAAAATAGAGCCACACATTTGGAACTTTTGTCTAAAAATCCTCCAGTATGCCTTTGAAGTTTAACTGCTGCAGAATTCACTATTGACCTTGATAGCAATGCTGAATTTTCATTCAGGGACTAAGATGATAATCCCAAACAATTGAGGCACTTCTGTCCTCTCTCATGTTATGTCATTCCAACACAGGATAAGACATCAATGTGTAATAATAGGCAATGAGTTGCCTTTTTTTTTTGGCAAAAATTTCCAAAAAATCCCAAAATGGGGACCTGGTTCCATTTAAAACACACTGAGGCAGTAGCTTGGTTTTTGTTTCTTTTTGGATTTGCTGCTTAGGTTTCATGTCCTCTTGGCATGAGAAGGGGCTCCAAAGGGCACCAGCTGGAGCACCTTTCTGGCAAGGTGTTTACTGTGTGAGGACATCTGTGTGTGACTCCTCTGTACCCTTCATCCCATGTAGTCTCTGCTCCCCCATGCAGGGCTTGAAGGAATGTTTTGAGCCCAATCAGTAATCTCTGCAGTGATGAGGAAGCTCATGGAAGGTCTTGCTGACTGATCTATTCATTCTGTGAAACATCCATGGGGATAGTAAAAAAAAAAAAAAAGATGACTTGTGTTGCAGCTGGGGAGACAGCTTGATTGTATTTCCTAATCCAGCTGTTCCCAGCTGACTGCAAGAAGCTGTGAGCTGATGGAAACACAAAATAAATAGCTGGAACCACATATAGAAACAAGAGAAGTGCAGCAGTCATCCATTATGAAGCTGTACTGGTCTCCTTAAGCATCAGCTCTGACTATTGTCTTGGAGACCATTCCATTTCTCTACATTTTGAGGAGAAGTAGGCCTGATCCAGAGTGTAGAGTTGCTATTCCTTACAGTAGGTCAGCAACTCTTCAGTAGGGTTATATTAGTTACTTTTTGGATTTTCAGCACACAGGCTTGATTCCAAACCTCATAAGGGCATTGAAAGTTTCTTATTTGTTGTGCTGTCCTTTGGGCTGTACAAACTCTCTGCATGCTGGTGCATGTATGGAATTATTTTCTCTTTTACCACTTTCATGGAAAACATTCACTACCTTTAAGGATACTTTCTGCAGTGAAGTCTTAACTCAATTTTTTTTTTTCTGTTTAAAAGTAATTACTGAAGAGAGGAATATGCATTGTTTATATGAATGTCTGTCTTTAGAAACTCAAAAGTTACGTGTCAAAGGATTAAAAAAAGATAAGAATGAGAAAGTCTAATTTCATTCTAAAATTTGGACTGATAAGCAAGGTCAACATAAAATGCAAACTAACAAAACCCATCAAAAACCACCACCAGAATACCCTTATAAAAGTTTGCTTAAAGCAAAATAACTTTTTCACTCTTTTCTGTTTGAGTATCTTGCCTGAAAGGGGACCTTAAGTACAGAGAACGTAAAGCACTTGAAATATTTTATGTTTCAACTTTCATAAACCACATTTACAGAAATTTTGCTCAATACAGGAAAAATATTTGGCTTTTGTTGTTCCTAAAAATGACTTCAGAAAATACAATAGGGATGGTTATCTGAAACCAAGGGCTTTGAAGACAGAGAAATTACTGTGAAAAGGATTTATATATACTTCCATCTATGCTTTTCTTTTTATCTATATGTGTATTTACACTTTGATGTGTATCTGAGTGTGTATACAGAGTGTGTCCCACTCCATGTGTTGGTGGTTGTTGAGCATGGGCTATCATTAGCATTCTTGTTAAAAGTGATTTTCAAGGTTACCAATTCTCTGCACTGATGGAGATCTCAGCACTAAATAACCAGGATATTTCAAGTGCACAGATCACTGCTTTGTTTAACAAGATCAGTTTCAGCTCTCTTCCTACTTGCTGTGCTGGGATGAAGGAAATGAGGCAAAATGCAAATGTCAGTGGCAAAACTACTTTACTTAGAAGTAATGCAGATATAAATAGCAGTGATCCACAGAAATGCAGCCAGAGTCTTTCTGGAGGAAGGCAAAGGTGACTGAACTTTATCACTTTAAAAAGTTGGTGTAATATTACGTAGCTTTTTCAGACTTTACTACTGCATTTGTCACAATATGCGTATGTAGTAATGGGTAAGGGGAATGTTTAGTGCTCCTTAGGTTTCACATTCAGTGAATAGACCTCCTCAATATAAAAAGCTGTTTGCTGAGATTGTCCAGAGTCTCCATTTCACAACTGACCCTGGAAGACTGGAGGTTGGGAGCTTTCCTTCCTGTTTTAGGCCTCTGTTCTGTCATCTGAGAGCTAATAATAGTACTTTAATGAAGTAGTGGCTTAAAATAGGGTAAGCACCTTGAAAAAGATGTGTGAATTCCATCCAAAGAATCTTGAAAGTAAAGACTATCAAAAATTTTATAAGATTCCATCTCTAAGAGTCAATTTAAAAAAATACACATCTTCTGTGGGTTTGGCAGTCTATTCTGGAGTAGAATATAATGAAATTGATAAATGTTAAGTTTCACTGTTCATGAAAAGAATGGAAAGAATAATTTCTCTGTGGAAAGAATAATTTGAGGTATTTACTTGGTAAGTGCCTATTGAAATAAAAGCTTGGGCATGAAACTAGAACGTTTTTCTTTGCTTTTTGGAATAGGTATAAAATTGAATGCATTGTCCCTCAAGTGTATGACAACAGAGCTTTACTCNTGGTAAGTGTCTATTGAAATAAAAGCTTGGGCATGAAACTTTGCTTTTTGGAATAGGTATAAAAATGAATGCATTGTCCCTCAAGTGTATGACAACAGAGCATTACTCATTGGTCATTACAGTGGGAACTTGCATAGAATATTGGTGGTAAAAGATGACTTGGGTTTGTGTAAATCTGACTAGGAGTTTCATTTTTTTTTCCTGCTGAAGTCAGCAAAGAATCTTGTTAAATAGCTGTAATTACATATGTCTCTTGGTAGTCAGGAATGTATATTCACGTCTGGCTAAAATCTTTGCCTCTGCTAAATAGGTTTATTTCAAATTATTTACAGTTTTAAAAGGCAATTTTTAACACTAACATTTACCTTGTCAAACTAACTGTAAACAGAATTTATAGGGAATTAATTTCTTTACTGCATTTTCTGTCTGTACAGCTGCCAGAGACATGGTAGTAAACTTTGAGGATTTTTCTGAGCTCATGTTGCAGTAAAGCTATCATTTGATTACAAAACCAGGGGTGATTTAGACTCTTTGTTGTAAAAACAGGAAACTACATAAAATAAGAAATAAAGTCATAGTTGAGCAAGAGGTGTTATGATAAAGTTTCCAGAGAAACAAGTGCAGGCTTTTAAATGCAAGTCCAGCCTCTTATTTGAGACCTTGAGATTGACTTTCAGCCTTTTCATCTCAGTTTGCAGACTTTCATTACTCTCTTCCTCTTATTCCTGCTCTTTTGAATCACTGTTCTGCCAGTGATTGAAGTTTGTCTTAAGAGGACTTATCATGAATACTAGCCTTGGTGTTCCAAGGTAAGGATTTTGTGTAGCAAGCACCAGAGAGAGGGCCTATATGTAATATTTGTATTTTATCATAGTAAAATGCATAGTTGGCTGCCTGTAAACAAAAGCTTCTCTCTGGTGAATTTAAAAAAAAACCATCAGGGCTATTAATTTACCCAGTGCAATAAATTTGCGTATTGACTTCTTCAAGGAGTGGGACACCTTCCATTTGATAGAAGGCAATGATAGAACTGCAGTCAAGGTCCTTGTATCCCAAAGTAAATATCCCTCTACAAAGAATTGCTTTAGTTCCTCCATGGAACTTAAGCCAAAGGCTTAAGAAACCTTTGGTTTTTTGATTTGACAGAGAGAGAAAATTCAGAAAACCATGATCAGAAACTGAAGAAAATGTTTGCCCAGACAAACTTTCAGCGTTTTCTAACACTCTAACTCAGTACTTTTATGATGTAACTAATGAGATTAAAACATGAGAAAAGATTCTTAAAACTATTTAAAATACTCTTACATAGCTCGGATGAGTTTCATGTAGGTTTTTGTCCTAAAAGGAGTTTGCTGATCAAGTAATATGGATTAGCTGAGAGATTTGTCTGCTGAAGTGTATTTGCAATATGAACAATAGAGACAAAATATTTAACTGTTGAAGTATCATCTTTTTCCAATTCTTTGGCTTTGCATTATATTTTTTCATTACTTTCTTAATGAAATTCAGGGGTGTTTTAGTTGTGGCCCTTATGTGATGCCATGTTGTGGCCCAACTAAATCAGAATGAGAGACACAATTCTGACAGGAGATTTGCTTTCTGCTACATACTGTTAGGCTGTAAATCACACATCATGTTCCTCCTAACACAAGAGTTGAGTGAAATTCCATGGAGGGAGGCAAGTCAAGTCAGGCTGGATCTTTGATAGCCTTATTGCCTAGGCTGCTTCTTATATGGTTTAACTAATGAGTGCATAACTAGTGAGTGCATCAGTTTAACTTTGTTTGTGCATGTGCCTAGCATGATATTAGCTGGGTCATAAAAGTTATATGTCTAATTAAGGAATAGAAGAATAAAGAATTGTTACCAAATGACAGAATGGTTGGTATTGGAGAGCCCCTGGTCCAACTCACCTGTTCAAAGCAGGGTCAACTAGAACAGGTTGCTCAGGACCACTGGAAGAGTCTGACTCCATCTTCTTTGCCACTCCCAGCAGATACTTAGGAACAGTGATAAGATTCACTTTAAGCCTTTTCCAGGCTAAACAATTCCAGCTAGCTCAAATACTCCTTGTTTAACATAGATGTTATAGTCCCTAATCATCTTCATGGCTCCTCAGTGTAAAGTCTGCCTAAATGAATCCTAAAAGTAATCTTTACAATACTCTTCATCACCTTTCGCAAACAATTATTCTTGTTTGTGGGATGTATTTGGTGTGTTATTTATGCAAAGTGGTGTCATTGAAATATTTCTGATTCACCTCCTCTTGTGTGGTTTCCAAGACATACTTTGCCTACATTTTGTTTTACTTATTTTGGACACTTGTACGTTTTGGTTGGTTTTGTGACTAAGCTTCTGATGTTTGCATGCTTTCTGCTTCTACTTGGTCAGTAAGATTCTGTCAGTGAATGTCTACAATAAGCAATAGTTAATATGAAAAATAATTACAACATTTTGAATATTTACTTTGGTACTTTAAAAAGCCATTTTTAGGACAACTAGTGGTTTGGTTAATTTATCTCTTGGGAAATACACTGCTGCTTTTCATGGATTAGCAGAAAACTTGTGTTGTGTTCTTGGTAAAAGGAAAAAAATCTGGAAGAGGGCCTTAGGACACTGTGCATTTGGGAATGTTTCTAAGACTTAGTGTGCTTTGTAGAATTTAGAAGTCAGAATTTAAGTGGTCAGATTCAAACCACCGAAATAAGTGGTTCAAATTCATAGGAAGTAATGGTTATAAAAATAACTGAGGGTTGCACAAAACATTTAGAAATTTAAGGAGAATTTTAGAACCCAGCTTAAAAAAAAACAGTTTGCAAACCAGAGCCTATATTTTTTCATGTTTTCAAAATCTGTAACTGTGTGTATATAACAATCTAATCAGGAAATGGTAAAAAAAAAAGTTGTGAAATGGTTCTGTTTCTAGATATGTTATTAGAATTGGATTATATGTTCTCATAGAATGATTAAATAACTCAACTCTAGATAATTGGGCAATTGTTCCTTGAGCCACTTGGTATCCTTAATCATGACAGAAAAAGCAAAAGCTTCTCCACTGTACCCAATGCACAGTGAGTTGCTTTATGAGATAACTTTTTGTCCCATCCAGTTTTTACAGTATTTTTCTTTGAAATTACTGAATTTTTTTCTCCCACCCCTTAACAATAAATGTTCATTTCCTGTGGAGCTGGAGTTCAGAAGCAGTGGTTATCTGAACTGTCATCTGCAAATGAGGGGCTACATGTCTCCTTCTGATGTCTTATTTTTACTTAAGACAACCTCCCTCCCTTTATCCCAGTATCTTTCTCAGTGGAAAAAAAAGGAAATGGTAGACTTGAGGCTCAGGAATTTGCCATGAGAAGTGCTGGATACCCTCTCAGTTGCATAACCCCTGTGTTTGTCATTACTGCAGTGCTGCATATGATGCCGTCCTTGACAGAAACGTGGCCATTAAGAAGCTCAGCAGACCATTTCAGAACCAAACTCACGCCAAACGAGCTTACAGGGAGCTGGTCCTCATGAAGTGTGTGAATCATAAAAATGTAAGTTTTCAGTAGGTGGTTGGAGAAGTGGTGTGGATATTGGTTTGTTAAGAACAGAGTTGTTTTGTTAGGTTCCTTTTTAAAACAGAAGAAATGAGAAGTAAATTGAGCTTGAGGGCTACAGTCAGTCTGGTACCATATACCCACATGAGAAAGTGAGGATGTTCCATGTGCTTATTTAAAGGCTACGCCAAATGGGGTGTCCTGGCAGGGTTAGGGTAGTAGAAGGGGAGAGAGCAGAATGGATTCTTGTCAGCTCCTTATCCAGAAATACATAAGTGGTTGTTAGAATCTTGGTTCCATCCTCTTGTTGCTTGTGACTGAAAAGCAGCGTCTTCTGCATTGGACTATTCATGCACACTCCTTGTTCTGGACTTCATCTGAAACCAACTCATATAAATGCTTTGTATAGGTTGTACAGAACTGCCAAAGAAAATTAAGAACCAAAAGCACATATTTGCGAATAAGCTAATGTTGTGGAGCCAGGAACTCTGAAGCCTCACCACATCGTGCTGTTCCTTCTAATCCCAGCGTCCTTGTTAAAAAAAAAAAAACAGCACAAGCAGCTTTTAGACTTCCCTGCTTCTTGCACTCACTACTTATTGTATAACAGGTATTATACATAATGAATGAAAATATTCCTACATTGCAGAAAGAGTGTTATTCCAGGGCTGTGTGTTAATTGTAACCATTATCTCTTAGAACTATCTGCCTGACTGTGGAAACTTGCTTTTTTTTGTAGTGAAATAATAGGATTACCACAATGCACTGTCAAGGGATCTCCCAGGGATTTAATTTTCCTCCAGTTCCTCAATTTCTCCTATGGCTTGCTGCCATATCTGTATGCCCATTCCTTTTCATTAGGAGTGAATTTTTCAGATTGCAATGTTTAGCCTTGCCTCAGATCCTGCAATGACTCTTTCTTCTTATGCAAAGCAAAAATGAGCTTGAAAGTGTGATGTTAAGGCCAGATTTTACACTCTTTCTCTATCCTAAATTCACATGGGAAAAAAAAGGACTGACTCTAAAATGGCAAACAGCAGGACTTGTCACTCTAGTGTCCTCTGCCCCACTTCTGGGCATGAATTTGTTATTACATTCCCATTGTTTTGATCGGGAATGTACCTGTCTCTTCCCTGTTGACTTGATGGGAGCTACTCTCAGCCAGACCAATGCATGGGGATTTAAAAATGCAGGAAATAAGTGAGGAGTTCTCCCTGTAGGCAGGAGAATGATGCATTCTCACTTCAGTTTTTTAATGGACTAGAAAGAGCAGAGGGCAGCAGGAGCAGCAATAATTTCAAATACATAATTTTAAACTTGCTGCCTGAGAGCTGCTAACAGCACCACATAGGTTGGGTCAATGTTTCAATCTGTCTGTACAGAGAAGTGCAAAAGAAGAAGAGGTAAGATTGAGTCAGAATATGTGGAGTAAAGAGAAAGAATATTGAACCCTTTTCTCCTCATTCTTTTGTCTTACTTTGCTTTTCAGATTATCAGTTTATTAAATGTCTTCACACCACAGAAATCTCTGGAGGAGTTCCAGGATGTGTAAGTAACAGAGGCAGTAATTAAGCTAAAGCTTTAGGGGCATTACACTGTACCTTGAATGTAATAACTCAGCAAAACACAAAGGTTATAAGCACCTCCAGACAAGATTGTGTGAGTCTGGTGGGTAGACACACATTCTGCATTCCCCTACTGAGACATCTTTTGACACTTGAAAAGTGACAAATAATGGCTTTCATATTTGTTTTGGTATGACCTTCGACTGAGTAAAATTACTTGCCTGGGGAACTATGCCATGTGTAGAAAACAACTGGTGTCTCTGTTGGAACCTTGCACTATTGCACAACCACTACTGTGCGTAGTACAAACCTGCTGTGAATAAAATTTTAAATAGTCTGTGTTTTTATATAGTTGTTCTCCTTTTATCTTTCTGTCTTTCCCATGTTCTGCATCCATTGTATGGAAATATATGCTATTCTGTAGTCTGATATCAGCAATAACCCATTAGTTGTAATGTGAATGTTGTGAAGTCGTGCAATCCTATGGGGATTTTTGGAGGCATTTTGCGTGGGGATGCATATTTTAGCCTCTCTGATCAGATTCCTACACGTACTTTCGTAGCCATTCCTTGCGGTGGTCAAAGGCCAAGCCACTATGTCATTTGGTGCTTGTGGCTCTTTTGTTTTCTGCACATTTCCATGTTGTGCTGCCTGATTGACCATGTAGGTTATAGTCTCTGTCATGGGGAATGCACCAAGAAAGGGGCAATAATCCACCAGTTTTGCTGGGATGCTAAAAGTGTAGTGTCTCTGCAGTGAGATACAAACACCACCAAGGCACCCTTGTGAGTAGGCCCAGTCTCCAGCTGTGTTACTCCCGGTCATCACAAATAAAATGACTTTTGAAGCTGAGAAAGGCATTGTTACTTATCTGAGATATTGCTGTAATTCCTCTTCAACACTGATAATAACCCTGTGACTTTGCTTTTCCATTCAGCTACCTGGTAATGGAATTAATGGATGCCAATCTGTGCCAGGTCATTCAGATGGAGCTAGACCATGAGCGAATGTCTTATCTACTGTACCAAATGCTCTGTGGCATCAAGCATCTTCACTCTGCAGGAATTATTCACAGGGTAAGGGACAGTTTGGTTTAAAACTTACAGCAGCATGTGAAATAATCATGAAGATTTTAAACACCACTTGACCTTCTTGTGTATTGTGGATCAAAGCCGTGCCTCCCAGTACAATAACTATAAGCTGAAGTGTCTAAGCCCATGCCCTTTGCAGAGTAGCTCCTGCTTGTGTTAGGTTAAATGTGTTTATTAAAAATAAATAATAACCAAATAATAAGCACTGGAAATCATCAAAGTGGTTGTGGTCTCTGAAACATGCAGATAAATGTTATTCTTCCTGACCATGCAGCTGGCTATGTCTTCCATGCATGACATTCAGACTTTGAATTGAACTTGTAGTCTGGTCGGGATCCAGAGAGGTCTGGGCATATGAAATTCACGTTTGCCATCATTTACATGTAATAGAGCAAATTAAAAGACTGCTAAGTCTTTATTAGATGCCTCCTGCCATTTTACCTTTCAGCACCAGAGTGCTGTGCCTGGTAAGGATGTGGAACCTGGCTGTGAATGCCAGAGGCAGCTCTGTGTGTTGATTGTTGACAGCAGAGGTGAACAGTTCATATGATTGTGAGCAGGAGGGAATTCTGAATGGATTGAAAATACCCTGAGTTAACTTATTTATTGAAATGTGCTTTTACTAATTTGGGATTTCCAGATTAAAAAAAAAAATAAAATCCAAAAATATTTCCCTTTCATTATGACAACTAGAAAAGAAGGGCTGATAAAATGGGTTACAAAGTGGATGTTGCTTTACAATACACAAAGGTCTCGTTTCTTGGCATGTTGTGTGTTTAGCAAGGGATGATAGATTTGGCTTTCAGGTAGTCACCCAGCGAAGGATGAGTTGAATTATTACAAATGAAACATTAAGGTATCTCCACACGTACAGCTGGAAAGTTTCTGTTAGGCTCCCAGTATTAAAAAAAACCCCAAAACACAGAAAACCAATACTCTGATATTAATCCTAGTTTCTTGAACTGCTAAATGCAATCAATTTAACATCAGTAGCCTCCTGCTATCCAGGTAAAGCTATCCAGATAAAACCCCACAGTATACCAAGTTAGAACAACTTCCAGAACAGTTTGCTCTTGAAAATAGTAGCAAGGTTTTGCTGTGTATTTACAGGTATTTCTGATAGTAACTGTGTCAGAAGAGTAAAAGAATATTTGAAGAGTGACCTAAAGGATCAATCTGTATCACAGGTGTGCCTGGCTTTATAAATGACAGTCATGTGTCTTTTCATTGTCTTTTGCAGGATTTAAAACCAAGTAATATTGTAGTAAAATCTGACTGCACGTTGAAGATTTTGGATTTCGGACTGGCTAGGACTGCGGGCACTAGCTTCATGATGACTCCATATGTGGTGACACGTTACTACAGAGCACCAGAGGTCATCTTGGGAATGGGCTACAAGGAGAACGGTAGGGCTGCAATTTCATAGCACAGTGTGACCTGAAGTGCAGGGTCTGCTTCTACAAATTGTAAGGGACAGCTGAAGGAGAAAGAGAAAACGTAATGAGAAATGACATCTCGAATTGGAGCAGTTTCTCACTGTTGTGTACTAAAGCTACAGAATGTATTTGGGATGTAATGCTGGTGAATATATCAGTGTGGGATTGCAGAGTAATAAGAATCTCGTCCTTAATTATGGCTGAGCTTAACAAATACAGTTAGCTCTTTCTGACCAGAGTATCCTCGGCTCCTGTGACTGTGAAAGAGTGTGGGAACCACTAGAATTGCTGAACGAGTGGTGTGTTCTAAAATTGAGTCTGGGTCTCTGAGCTGTTTGAGGGAAGAGGAAGAAGAGGTACAAGCTGAACTAGCAGATCCTAGCCCTTCCAGAATTTGTCCAAATCCAGAGCTAGATCTGAATTTCAGGAATGATTTCCTTCTTTGTGATAGATTTAACTTAAGTCCCAGATTTTACTGACAGATTTCACGTGGTCAAGATCTAGGTATAAATTTTGCAGTTTGAGTCTTTTTTTTTTTTTTTTTTTAATGACAGGTAGAATTGCAGAGAAGAGGAAAAAGCTATAACTAAAATAAAATGCATATAATTTGTATGTAATCTCCCTAGAAGTAAATAGGATTTTGCTCTGAATAGTCTTTGAGAGATCTGAGTCCTTGGAAAGATTGTGAAGAGCAGGTGGGGGTGGTCCCTGGAAAGATTGTGAAAAACTTGCTATAGAGAAAGAGGTAAGGAAGAACTCACACCTTGAGGGGGATGAAAAGAAAACTTTGTAAGTGATTCTCATTTTATAACATAACTGAGAATTGCATCTGAGTGCCAGGCAGACCAGGAAAGGAGGGAATACACTATGATTCAGATTCTGCCATCAAAATCTAGCAGTCGTGTTTGACAAGGAGACTTTTGGATGGCAAATACAGGAATTTATTAAAAAGTGCTCTACTTAATTTCTGTTGAAGAGGTTAGCTAACCTGAGGGAGAACTTCTACTAATAGACAACTGCATCCTGTAAAGGGCAGTGAAATGGATTTTGGGAACTGATTCCATGACTTAAGAACTACCAAAGGCATAATCACATGACCTCTTCTGAAATTAGCAAGCCCCTCTATGAATTATTTGTAATGTTTATGAATTTAAAGTTTACATTTTAATACAAAATTCTAAAAAGTAAAGACTTATTAGGCAGAGTCTAAACATAGAGAATAATTTCTGAAAAAGGAATAATCTTCTGTAAAGTATTTTCTAATCGAAATTTTTGCTGTGCCATTAGAAATTTGAACTACATTCAGCATACTTTAGATAGTTCCTTAGTCAAAATCCAGAGTTTCTTCTACTGTGAAATTAATTCTTTTGCCTTTCTTTTTTTTTTCTCCAGACATTTAGTAGATGATTACCATTGTTGATGGTATTGTCCATGAAAGGACAGAGAAAGCATTTGCTTTTCACATGATTAAAACTACACCAAGAAAAAGTTAGACACACTTTTGTGATGAAGTACACAGCTGGGAAGGTTCTATGAACATTTGCCACGTCCAAAGGCCCTGATCAAATGCCCATTGAAGTTAACATACAGACTTCCTTTGACTTCCCTGGTCAATGAATCTGGCTTAAGATGAATGACCTTGTCTTACTTGTACAAAGACAAAATCCAGTAAAGAGAGAAAGAAAAGTAAATATTTGAAAACGAAGGTCAGCTGTCAGAGGAGCTGGTTTGCTTGGAGGCTCTGATCCAGCTTCCAAGGAAGTCAGCAGAAAGGGTTGTTCTTTGCTTCCCTGCTCTGGCCTGTGCTGCCACATTACTGAAGCTCCCCTACTTTTTTTTCCTCTAACAATGTACCCTGCCTGTATAAGGACTGTTCACTGCTTTCATTTTCTTTCTGCACTTGGTTGGCTAAAGATGCATAATTATAACCAGTTTGCTGCACTTCTATAGAAGGTCCCAAAACTGTCACTATGAAGAAAACTCTGCCACTGCCTCAGGCATGCTTTTGCTGTCCCATGCCCCTGATACCCATACCCTCCTTTTCCCAAATGGAACATTTCACCTTTATTTTGTTTTACCAAGAAATGAGTTGTTTGTTTGTTTCTTTGGTTTGTTTTGGATTGCTCTTGAAGGATAAAAAAGGGGAAGAAAAAGAGGAGAAAACTGGTTGTGTAGGTCAAACGTGACAAAAAAAATGAGGATTCAAAGCTGAGAAACAACATAGTCTTTTAAAGCATTTGAAAGCAGTTTTTTCCTCTTCACACAGAATACAGGGGATTTTTTTTTTTCTGTGCATACTCTATCACAGTACCTGTCCAACCGTTTTTTTCTTGTAAAACTTAAGGGGCAAAAAACCCCCACCCATGTTAACGTAACTATGCATATTGCATCTAAAAGCTGAAGAAGGCAGAATCAGGAATAAGAAATGCTCATAGTATTGCTGGTACTTGTCCTGAGGAGCATTTGTTTTAGCATTTATTTTGAGTACTTATGCAGGACAAAGCAAAGTCCACTCAGGTCACGCTCTCCAGTTCTCCCTAGCTGGTGTGTAGGCACAGACAGATACATCTGGATAGGTAACTAGAGATAAAACACAGGTACAGCTGCTGAAGCAGGAGTTTTAAATAACCCCTAAGGGTGGTACTTATCCATATGGCCTTTACTTGGGTGAGCAGTTCCCTTTGGAACCTCTTGTGTACTGCTGCAGAGAGACTCAGTGCTGCAGGACAAAGTCTAGAAACTGCCTGGCTGACAGTAGGGTGTATTCCAGATTATCATTATCTGGGTTTGGATTTTTTTCTGAGTTAAAAAAAAGAAATTAAAAAGAGTTGGTTTTTTTCACCATAAATTCAGTGTATACCATGGGTCTGTGCAGTTATTACTTGATCTTTACTTGCTAGCTCCAGACATTTACCCAAAATGTTGATTTTAAACTTTTTCCACTGTTGTTACTAACTACTGTTGAGCTGACTGGCACAGCTTTTACTTATTGATTTATTTTAGCTTTTGGTGAGACACAAAAAAGAAACCCAACAAAACCACAAAACAAACTGTACTGTTCTGATCAACCTGCTCTTTTTCCCCTCCTTTAGGAGTGAAATGTCGTAGTTAACTTTGCTTTTTTTCCCTCCTTCTTCACTTCCCTGTCTCTGCTGTTCTAGTGGATATATGGTCTGTGGGATGCATTATGGGAGAAATGGTTCGCCACAAAATCCTCTTTCCAGGAAGGGACTGTATCCTTGTGCCATTTGCTGCAGCTTCACCTATTATTTGTTCCTCTCCTCTACCCCATCCCTTTTACCATAAAATGACTATACCAGGACTGTAAAGATAGAAGCAAAAAGTTGAATCCCAGAGGTATGAGTGAATGAAAATAGTGCACTACTGATATGAACAAAATTGAAAATGAAAAACAGATGCACAGGATTATTTCAGTCAATTAAGTTACTTTGAAACCTGTAATCATTCCATTTTATATAGCATTTATGTCGTGTAAATAAGAAATATAGAAAACAAGCATTATGAATACAAATTTGATAGATTTAATTATTATTCTTTAAAGGAAAAATAAAAAAAAAAAGAAAAGAAGTCCTAACTTAGCCTGTATTGTTCCTGTAAATCTGTTTTTCTGCTTTCATGTTTTGGAAATTGTGACTTCATAACATTTGTGGTGGCATCATAATCATTTGCTTGCTAATGCATCATAGTTTTGGATTCATCTCAATGCTGTATGGGCTCAGAGTTGAGTCAATACAACATTTTTTTTTTCTTTAAAACAAAATGAAGAATTTGACTCACCCAGTTTAAGGCAACCGTTTAACTGCTGTGGTTTCCAAATTGGCCTGAAATCAGATTCTCTTGATTTAAAAATGGACTTCCCTTTACTTGCATGAGATCTGTGTCAATTAAATTGTATTTCCCTTCCGTCTTGTTCTTCTCGTCTTGAGTGATATTATTTTTGCCACTTCCAAGGTGGTAAAAGCAATATTAGAAAATGAAAACAAAAGAGGAGGTGTCTGCTTAGCCTTGTGCTTATCAGAGGCTAAGCCAAGCAACCTGCCCATGATGGCTTGGAAATGTAACTACTGTGTATTTTGCCTGTGAGAATAAAATGCATCAGCATAACATATCTTCCACTTTCAGAAACAAAAAGGCATATTAGTTCCAGCAAGTTGGCAGAAAGGCACCATAAAAATCTGGCATCAGCAGACACCAGCAGTTGGTGTGAAGCAAACCCAGCTTTCATAGACATATAGCCATGGAAGTAATTTTTTTTTTTTGCTGACTCTGGAGTAATTCCTGTCATGTCATGTTTGTCAGAGTTAGGTCCTGCCTGTCCTATTTTCACAGCTCTGTCAGCTTTATCTGAAAGTGGAGCTGTGCCCCGTAGCTCAGTGAGGGTGCAGTAATTCTTCACTAACAAGTAGATGGAGAAACAGCAGGTACCTCCTGTTTTGCTGAGGGGGAAACAGCAGCACTGATAGAAATATGGACTGGAAAGTTATTGGATGCAACACATGACAGTGAAGTAAAAATGTTGGGTTTTATTATTAGAAGTCTGATTTAGATTTTAGCTGATAAGCAACTAGAATACATAAAAGGAATGGTTTCAGGGTAAAAGCATAGTTGCGTGGTTAATGGGTTGCTCTCCTTTTTCAGCAACAAATTATATTTAAATGTCATGTTCTTCTGCCCATTTATAGAAAAAATAAATGCCATATAATTTAAACAATGTTTAAAGAAATCATTCAAACATGAGAATAACTTTGTTTCTGTCTGGCTGTGACAACAGTGTCTTATGACAGCATCTTATTCAGGGATAGCAATAGAATATTTTTAAAACACCTTTTAACATTTCAATATCAGTTAAGAAGAACAACCAATGTTTTTAGCAAATGCAGCAAACATTGTGTAAATTGTGGGATAGTCCTAATTTTTAAATCATTGGAAATCCCATGCCCCGAAATGGAGTGTATGTGGGCCAGGCCACAATTGCTACCACGTTTTAGTGGTGGATTTATTCAGGGGAATGGGGAGTTAAAAAAAAAAAAAAAGAAAAAAAGAAAAAAAAGAGAAGGAATCTGTACAATCATTTCCAAGTCACTACTCATTTGTTAACCAGTTTGACCCCATGAATGAGTTGTCAATGTTGGAAAGACTGGTTTGTGTATGGGTCCATATTATTTCCCATCCCTCCGTGGCTGTTGATGAGCAGATCTAGTTTCCCTCCCAGGTACAGAAAGAACTGGAGAAACATTTATGCAGCTGCAGGTAAACTTCACAGAAGGACATTACATACTTCTCTTGGGCTACCTAAGACCTTCCAACAGAGGGTTTTCTAGCTGAAAGGCAAGTCTGTATAGAAACAAAAAAAATCTGTTCTTTTTAGATATTCAGAAGACTGTCTACTGTGTAAGCTCGCTATCAGTATAAACTTACTTGTTTCTAATCTGAAGTAGGAATATTTGTGTATGGCACAGCATACATCTAGGAGAAATTTCACAGCTGCTGCCAAGTTTTATGAAAAGAAAAATTTTAAAAACTTAAACTTACCTGAACCATCACACTGAGTTACCATTGCACAGGTTCTACTGACTTGAAATGAAATTTCAGTTTTAAAACATAAATAAGAGTTCTCTTTAGTTGCTGTAAGAAAGCTCTGAAATCTAAATGGATCACAGCTGGTGTTCAGACAAATAATAGCCTCCAGTCTCATGAGAAATACCAGGTAGAAATTACCTAGGAGGTATCTTTATTCCTTGTTATTCATCTAATGCAGATACTGTCAGGGAGACTTGCTTGTCTCAGACTCTCTTGAGAAGAAATCCACTTTTCAATCCATTTTCAGATGGATTTGCAGACCAAAATATTCCTAGCAAGTTCTGGTAAGCTTTTGTAGTCCACTTCTGAGTTTTTCACTCAGTGTTTCTTCAATGTTTATTCCACTTTTGCCTCAGTTAAATCAGAAAGAATGAAAGCAACTAAAACCTGCCCAAACTCTTCAATGACACTGGAAACATGTTAGAATCCCCCAGGGCTTTCCCTAAAGCTGTGTTCAGCTCTAGGTAATAAGGTCTTCAAAATCTCATAAGATTTCAATTTAAGGATTGGAAATGTGTTTCTGTTGTTTGTGTGAAGAGAAGGGAAAACTTAAAATGAATGCTTTCAGATGAGACAGATTTAATAAGATATGAGCTGCCAAGGCCACGGTGATATCCTACAGGCACACATGAATTAATGGGGAAAATCAGAGCATTTCTTTTCAGTACTCAAAAGGAGGCATGTAGAGGATGGTATTCTAGGAAGTTCATGTGTGAGTCCTTCAGCAGATGAAAGAGAAAACAATTACTTAGTTATAGAAATATATTTTGATAACAGCCAAGTGTCCTAAGTTTGGCTAGGCCTGAAATTCTGTGGTGAATATGAAAAACAGGATTCCTACTGCAAATAGCTTGGAGTCTAAGACAGTCAAAAGAGAAAATACCATTAAGACAGCAAGAGGGAGAAATTTCAACTTTATTCTATGTAATTATCAACATGCAGAATGGATTGTGAAGAGAAGTCAGCATTAACAGATGAAGTTAATGATTTCTGTGGCCAGGTTTTCAAAAATTCCTTTGCCTACTGGCTGTCTTTGAGAGTAGTGGGATTAAGAGATGCTCTCTGACATCTGACAGAGAGTGTTCTATCGCCTTAGGGAAAAAAAGTTGAATCAAGACAGTCTTTTAGGAAAAGGTGCTGCCTTTCTACCACTCACTAGCAGAATTCATCTTTGCACTTGAAATAAGATCTGCACTGGGTGTAATCCTAATGTTCTGAGTGCATGTCGGGTGTTTTCTTTAAGTTTAGGATAATAAAACTTCTGCAATTTTGTTTAGTGCAATCTGTTGTTTTTCTTGTTCCGAGTAGTATTTTCCTAAGGCTTGTTTTGCCTTAAAAAAAAAACCAACACAAAACCCACAAACCCGAATACTAATAAAACCCAGAACCAGCAATTAGCATCAGGATTATTTAAAAGATGATATTAAGAACAGCTAGCCTGGCTTTCCAGGTTGGATCAGCTGGTACGTGTTGGTCTAGTGCTTAAGTTGTGTTAGCTATGATGGCATCAGTGGCTAAGTTTGGATTTTGTTGACCTGGGTGATTCCTCCCTGGGTATTTGGTATTTGGGTTTGGACTCAGGATTTTTCTTAAAGTTTGCTCATATGAGACCAGGTCTGTCTCAAAGAGACTTCAGAGTAGGTGTGAGGATGATTTGGTTGTTGCCATTCTTCTCTTTTTTAATTCAGATATGCATACTCTAACAGTTGATACAGTTTAATTTACACCTTAGCATGAGACCCCGCCACACACTATCTGTCATCTCTGTAGCGTTTGAAGTGGATCTCAGGTGCTACAATGAAGATGATCCATTGCTTTCCCATCAGTCACCTGAAAGACTTTCAGCACAGGTCTGAACACGCAGTTTCAAAAGTGACCAAGTGCTGAGGTGTAGATATGTTCTGCACCCACTGCTACCTCGTAGGAATTTCAACCAAGGCAAGTTATTTGCCCTTTCAGGCACCTGTGAAAACTGGATGGTCTCGAACATTTTGGCTTTTTTTCTATGCAATTGATCAGTTTTTTCTTGATGGCAACTGTGTTAAGTTGAGCTGAGTTTCACTGGTACAGTTGAGCAGAGAATTTAGAACTTATGGATAAAATAGTACTGAAATGCCTTTTGTCAAGAACCTGTAGGTATTTGGTCAGGATCAAAGTAGAGAACTGGAACACACTCAAAATCACATATAATTTATCAGAGATGAAAATATATAAGTATAGTTAAATGATATGCTAATCTGTTTGTATTGTAGCAAGAGAGACTACCTGTGGGTTTCCTGCTGAAAGAGGTAACACAAGTGTGCCTAAACACTCTTCGAGACCTGGGAAGGGATACTTCAAAATCAAAATGTAAATCAAGCTAAAAAGAGGACCTGAATCTAGAAACTGCAGGATCTGCAAAACATGTTTTAAATGTTACAGTCTGTTAGATGCAGCATAGTGTATTTCACATTCCCTGGCAAGATTCTCTACAGGTCTCTCTTACTGCATTGATTTTTTTTTATATATGGTTATATTCAAAAGGAAATGGGAGAAAGGGAAGGGCATGAATCATTCCACGTGCCTCCACTCATTCTTCAGCTTGCATCTCAGGTTTCTCATAGCCTTTTTTTAATATACACGTGCCTCTTAATATCCTGTAGTATCTCTTCCAGTACCACTGCAAGCTCTGCTGTTCCGAAAGGAATGCTTGAGCATAACTTCCCAAGGGAAAACAGTCATTTTTTTAGCACTTCTTTGGCACTGCAACATAAGAGCCAGCCTCTGAGGAAAAGCACAGATGTCATATGATTCCTACCTCCTTCTGCAATTTTCCAGGTGGGCCAGGCTCCTGCACTGTGGTGGTTTGATCCTGGCTGGATGCCAGGTGCCCACCAAAGCCACTCTATCATTTTCCTCCACGATTGGACAGGAGATAGAAAATATAGGTTCATGAGTTGAGGTCAGAACAGGGAGAGATCACTCACCAGTTACTGTCATGGGTAAAACAGACTTGACTAGGGGAAATCAGTTGAATTTATTACTAAACAAAATCAGACTTCGATAATGAAAAGTAAAACAAATCTTAAAAACACCTTCCCTCCACCCCTCCCTCCTTCGCAGGATTAACTTTATTCCTGATTCTCTACCTCTTCCACCCCAGAAATACAGGGAGGGGGGAATGGGGATTATGGATTTTTCACATGTTGTTTCTGCTGCTACTTCCTCCTTGGGGAGGGAAGTCTTTTCCCTACTCCAGCGTGAGGTCCCTCCTATGTGAGACAGTCCTCCATGAACTTCTTCAATGTGAGTCCATCCCATGGGCTGCAGTTCCTCATGAACTGCTCCAGCATTGGTCCCTTTCTGTGGGGTGAAGTCCTTCAGGCACAAGTGGCTCCAGCATGGGTACTCCATGGGGTCACAAGTCCTACCAGCAAACCTGTCCCAGTGTGGAATGTCACAAAACTGGGAATTTGCTGTGACTTAGCTAGAATTGAGCAAGATAGAGATTTGGTGGATTTGGGGGGGGGTTAATCTTTTTCAAGTGTTTGAGCTGTCTCCACAACAGTCATGACAAGTGCCACACATCACAGACTTTCTTTGGCGTTGGCAGTCTGAAGCCTTTGTAGCTGTGATAGCTGCAGCATGTGAAAAAAGCATCTTTGCCCATGTGTTAATAAGAATTGCTGAGTATTTTTATAAACTATGTCCTTTTTTATTGCTTCAGAACAACAATCTGTAAAAACAAGATACGGTGTCCAGTACAGATTACTGTATTTTTCCTCCTGAAAATTCAAGTAAGGGCCTAGAAATCGTTCTTCAGAACAGATATTGGTGCAGCTCTGCTCGAGTACTCCACAATAGAGATGAAGATAAAGAGAGGTATTGCCCAGCAGGGTGTCTTTCCATTCTAAGAGAATCTGGAGAGAGAAACTCACTGTTGTGACAGGCATACTCAGTTGCCTTGACATTTTGCTAGAGTTTGCACCTCAGCTGTTGGCAAGCGGCATTCTGTGCTAAATATTTTGGCCTACAGTTACACAAATAAAATCAGGTATCATGATTTGCTTCATTAATATGTCTATCAGAGTCTTCCCAAGACAGTTTTGAGGACACAAACATCTCTTGTCAGCTTGCAGAGGGATGATTTCTGCATCAGTAAAACAGGAGCTATTACAGATGTGAATGTTTGGCATTCTCACTAGTGCTCTGGGCAGACAGTGTGAACTAGTCCATGAGGTTGGGAAAGATAGTAAAGCTCATTCAGCTGTGCCTGTATCTCTGGTCTCCGGAGTTTCCCGTGGCATGCATTTAATGAATTTTAATTTGAATGTCACGATTGTCATTGAATGACAGCTGCAGTTTACTGAGTGCAGAACTGAAGAGCCACCTCAGTGCGAGTTTTAGCAGGGGCAGTTACAGATTTTCCTTACTCATTGTGCTTTGTCAAGCCCCAGAGAACCTGTAGCTTGGCAAGAGGAGTTACAAGGGAGGTGTCCATGGGAGGCTGACTTGGGTCATTTCCATATAAAACATCTTTGGCTAGTTCTACAATTCCTGATCTTTCTGCATCTTTGCTGAGTGGAATCTGAAATCTGAAAGGATGAGCAAGCACTTATTTGGGCCAGGAAACATGTGAGACTAAAACACAAGAGGAATACATGTCTTCTTAGTGTTCTTCTATCCCAGCTTTCCCCTCACCATCTCTCTGGTCACCTTCCCTGTGAAGGGCCATGTCAGCAGCCAGACCAGACTGCTTCCCCAGGACACAAGAAGCTTTGGGAGGCAGGGGGCATACATGTCTGGCAACAGAACAACTTCTGTTCAGCCTCCCCAAGCTCTTTCCAAACCCCTGGAGAGATTTTGAAGGTTCCTGTAGAGGACAGATTCATTCCTTAAGTGTTTTGCAAGACAACCTTGATGCAATCCCTGTATAGAGTATTTCTTAGCTCTTTGGTCAGGAATCTGAACAAGGAGGTGTCCCAGAGAAGAAGAGATTTGCTGTGTAGGTAAAATATTTCCTTTATTGAGGAAGATGCTTGCATGTGGTTCCTGCTGAGCATTTATTCAAGATGGCTATGCCAGTGAGACATTTGGTGTCCTTGGAAAGTTTATTCATATTTGAGGTAAGAATGCATTTCAGAGCAGCTCTATGCAATAATCTGGTTTGTAGAGATTTTGAACAAATTAAAAATCCCCTCATTTTAGTAATCCAATTTAATGGAGACTGGGTTTCTCATCAAGGGCTACGCCAATCTCGGCAGATTCAATTCAGAGAATCTTAAAAATTTGTAGGTTTAATTCCTTAATACTGTTTCACGTGATCATAAAACATCAAGGCAAATAGTTGCTAATGTAAAGTTCTATACATAGCAACACAGAATTCTCTGTGACTAGAAGTTAGCCTGCACTTGATTAAATCTTAGGCATGTTCCAAGTGTTGGTGGAGCATTGCCAGTCTTTGTGAATATCTTGCATTTGAAAAAACATCTTGTACCAGATGTAAATTTTCTATGCTTTGGAGTTGAGTGCAAATGTTTAGAGATTGTGGTGTGCTTGTATTTTCTGATGCTTGTATGACTAAAATTACCCAGACTACATCTGGATTGATGCTGGACTAAATGAAGTAGAGGATTGAGGCATAGATCTCCATACTGCAGTCCTTTCTGGAGCTTTGCACAGGTCTCAGTGCCTTAAATGGGGCTTCTGACAGCTGCTGAAATTCCTAACCTCCAACTGACTACTTGTCTTAAACACACAGCTAAACCCTGGGTTCCACTTTGACTTATTCCAATTGGCTCAGGTGAGGAAAAAGAGGCAGCAGCCGAGAAGGCTCTTCAAACATTGGTTATATTCAGATGTTCACCTTTGCTCCTTCTGATTTGGAAATTTTCCTTCCCAAAACCTCAGGGGTAGCAAAGTATGATCATCCCTGATTTTACACAGTTTGCAGTTTAGTAAGTCACTAGTTCAACTTTTGTGTGTGTGCTCTGAAGCACAGCGTAGAGCAGTGATGTCAGAAGGCAGTCTCTGAAAATAAAAAGGAATTAATAACAGATGAACAAACAACTGCTTGCTCTATCTTTTCCTGATATTTTGCATGCTATTTAGCTTGTGATTAAAGCAGCAATAATTTGCATCTCTAGGTCTGCTTATTGCTTCCAAACAAGTAGCCTTTTATTAGTTTTTTTGTTCGTGTTTTTTTGTCTGTTTATTGATTTATTTTTTGTAGTGTTGAAGCTTTTCATACGCTAAATAAAACTACAGGGAACCTTAGACCCAGGCATGTTAAGCTTTCCACAGATAGGACATTTGCTTTCAAAGTCAAATGCACTTTAAATTGTTGCTCAATATGAAATTGAAAGAGTAAATTTACCCAAACAGCATGACGCTTTCATATTTTTCCCCACGTTTTCTGGCCCTGAGAGACCAGTCTGCCCCTTTTCTTGCTTCCATGCCCTGTGACTTATCATAGAGCAAGGACAGCAGAGGTAATGTGGTTTCATGGTATGGCTATGGGGGAAAATGCCACCTTAATCCTGTGCTGGGTGTAAGGAGTCTGATTTTCATCTTGTGGTCCAGTGTAAATTGTGGTTAGCTTTGTCTGACCCAGCTGAACTGCTCTTCTCTGTATGAGGTCAGTAGCCCCCCAGTTTGCTCTGGGTTTCAATGCAGAAGGTAGAGCTTAGTGCTTCTGTGTGTCAGCTGGCCTGTTTAGAAATCCCCATTTCCTATCATGGCAAATGGAAATCTTATGAGATTCTCAAGACCCCTGTTATGGACTGCTGGCTTCACTAAGACTCCGTGGAAGTGAGCCAACAGGCTCTAAAGCAAGCATTGTTGGAGTTGAATGATCTCAACAAATTCTATTCATACCCCTGAATTAGAGGTGGATATGTCTTCACAAGGACCCAAGATCCTTTTGTGGCTTCTGGCAGTTCAGCTTGTGAAAATATGCATGGATCTCTGGTAACTGGAATGATAAAGGAAAAACAATTTGCATATCCTTATTGAATACAGAGACCAGCATTCATTTAGAAGACAAAGAAGCATAAACCTAGGTAATGAATGCAAATGAAAACTTGAAAAAGACAACATTAATTGGTAAATTTTAATTACAAAGTTGTATTATGACACAGTAGCCAGCTGTGGGTCTCACTTGGTTTTCTGTATTTAATAGTATTGTCTTTCATCCACACTGGGTTAAAGAAAACTGTTGGAGTTGATTTTTCTCAGACCTGCTATGTTGTCATGAAACTTGTATGGTCAGGCAGAAAAGCACCCGCAGAGTGAAAGGCAGGTCTGTGTCTGCAGTGTGGGCTGCAGGCACAGTGCTATAGCATGATTGGATAAATCTTCTCATTTATTTGTTGTTCTGTTCCTGTTTTCTTGTTTACCTTCATTTCATTTTTGTTTTCAGTTGACATGTGGTCAGTAGGGTGCATCATGGGAGAAATGATTAAAGGTGCTGTGTTGTTTCCTGGCACTGATCGTATCCTTCCTAGCAGCTATTTTGGCCTCAGTAGGTACTTCCAACACTTTCCCTTCCAGCCCCTTCCTGCTAGACTAGTGCTGACATATATCTGTACTGTACCTGAAGAGCTGGGTTAAGTCCCACTGCAAAATCCCTGCAAACCAATATGTCAACAAACCATTACTGCCTCTCAGCAAAAGCCTTAGGTGGAAACCACAGTAAGTATAGCATAAGGAGATGGAAAACAACATCCTACATGGCTCATCAGAATCGCTTTCTGCAGCCAGTGACCGCAGTTCTGTTGTTATAAATGTCTCTTTATTAATTTGGTGGTGGGCGGGAGGGGTGTGTTACATAAAAGAGGTTTCTTAAAGGTTGTAGCAGGATAGGCACAAGTCACTGTTTGCCTCAGGATGACATGTAAGAGGTTCTGCATTTCTGCATGTCAGATTAACTCAGACATGGTTCGTAGAAATGCTTTTTTTCTTTGTTTGGTTGCTCTGCAAGTGGTATTAAAGTAGAAAAGTAGGAAAAGGCTTCAGTTTGGACACTTCCCAAGACTAAGATTATCACTTTGTAGCAGTTTAATGACTCAGAAGCCTGGGTATTTCTTGAGGAACTGTTGTAGCAGACTTCAGTCTGTCGTCCTTTATTTAAGTAAATGTAGCCATTACGTGAAAACAGAATATATTCTTGAAGTGATTTATAGATAAGTGCATTAAATCAGTGGATAAGTGGACCAAGCAGACTAGATGTGCATGTTTTCCTTAGAGACCATTCTACATTCAAAACTGAGGCAGCCATATTCTTATTTTATTTAATGCTTTATTAAAACTTTGATGTGTACTTTTTTATTTATCAGATTGTGAAAATGTTTCTTATGCACAACAGCAACTGAGCACGCATGGTCTAACTCCAGTCATTCATGCTCCATAGGATTATGAAAATGAAAAAGGGAGATGGCCTATGCACAAGTTTCTCTCCTAATTTAAACTCTGTACTTAGAGGAGTTTCCAGGCATTATTCATTTTCATGTGACTTCCTCTGAATGTGTGTGCATGTACGCTTCTCTGTGTGTGCATACACATGTCAATTCAATCCAGCACTTCACTTTTGGCCTCATTCACACTTTAGAGGTTTCAATATTTTGATCAAAATGTGGAAAAAGTATTATCTGAAGAGCATTTAAAAAATGAATGTAGGCAGTTATATCATTATTATTTTCACAGCCTTGTCTAGTAAGATTCTAATTTGTGTTTTGTCCTAAATGCTGGGTGAGCATATGCGTATGAAATGAACAATACACTTTCCTTGTGTTTTCATGTGATCTGGAGCACATATCTTCTGCATATGTGATAGTGAACCTTTCTCTTCTGTGTGTTAATGCGAATCATTAGCACCTATTTGTGTTCTGGAAGATTAGGCTCAGGCTGTGGTTGTGTTTCCTGTGAATGTGGAGTGAGATATATTTATGTGTAGGGGTTTAGCATCCTTCAGTACTTGGAACTGGTTTTATGTTCATAGACTTACATTTTGTAAGGTATCATTTAAAGAAACCCCAAATAAATATAAAAAATAATTGAATATGTCTTAAATAGCACTTCAAAAGCTGCATACATGTTAAAAAAGAAATTTCACAAACCCTCTATAATTAAATCATTGTGTTCTGTCTATTATTGCAATAACTCCACAGAAATCATCATTACCAGCTGCTGATGCGTTTGGGATTGGTCTGTAATTGAGTTCATATTCTTCATTTGTATTTATAACACATTCCTGAACTTGCACTGTGTTTTGTGTACCACTCTTCTTTTCTTCTACTGTTCCATGAGTGTCTGTTCTGCAAACAGAGAACGATGCCGCTGCTTTCTTTCAGGCTGCTGAGCATCCCTCCTCAAAGCCACCTCTTCTCCAAATCCATCCCCCCACCCCTTCACTGCTGCTGAGCAGCCACCAGCCGGGGTTCAGCACTTCTGGCTCCCCTGCCCATCTGTGCAGCTGAAAACCAGTCAGAAAGCTGCTGAGACTGATGACCTGCTGGCATCTTCCTTACCCCTGCACAGAAAATGCTTAGCATTGCTGTGAGAAGGATTATTTCTTCAGATGAATTATGGACTATAAGCCCTAAGAGTTTGAGGGTAGCATTCTTAAGGATGTATTTAAGTGTAGGAGCAAATGTAATGAAATATCTGCTTCTTTAAGAAAGTTTCCTCTTTGACATAAAATTGGTGTAAAATGGGTTAAGACTGGCAGTGTACCAGAATCTGCTATCAGCAATTTTTTCTTAACAGGCAGTGCTTCATTTCACAACCACACTGTGATTTGAAGAGTATTTAATACTAATTTGTGTCAATTTTTATGCAGAAATAACTATGAAAAGCAGTTTTGAAGCTGAAAGACTGAATATTCATGAGAAATGCGCTGTCAGTCAGATATTTGACTGCAAAATTTACTCTTTGCCATTTTCCAGTGGTTAAGGAGTGTAGGTCATTTGATACTGTTACTGTTTACACAACTAAATGGTCCACTTAGCACACTTAAAAAATTCTGTAGCAAAATTCACAAGCAGAAAAGCAGAAAATGCCTCTAAGTGCAGAATGGAGTGCTTGGCTAGGCTGCAGCTCTGTTCCACTCCTGTAATCCATTTGAATTCACTGAAATCACTTGGGTGAAGCTGAGAACAGAACCCACCTCTTCTTTCTTAAACTCCCAATTGTGAAGGATGATTTGCAGTGTCCAAAATCATCATGATCTTTACTGATCCTTGAAATTTTACTGTTTCTCTACCATTTTTGGTACATGCATGTGATGCAGTTAATTGTGAGCTAAAGCTTTTTTTTTTTTTTTTAATTTCACATGAAACTTCTTTTCAAGGTTGACAGCAGTAGTTCTACTTTCAAAAAAAAAAAGCTATTATCATGAAGTTTGGATATGCCTGTGCCTCAAGCAAGGAGAAAATGGTGACATGGTACGTTATGTTGCCTCAGAAGCAACATGAAAAGCTGACTGTACCCGTGAGTTGACTCTTATTCTGTGTGTTCTTCTCAAGATTTTATGAGTGAGACTGTTACTCTTTTCTCATCACTGCATAAATGATCTGAAGGAGTTGAGAAGGTGCCTTAGTCCTCTGGTGAGCTGTGAAAGTGGTAGTTACACTTTTTTTTTCTTTTTAAACCGCTGAATGCATTTTGGGCAGACAAGGATGAATGTGCCTTTAAATACTGTAGCTGGGAAAGCTTAGGGAGACAAGTATGTATTCAGTACAGAGATGTGAGGTTAGCATGATGTCAGCTTCTCTTGGTATAAAACCACAGATATCTGCAAAAGGTGTCCCTTACACATCCTTATTCTGCAACTGCAGTCATGCTGTGCAGATCGTAGAGACTCGGGGATAAGGCTTTTATGCACAGTTTTATGATTCATTTAGGAGGTATTTAATAATACTTATGCATTACCTGCCTCTAGGCTGGGTACATCTTCATCGTGCATCCAGCTGTACGTGTTACAAAGGCAGAAGTGCATCACCACAGAGGGTTCTAGAAGGCTAGAAACAGACAGGAATACTACGAGTAGATACCGCAATAGTGAGATGTTCATGTTTTGTCATGCTTGGGGATTGCCAGATCTTGTGCTGCATGGAAAATATCCTTAAAGATATGCCAGCTCTGTTGTGCTCCCTTGTCCTTGAGGGCTGCTTCCTAGGGGCCCAATTGACTATTTCTTGGAGAACTGGAAGTTTGTTTTCCAAAAATTCAGGGTCCTGACTTTACTCTTGGCCTGATCCATATCCTTCAGGACTGCAAGTTCCACCAGTGCGTGATCACTGCAGCCCAGGCCGCCTTCACTGGACTTCAGTGGTGTATTGGCACTACTGGGTTAGCAGTTGGATTTGATAATCCTAAATGCCTTTTCCAACCTAAAAAAAAATCTATGATTCTATGAAATTTCTCTTAAAAGTCATTAGGAATCAGTCTTACCAGAGCTCTTTTGAAATTTTCAGCCAGTGCCAGGTGCAGCAGCAGATGTGTTTGTAGAGGAAGTTCTCCAGCCATCAACAGATTTGATGAGCTGCTGAATAAATACTGGGCAGAACTTCAAAATCATATTATGGAATTCAGAAGATAAACAGGGCTCAGGAAGGGCAACTAAATTTCAGAAGACAGCCAAGATCATTAAAGATTCTCACAGTTAGGGTCAAAACTTACTCCTTCAGACCTTGTGTTGAGACCAGTACTCAGAAATTCAAGAGTATGACCAGTGTGAAATGAAGAAAATAGACAGAAATACTGTAAGCCATCAGCATCCTTGAAGAACTTTTTTTAATCTATACTGATGACCATTTCATTTCAACAAAAACAAAATATTTTTTTTCGATAGTCTGAAACACTAGTTGCTCAGATTTTAATAGGCTCTTTTCAAGCATAGAGGTAAAAACTTCACCTCAAATTGAACTGAATTACTGGTGAAATGCAATGTAGCAAAATTTAGGTAGTTTCTGAAAACACTTTTAAGTATACATATTTTGCCTAATAACTTTTTCTTGGGTTCCACAAGCAAATGCTGCTGTACTGAGTCAGAATGATCTACAAAGAACTATTAGATGATGCATTGTAGCTGGTCTAGCTGTATATGTACACAAGTCATTATAGCATTGACTACTCCTTTTAGAGGTGGGTTTATACTTTCTAGGATGAGTGGAAAGTTATTTTTGTGGGCACCAGAGAAGATCTCAATAGCTGTCAATAGCAGCTTTCTCTGCTTTATGCTGAAGGTGCAAAGCCTGTTCTGACAACATAAGAAGAGAATAGATTATTGGAAACTGTTTTAGCAACCTTTTAAAAACAACTTTCTTGGCACATTTTCTTTGTCAAGAAATCAGAACTGATGAGAAATGACACAGAAACTGCAGAAATTTTGCATGACAGTCTAATGTAGTCTTACCTGGTAGAACTAGTACAGATTTCTCGGTTACAACAGTAAGTGAAATAGTATTTTGTATTTTTCAGTGTACTATTCACATTAAAAATCATAAACTTCTGAAGACAAGCAGCTTTGTGTATTTGCACAATAAAATGATTCTGCTTTAAATTTGAGATGAGAATGATACTCTGTTTGAAAAGTAATTTTTTTGGTGTGTTTTTTTTTATTAAGTATCCATTCTCAATGGGCAGTGATTATATTCTGAAACAGAGATCTCATGGAGAAACCACCAAAATAAAATGAGTGCCCATGCTGAGGAAAACCACTCCCAATTCTTGTACAGCACTATTAAATGGACAAGAGATGGTCCATTGTCTACCTAATTACTTCCAGTACAGCAGCAGAACTCTGCTAGAAAGGGTTGTACTAAATACAAATTGTTTGAACGGAGCCCGTTAGCCCTGTAAGGCAATCCACCTACGTCCTGAGGACCTCACTGCCACTGTCCAAGCTCGCTTGGCCCTGGCAGATGAACCTTAGGATTAAATAAAGGGTGGGCTCAGTTCTGCGCGCACTGTGTCCCACCTAAAATAAATCCAATGCGCAGGCTGGAAGGCGTACAAAGACCTTCCACAGATCTTCGTTCGCGAAGTCTGGCCATTATTATATTATAGCAGCGTATAATTTTATCTTTGAAAAACTACCATCTGTATGCAAAAATAAGGAAAATGAGAACACACTTGCTCATATCCAGTAATGTAAATCAGTTCATGCATTTTCAAGGAAGTATGCTATAGAGGAGATAGCTTTCAAGACCAAATGCTGTGCAGCCACGTTTTCAGTCACTTTCCTAGAAGAATAGTTTGAGATCTATAGAAGATGCCACATTTTATAAATCCTGCATATGTAGAAATGCTGAAGCAAGTCCTCGTGGGATAGGTACGTGTTTATTCTTCATCTGAAATGGTCTTAATATGTTTTCCTATTACAGGAAGTTATCTTTTTGACAAGTGACCTGAATATATTCAACTGACCTTGAATATATTTTCACATGAAGCTTTTTTAGTTTCCTCTTTATTTAGCCTTTTCTCTTTGCTGATTTCCACCCTTTGAGTAATATGTATTACTTTTGCTTCTTGGAAGTCAGAGGAAATGTGGAGATAGAACTAATGTAAAAGACTGGGAGAGTGAGACTGAGCTGAAGGTTGCTAGAGTTGACTCAGCTGATATAGACTGATAAACAGATGAATATATAGAAAGATGTATCCAGTTGAGTATTCTTGCAGAACTTCAAGGCCAACATTTGTCTTTCATTAAACACTGTGAAATTGAGTAATCATGAACTGTAAGAAAAACTTGTTCAGAAAGGGCGAAAGGAGCTTTTGAATAATTACACAGATGAAAACACAGAATGGTTCTCTTTTCTCATGACTGAGAAATAGGAGCAACCCCACAGTTTCCAGGAACTTTTTGACTGTGCTTTGTGCTTGAGGAGTCCAGTTCTTGATTTCATATCCAAATTGTTGCAGGTACACCTGAGATACAAAAGCAAACTGTGTTCCTGGAAGCACTGATCAAACTCATATCAACTTCATTAACAACAACAACAGAAACATTTATTCTTGGATTCTGCTGCATCACTCAGATCCTGCTTCCTATACAGACTCCTATGAGGCTCTTATAAACACTGGTAATATTGGAACACTTGTAGACTGTAACACTTGTGGATGCCCCATTCCTGGAAGTGTTCAAGGCCAGGTTGCATGGGGCTCTGAGCAGCCTGGCCTAGTGGAAGGTGTCCCTGCCCATGGCAGGGGTGTCGGAACTAGATCATCTTTAAGGTCCCTTCCAACCTAAGACGTTGTATGATTCTGTGATTTGCTTGCTGCTGTGTAAGCACAGATGGTCAGTAACAGAATGAAATGCCAGCTAAAAACAATACTATTTGAAAATTTTAGTCAGGGTGTTGTCATACATATGCACCCAAAAAGTTAATGACAGCTGCACAACCAATACCACTATTTTCTAACTTCTGAAGGATCAGTGGTAGTCTTCTGAAGTCATTTTATTTGTGCTACATGTTATTTTTGTTATCACCACGTATTCTATTATAGAATATAATAGCAACTACTATTCTAATTGCACAGTATTTTCTGTTGCAGTGTGATTTTTACAAATGCCACATTCTTCTCAAAGTGTTCACACAGAAAATGCTCTCTCTACATTTACTGTCTTGTCACATGGTAGCATTTGTAAGTGTAAATGTAAAATTTCTGTAAATTGTGTTGAGATAAGTATGTAAATTGAGGGACTGTGAAAAAAAATATGAATGTGACACTGATGTCTCCCACAGCGAAACTAGTTAGTTTGGTTTTTTAACAGCCTTATTTTAAAAAGAAAGGTCCAATTAAAAAAAAATATATTAAGCTATCAGGTTTGCAGTTGGTGCCACAATTTGGTCTTGGGGAGGGAAATATACAGAACTGTTTGTAGCAATTTTTCTAATTTTGTTGAGTTAGTGGCATCAAAAAATTGCCTGAAGCAGTGCAGTTCTTGTTCTTGTTGGTGGAATGTGCAGATTTAAGAAGAAAACTATTAGAAATGTGATTCCCTCAAGATTTTGAGATTGAAAAGAGATGAACTGTCTGTTTGTTACAAAGGAAACGCCCCGTGTCAGTTTTGGTTTTGTTATGCCTACCTTAAAAAAAGCAAGATTTGACATGCCCTAGTTCTAACTATCTCCAGAAGCAGCACGTTTAGCCAGAAAGAGTAAATCCTGCTCCCGTGGAGTAAAACTTGTGCAGATGTGCTGATTAATAGATGAAGAAAGTGCAGTCCAGTCTGCTGGCCAGGGAAGCATGGTTCCTCACCATCACCACCACCACCAGCATAATTCCAAAAGCTCTGTTATAAGCTGGTATTTTTACAAAATTTCTTGTGTTTTCCATGTCACAGTCCATAGATACTGCTTGAGGAAGATTTTAAAAACAGCCTCCATTTTCAGAAGAAGCAAATGATTCCATTAAGTTATTTGTATTACAATACAACTAAAATATCCTACTGCAAACATCAACCCTTCATGCAGAACCTTGCTGTTGAACATAACCAAATACAATCCTTCACTCAAAAAAACCCCTTATGATTTAAAAGGATGTAACATGAGAAGGGAAAAGAAAAATCACTGTTATTCAGAGGCTAGGCGGTTTAGGTACAAAGACAATAATTTGCTGTTTAAATTTCATTTTTTAAATAACAAGCTATTACTTTGTACCCTGTAGAAATGCTTTTAATATGTTCTGATGGGGACCAAGAAGTATTGCAAATTTTCACTTGTAGCCGAGCTCCATTACCTTATAGTTGTCTGGAAATTTGCAGAAATATTATTTATCTGAACTTTGCAGTCCAACTAAGTGAACAAAACGCTGGTCCTTAATTCACACTTTTGAAATACATTTCACCAATGCGCACAGAAACATAAATACTGGTAAACTTTCAGCTGGTACCTCTAAATAGATGACTTTACTGTGGAATCTGATTTTTCCAATTAGACACTTCCTTGTTAATTCAAAATATTATTTTCCCTTTAGAAATGTTATGCCTTTGCCTTAGAAAAATATGTCTCTTAATCTGCAGTTCAGCTTCTGGTTATTTTCCAGGTAAATAATCGAGTATTTAGAAAGCAAAGGAAGAACAATCCTTAGGACAGTATAAGAGTGCAAAGAGAAAAGGTGGTTGGTGAGCTTGGGGCAACCTGAGGCCTCAATGATAAATCTTCATTCAAAAGATACACATTTCAGAAATGTTTTCTTAAATTTTTGCAGTAGCTCTGTATGGCCACCTTAGTGTTAGTAAAAATGGTACAGTGCTAGTGCCAGAGGCAGGCTAATAAATCCAGGTTAGATCCCCTCTTCAGTCTTAAATCATCCAGATGCTCTTCTGAATAGTTGACACATTTTCTGTGATTCTGCTTGGGGCAAGGGACAGCTGAGGTGATTCAAATAGCTTTAAAGTAGACATTTCACCATTTCCCAGAGCTTGGGGTTGTAATTATTTCCAACTTTTCAGTCTGTCCAACATTTGTTTAATTTCAAGGGGAAAAACAGAATCTTCTGTTTTTCTTCTATAATTTTTTTTCACTCAAATACAAGTTAATTTTTTTTTGACCTGGGAAATTTCTGTCAAAGTTATATAATCACTAACTTGTAGTTACCATTTTTTCAATTGATGTGCAAATAACATCTATAGTTACAATCTCTCACTGGTTAATGTAACCTACAGTAGATTTTGATTCACAGTCACTGTGACAGTTCTATATATTCTGTAGATATTTTTTTCATTTGTTTCCTGCAGAATTGCTGAAGCTAATTCTGACTGCCAGCTAGAGAAAACTGCTTATCTTTGCTTCAATAGGTGGACCTCAGATTTTTTTAAGACTTTCCTTTTTTTTTTAATCTTGTACCATGATGAGTACAACTTCTCATCGTTGGGTTCACCACATATGCATCACAAACGGTAGAAATGTTATAGTGAAATGGAGCTGGACCACTATTTGGCAAGGATGTTATTACATGTATTGGATTATGTATTGGATCTCAGAATATAATCCAGTGATAGTAAAGTCTAAGCAATTGGAGAAGCATTACTAGAGAGAAAATCTATGTGTCCATCTGACTAAAAAATTGTCTGTCTCTTCCTGCTTTTGCTAGGCATGGTTTTGTTATTGCTATTAATAGGACCAAAACAAGGCCTGAGTGCTCTATCATGTCAATCTGTGTGTGTGTGTGTGTGTATGTACAAATATATATAAAAACCAAATGAATGTATTCTATTGAAGGGTTTGGCAGTATATGAGCAATATAAGTCAGAAATAATACAGTAAAGAAGCATGATTATTCATTCAGATCATTCAGTTGCTCAAAACCAACCCCTTAAGTTGCTGTGACATAAAGCCTGACCTTTTGGCTCCTGGTACAAGCCAGGGCTGCAAAATCTCCAGTGCTGTCCTGCAAAACAAGTCCAGTCAAGGAGTGGAATATGGTGGCTCTGCCAGCTTCCCTTGGCTTTGGCTCTTGTTTTTGCACTGATGACACCCTCTCTTAAAATCTTCCAGTTGTGGGTGGTAGTTCACTTGTCTGTTGTTTCTCAGTGAGAGCCTTTCTGTCAGCTTAGAAGAAATGTGGGTGTTGGCACTGGGCCATTGTCTTAAGGGTTTTCCTTCTTCCCTCTCCATCACTGTTGTCAGTGGTTCCTACCATGTAGGTCCTATTTTGGGAGATTGTACTCTTTTTCTCTTATTACTCATGTCTAGAGCATCTTATTACATCTTCCCTCTCAACATGTCCAAGTCCCATGACTTTTCTATTTTTTTTTTGCCTTCTTGAAATGCCTGAGCAATGGTTAACCTGCTCTGTACAAGTGTAAGCTTCTGATGACTGCTTTGAATCAAGTCCTGTATTTGGCCCTCACTGTTTATCAAATGGCCTTCAATCAATCTGCACAAGTAATGCTCACAGTGATGATTTTATAGCTCGGCTTTCTCACCCATTTAGCTTCTCTTGGCATAACTAACAACATCTGTGTTTCTGTATTCTCTGTTCTTTTCTGCAAAGCATTTACACGCTCTGTATTCTGAAGTTGCTCAGAAGGACCTGCTTCTGAAATAGTCCACCCAGCAGTCATTGAGGTGTTTTAACTTGAATACAAGTTTAAAATGTCAAACCACTTTATTTTCTAATAAAATGTTTAATTAAATATTCTTTTGAATATTGAGCAGCTGTAGTCTTGGATAACTTTAGTGTTGTTGCAATTCTTTGGTTTTCTGTTGAGAAAAACATATTTTTCATGGAAACACAAGTTAAACTACATACAACCTATTCAGTGTGTGTGTGTGAGGGGATTTGCTACATAAATCTTTGCTTTAGTTTAAAAAATAACAGTTATTCAGAAAAATCTTTACAAACCACTGCTGTTTCTAGCAACCTTTTTCATTTGAAAATAATACCATTCAAAACACTCTTTTGGAATTCTTAAAGCACATGATTAAATAATTTTCATTCCTTTAAACACTTAATAAACCTGAAATTTTTAAATTAATTATTTGATTTTTGTTCAAATAGGATAGTTCAGGGGAACCCATATTAAGCCTGTCTTTACTTTTCAAAGTATGTGAAAAAACAGTTTCCGTTTCCCTAAAATAAAATACTTTTTTTTAAAATCTGAAATTGCTACTGCAACCAAGAGCTGGATTTTACTTAACTTTATTTTTTTGTCTTGTTATCTTCATTCTGTTGCTCTGATTTCTCTCCTAGTTTGTGAGGAACTGTCTTTAGTATTTACAAGACTTCCCACTTATGACATTTGTGACAATAATAACTTAGAAGAATAATTTTTTTAAAAAAAATCTCTGTGCTGAAATGCTTTGAATGTCTGTATTTTAAAAGTCTTTTCTTTCCAATATGTTCATAACCAAACTTCCTTAATCATATTTCTTAGCATCAATGTACTCATGGCTGTGCATGTACTCTTTCTTTTTTCCCATGTTGTCATCAGACTCTTAGCTCTGTGAAATAGGCAGTGTGATGTAGAGATGGTACTGGCAATTTGCGCTTTTTTTTTTTTTTTGGCACAGTAAGTCTTGTTCTGAACATGGCTGGAAGACCTACATAACTCCTGTCAGATGCCTAGTTGTCATTACAAGAAAACTAAAAAATCAACACCAGAACAACAAAAAAGCTCAATACAAAATGCCTGTAATACAATTTCTTTTTAAGCATTAGAGCCTGTTTCTTATTAGTCAGTATCAGTCTAACAATGTAGGTTAGACTGTTTTCAGTTAAAGAAAAACATCTGCCTACACCTGCACATCATTTGTCTACAGAAAATAAGTCCCAGTGTGTTCTTATCCAACAAAATTTTTGAGGTGTTGCTGGTTGGCTGGTATCAGAAAAATTAGCACCAGTGAAGTCATTGGGGAGAGTAAATATACAGGTGTGAAGCAGACAAGCTGGAAGTGACTTTTGTCTCGTGCAGAACTTCTTTAGCCCAGGTGGGTCTCACTCTCTACAGACTGAACAGAAAGGACAGGTGCACATGTTGTTCTTCCTTGCTGCGCCTGTGCGGTCGGCGTGACACAGTGGCAATTACCTGCACGTAAAAAAAGAGGGTGTAAGTCATGTTTTGCTGTGGTGGTGGTCTTAGGGTTGCACAGTGCCCTTGAGTAAGTATAGTTGTGCAAGAGAGTTTTCCCCTTTGCAGGCTATAGGACCTGGAGGCATAGTGAGAACAAAGGGTAATGACTGTAAAGATGTTATGAAGAGAGCTAAACACCTCTGAGGATTCTCAGAGAACACAAGCAGAAATGTCAGGAGACTACACTGGGGTTTGCATTTTGTTTCCCTTAACTACTGGTGTTCAGATATTGATCAGTGGAATAAAGTTATTGAGCAACTGGGAACACCCTGTCCAGAATTCATGAAGAAGCTGCAGCCGACGGTACGGAACTATGTTGAGAACAGACCCAAGTATGCTGGCCTCACTTTCCCCAAACTTTTTCCAGACTCTCTCTTCCCAGCTGACTCGGAACACAACAAACTCAAAGGTATGTCTGAAAAGGGACGTGGTTCACATGCAGCAGCAGTGAAGGATTTTTCCAATTTTTCTTCTCTCTGGTTGAACTCCCATTTAAAGCAGTTAATTGCAGAGACAAATGACTGCATGGGTTTTGTTCAGCTGAGAAGCTTTTGGAAATGATTTTTGCAGATCCTGGTGCTTGGGCAGCCAAAGGAACTTAATCACTGATGCATTGAGCATATCCCCATGGTGTTCTGTGTGATGATTCTGTAACATGAGGAACTGAGATGTTCCTTTACTCTTATTTTTGAACTTATAATACAAAGGAGCAGTAGAACTTCTATTGGAAGATCTCAGCAGTTGAACTATTTTGTTTTAGGCGAAAAATAGCAGTTCAGCCAGATGCCTGCCCCATAGCTCTACCTTTACTAGAAAACAGAGAGATATTAGTAACATTAGCCAAAATGATGTAGCTGAGCTTTAATATCCACTATGGGTGGATTTTTTCTTTTGAACAAATGCTGTGGGTCAGTTAGCGTGTGTGAACAGGAAAACTTTACTGAATTACAGTGTGACTACATATGTCCTGTATAAGAAAAGTTGCAATGATTTTAATCTTATATTGAAGTAGTTTTTAATTGAACAGGGCATGGACCTTCAATTAGAAAGAGTGATTAATGTGTGTTTAGTGTAGAAAGGATTTCTCATCACAGCTCTGGACCCCCTGCAAACTTGTGCTATGTATCAGTTATGCACCACTCGGGTACTTGGAGCCACTTCCTACAGTGGCACGTAGCGGTTTTCAATTGCTTGTGATTTGCATGTCATTACACAGCCCAGAATTTTCTTCCAATTAACAGCTATTTCATAGCCAAGCTGCTGTCTTGGCTCTGGGAGCAAAGTGAAAGGTCTGAGCGGATGCTTTTGGATACACAGAATTTCATACTCCTCCTACAACACAATTGAATAATGGAATTTTTCTGGGTTTGCAGTTAATGAATAGAAATGACTGTCAAACAGTGCTGTTATCTTTTGGATACAGGAAGTACATACATTTAGGCATAATGGATGCCAGTTTTTAAGATACAGTCACAGAACAAGAAACAGTACATTAGGAAAAAAACCCTGCTTGTGCAGCATTGTATCATCCCATGCCCTGCCCAAATATGTCATCATAATGTAATGTTAGTGGTTTAATTAGATCTTACTTTTAATCACCCATGTGGGATTTTTGCACTTACTGCTCTTTGCATTTTTTTAAATTTCACTGTCTTTTTCATTTACACAACAAACAATTTTGAACATTAGAAGAATAATAACACATGGATCATAATAAGAGAAATAGATGTTGTTATAATTTTTTTACATGGGGTTAAGTGGTATTGTATTTGTTACAAACTCCAGATAGTAAAAAAAAAAATATGAGTAATACAAAGATGAGTTTGTGGCCTGACAGGCCACATGTGTAGATCCATGCATCTATGCATAGATATATATACACACACACGCACATATATATATATATCTGTAGTGGAGGAGGATGTGTCCCACTGATTTAAACTTTGTTGTGCAGGACAAACAAGAGTTAAGCATTTCCAAGGCACTTCCTTACCACTATGTGTTGATCCAAGGCTACAGATTTGAAGTTATTGCTTCTAATGGAGTACCCTGAGATCAGCCTAGTACCCATACTTCTTTAAAGGATGTAATTTTAATGGATGAAAAAAGCTAGATGAAAAATTTTAAAACATGCAGAGAAGTTTGCATTTTTCTGAGCCAGTGTAAGAGTACCTGTAAGTTTCAGGCTTCAATTTGGTAATGCCATGATTTTAGACTTCATTATGTGAACTTTGGTTCTCTGATCCTGGTAATAATCACAAATACATCAAGACATTTTTCTTATTCAGCCTTCTACATGGAATGTGCCTACATGTAAAATCTCATGGAAGTTTGTTAGGGAATTTACGATGCAGAGCCCTGGTGTTGGCACCTTCCTAAAGAATCCAACCTGAAATTATTACTGAAGAACACTTGTTGTAAGAAGGCAAGGGTCCAGAAGTACATACAAACAAGTCTCTAAAAGGGTTGTGGCACTGTTATTTTCCTAACCCAATTAACCCTCCTCTGGAGGCAGTGATTGCTTTGTACTAACACTGTGTTTCTCTGATTTCGTTGTTCTAGCCAGCCAAGCCAGGGACCTTTTATCAAAGATGCTGGTCATTGATCCGGCCAAGAGAATATCAGTAGATGAAGCCTTACAGCATCCATACATTAATGTTTGGTATGACCCAGCAGAAGTGGAGGCGGTAAGTGAGGCGGGACTCTCTACTTCAGACTGCTAAATGCAAATGTGATTCATAGATTCCTGCTGCTTTACAGCAGCATGATAATGAGCATGCTATAAAGAAATGATGTTGTGACTGTGGTGATCTTGGGGTTTATGTGAAATGAGATCTGTAGGGACAGGATATCTTTCTTTATTAGATTAACTGATAATAAATGGGAGAAGCAAAAACTCTTCAAGCATATGAAGCCATTTCCTGCTTTCTTCTGAACTCAGTATCTCATCTGTTTTTTATAGCTATAGAACTCAATCTGGCAGAAGAGACTACCTTTCTCTCTAAACCCTTCCTTGGGGAAAATAGCAAAGATCACTTCCTATGTTTGTGTTCAGGGATTTATGTGGAGAGGAGGAGAATGAAAGAAAACAATACAAAATCCTGAAGTCAGCATTGAGAAAATTCTTAGCAGACATAAATTCTTCCTTAAAATGAAGCAAGGGCTCATGTATTTTCCTGGGCTACAGTTCAAAGTACAGTATCATGTACATTGTATGCAAACAGAAATGGAATTTTTCTGATAACCCTGTCATGCTCTAGACACCTCTCTGTACACCTTAGTGAGGCTGGTGTTGACGGGAATAAGTGCAATCTGTCAGCACATCAGTGACGTGGTATAACAGGTAAAGGTATAAATACAGAGAGGTGCTCTATAATAGTGTGCATGAAATGTAGGAAAACAGAGCTCAGTATTTCAACAGATCTAGAAATCTTAACCACAATAGGAAATTAAGACCTTGCAAAATTAAATCACTGCTGTTTAGTGATGTGTTCCAGTTCAGTCTGTGTTCTTGGAAGTGCAGTACGGTTCAAAAGTAAACAGAATGCACAAACCCTCCTCAAATTTCAAGCACATGGGATTTTTGCAGAGGCTGTTGTTTAGCAGTGCTTTATGGGATTTGGTTCTGCTACTTAGAGAACCTTCAGTTTGTGTGTCCTCTTTATTCTTCTTCAAGAAAAAAGTTTATAAATCTAAAGAGTAAACATTTGATACCCTGCAATATTATGCCTCGGTATGTGTGTTTTATTTTGGAAGATCTCATTTCATTGCCAGATACTTTTATTGTATTTCTTAACTCAGTTTTATGAATTAGTCTTGACGTCAGAATTAGTCAGAGCTCAGAATTGGCTCCCTCTATAGGTATGCTTTGTCTGTGAATTTAACTTCTTATGCAGAACAGGAAGTCAATTTGGGTACAGTAGATATCTTGTTGTAAGATTTGCCCAGTCTCCAAATGTATACTTTTTTATATGCTTCAGATTGAAGTAGAGGTTGAACTTTTCCCTGCATTCATTGCATTTATTGCAGTTAATAACTATAGAAAATCAAACTGTCATTGCTTCCATATACCTCAAAGAACAGAGGACATCATATGAGGAAGGAACAGTGCCTTAAAATGTTCAACTTCAAGTGTTGTTCTAGTTATTTGTAGTTTGTATCTTTGTCTAAATTGCTTCTTTTTCGATAACCCTCTGTTCTCCTTGCCCACCCGGTTCTTTGCACAGTTATTGTGTAGCTAATATGAGCTCAGCAAGAGCATCCCCAGCTGCTTTCTCTGTCTCAGCTTCAAAGTTTTCTCTTCCTAAACGTGCTGTGTCTTGTCAATAACATACTTTAGAATCATACCAATACTTTCGTCATACTTTGACAGTGAAGTGTTATTGAATTACTTTGTCACCAATCCCTCTGTGGTACAGAGACCCTTCTTCTTTTGGGATCATAGCAGGTCAAAAACCAGGAAGGTTCAGGTTATGTGCAGTGTCTAAACAGAAGAACATGGGATTAATATTCGATGCATCTTGTCAGAGTGCTGGGAATTCACTTAGTGCTCCTTATTTTGCCAGTCTCATTTTTGGAGGGAAAGTTAAATTGGAAGACTTTCTTTTCACAAGTAACAGTTTATTAAATTATAAATATCCATCTGTTCACGCTGACACACCTTCAGTGGTTAGCTATGAATCATTTACTAATTATTTTCTGGAGAAAACTTAACTCAGTTGGATTTTCTTTGCCTCTTGATTCAGCTGTTGAAGTGCTGTCAGTCAGTGTTTTCCATCAGTGTTGTCTCCATGATGGAATAAGTTTCTCAAACAGATTCGTGGGACATTAGTGGCTTTCTGTTCTTCCTCAAAAGAGTGTCCTGAGGTTCTGGGATTGCTACTAACTGGCAGTGTCTCTACAAGGAGTAGATGTTGTTACAGTGGAAAGAAACCTTTACTTGTGCATTCATGCTTTTGGTCACTCTTATTGTGCTTAACTGCCTTACTGTTTTTCCTGGTTACCCCACTGGGATTTAGAAGCCTGCAGTGACTTACACCTGCCCATGTTCACTGAACTTTTTGTTTTTATTGTAGCACTTAATAAGTACTTTTATACAGAGTGAAGTGTTTCATCATGCAGCTAAATGTTTGGTAGAGGGATGGTTTGGGGTTTTTTTAAGTTTTCCTCCCATATTGTAACATGAGGCAGGATTCTCTCCACTGTCAATAACCCTATACAGTAGGGATAACACAGAAATTAGGATACAGAGGTATTAAATAAGATGACATTTTCAATCAGTGTAGTATTGGGGAGGGGGGAATTAGTTAACTCCACCTGTCTAGTTAAATTATTCCTTTTCCCCAGTAAATGGCTTCATCAAAAGCAGCCAGCCATCTGTTTTATACTGTCCACTTCATTCAGAGGCCTAGGAGGACAGGTAACTGAAAGCATTTATTTTGACAGGACTTTTGAAGTGAGCTGTTGCAATGTCATTAAATGTCAGTGTGTGCTGGACTAGACAGTGAAGAGCACTGAAGTCAGCTCGGGGAATAAGCAGCGAATTTGGTGTCAAAGTTTAACCTGGAGGTAACAACCCTCCATGTCTGCCCAGATTTACAGCGTTATAAATGTGAGGCAAACAGATTAAATAGCCCTGTCCAGACTAGTGAGACAGTTACAGTCCCTTTTTATAAGTCTATTAAAAGTTTATGGTCTTTCAGAGACTGTGGGGGCAATAAAACTATTATGTCTCCTAATGGGCAAACACTGTGCACAAATGGGAAGTGGTAGGAATGCAATAGCCTTTTCCCTGCGATGTGTAACAGCATTAAACTCTTCTGGTTGGCCTTAAATGCCATGTTATGATTCCCTGATACAGGGAGGAAGACAATATGTTATTAGATGTGGGACTTGCTATTCACTCGTAGCAGGCTACACAAACAGTGCTGTGACTCTTCCACAGACTTCTGCATAAAAACAAACCACGTCCAAAGCCCTGGGTGGCTCTGAAGCAGTCATCATATTGACATTCAGAACCCTTGCACAGTTTTTAAGCTTACCTGTGGACTGAGTGGGTAAGCTAGATTTTGGTTTTAGAGGAAACTCTTATGTCTGACATACATAGTTGGCCAGCTTCTTTTGAGCACACTCAGCCTCCTGCTGTATCTTTGATAATACAGTCACAGTGTTAGGTTCTCCAGAGCACACATCATTGATCTGCTGTTATTTTGAAGAGTGTTACAGTTAAGATAATTTCTGTATTCAACCAAGTAAAATATCTGTTTTAAAAAATATGAAAATACATAGATAATGTTTGTTTATGATTCTGTGGAATTCCCAAGATTTTAGGAACTGTTGAAACCTGTTGTCAGTCTTCACACCTAATTTATATGTAGGAAAAACAGTTCAAAGGGCAAAAGTATTATTTACTAATATTACCCAGGGAATCTATTGAAAAATCAGAATAGGAACATATAAACCTTACTTCTGTTAAAAGAGTCCTGCTTCCTGGGCATTACATGCAGAAACCATCTCAGATCCACTTTTGGACAGACATTATACTTATTACTTTTGTGTTATGATGTTTACTTATTATAACAGCATTTGTGCCATTATCATGAATAAATGACACACACGATACCTTTTCTCCCTCAAATTGCTTTTGTTCTATTTTTAGGAAAGAAGTCTCCAGTGTCTCTTGTCTCTACTTGTAGGTAGTTTACTGTAGGTCATCTCAGTATCTCCCTGATGACACATTAACTTCTCTGTTTTCCTGTCTGAAAATGCTGTGCTTGAGACAATGTTTTAATTTATGCCCCTGCCTTTTTTTTGAAGTTACTATACATTCTTACTCTTTATTGCAATGATCTTTGAATAAATCCCAAGTCTGATATTTAATTTTTCATATCTCCGCTAATGTTTTTGTGATGCTGTCTGTATGCAGGTCACTGGCTTTTTATCTCAAAATGTTCAAATCGTGAACAGAATGGATTCCTAGATACCTGCTTTAGCATAGTAAAGAAGTTCTTCTTCCATTGTTATTGACGTATTTGAAGAAATCCTTCTTGTTTTCCTTAACCAGATCCTTAGCTAGATTTATTTCCAAATAGGCCTTGGTCTTCCTTGTTGCATTTCTGCATATTCTGACAACATCCCTATATTCATTCCAAGTGGTCTGTCGCTGCTTCCACCTCATGTATCTCTTGCTTATCTCTGAGTTTTGACAGGAGTTCCTTGTTGAAAATACTCAAATAGCTGGCTGATATCATCATAAGGCCTCTCTGGAATCTGGAGAGGTCCTAGTTGACTGGCAACTGGCTAATGTCACAATTTTCAAGAAGGGTAGGAATGTGGATCTCAGAAACTACAGGCCTGTCAGTCTCACTTCAGAAACTGGTAAAATCATGGAGATTATTCTGGGGCATACTGAAAAACACCTTAAGGACAATGCAGTTGTTGGTCACAGCCAGCATGGCTTCATGAGGCGAAAGTCCTGTTTGTCAAACCTACTTTCCTTTTATGACCCTTTAACCTACCTAGTTGATCAAAGGAATCCAGAGGATGTAATGTTTTTGGATTTCAGTAATGCTTTTGAGATTGTCTGTCACTGTATCCTTCTGGACAAAACACAGCACAGCTGGAAAAACACCTCGGGCAATGGGTGAGCAGTCGGCTCATGGGTTGGGCACAAAGGGTAATAGTCAGTAGTAGGGTGTCATCAGCCTGGTGACCTGTCACTAGTGGGGTTCCGCACTGAGGAGCAGCCAAGGTCACTTGGCTTGTTCAACCTGGAGAAGTGGAAACTGAGGGGAGACCTCATATGACTATCTACCACTTCCTCATGTGAGTAAGAGGAGGGGAAGGCACAGATCTCTTCTTTCTGGTGACAGGACCTGAGGGAAGGGCCTGAAGTTGTGGGGGGCGAGGTTTAGGTTGGATATTAGAAAAAGGCTTTTCACCTTCCAGAGTTCAAGAAGAATTTGGACAATGCTCTCAGGCTCATGCTGTGACTCTTGGGGATGGTCCTGTGCAGGGCCAGGAGTTGGACATTGATGATCCTTGTAGGTCCCTTCCGACTCAGGATATTCTGATTTTATGGTCTTCCTCATTGCTCTGGTTCTTCCTCACAGGATACTGAACTCCACAGTCTCATGATCACTATATCCAAGGCTGCCCCCAACCTTCACATCTCCAACCAGGCCTTGTTAGTTTGTTAGTATGAGGTCCAGCAGAATACTTGTGCTCTTGTTCTCTAGGATTGCACTGGCTTGAGCTGCCTGGTCTCCAGTCTAATTCCTTTCGTATTCTTAGCATTAAAAATAATTTTGAATGGGAGAGATACCCACTTATCTGTAGCAAAGTGACATTCTTACACAAGATAACGGCTGCTTTATATTCCTCCCCTTGGTTTTTCAAATATAGTATTTCATAAAAAGTTAACCAAGTACTGTTTGGCCAAAAATATTTACCTGCACATTTCTGGAAAATGCTATCTTAGAATAATTTTTTCAGTTTAAGTCCTAAACAATTGCCCCTAATCTTGCACATTTTTTCTTCACCTTTAAATTATTTCATTTTGGAAACTTTTGAGAACATATGTAATCTCATATTGATTCCTACTTGGGAAAAGTATTGTTCCATTTCATGGAAACAAATCTAGTAGCAAAATTTGCCATAGATAATTATATGTTTTCTGTTAACTGGTTTCAAAATTTGTCTTAGATTTTACTGTACTTGCAGTTATTGGTTGTTAGCTGATGTATGCCATCCGTTAGAAGAGAGATTCCTATGAAACAGAAAGATCATATGTTAAAAATATTCTTTTTAAGCAGTTCTCTATGTTGACGGGATATTACACAAGTGATAGATTTTGTGGGGTTTTATTCACTGTAACTCATGCTGCTTCCATTATTGGTTTTATTTTCACAGGATTTTTATTTAACTGGAGTATTTCTGTATCTTGGACCACCCGCAAAGGGCTGAGTTGTGAATTATCATTCCTTTTTCTGTGCATTCCCATCTGTGTGTTACCTTCTATTAGTGTGATGCTCTTCCCTATATTGCTTATGAAGAGAACTTGGGTTATGGTTCTCAGTCTGAAATCCAGGACAGAAACTGCTGCGGTATTCTGTTAGCACTGTATAAACCATCTATGACCAGCTGTTGAATACAATTTGTTCAAATGAATTTAAAGTTTCATAGTTTGTCAGAAGACAAACCAAAAAATCACCCACCTCTTATTTTACCTGTGAGTACTGAGCATCCACCTTCACTACATAACGAAACCAAGGCTCTCAGGTTGTGCATCTTTTCTGATATTCTTTTCTCTTGCTCAACTCTGAGTGTATAGATGTATCTAAAGTCTTCAATGATCTGCCATAGGGGGTTTTTTTAACAATCAGTTACAGGGCTTGGTTTTCTACATAGATGTCGATGGTGCACATCTGTTGTCTTACAAAAGAAGCATGCAGCTTTGCTTGGTGCACAAGTATGGGTATTTCCTCTAGTCAGCAACATCAATCCATTTATAGATGATTAACTATGGAAGCTGAAAACAGCTTCTACAGCGATCTTTGTTAATGTCACTGAAAAGTAGTGGTTAGAGAAGAAAGAGGCATTTCTTTTCTTCTTTTTCTCTTTCAAACCGAACTAAATCTTTTTCCAGTTTGTTTGTTGTATCTGCAAGCTGTTCAGTCATCTGCATGTAGTCAAGTGATCTTGACTCCTGCTGCATGATATCCTTGCAGTCCAGCTGTTAAGAAATAGCTCAATCCCCAGTTTCTGTGATGCACACCATGTGTGGAGTTTTCTAAAAGTCTCTGCAAAGACTCAAAGGAACAAATGGGCTCAGAGGCATCTCTTCTTCCACATCCATAGCTGAGATCATGCCTAGTCCACTGTGGAGTCCCTTGGCACTACAGGGTGAAGTCCAAAGCACTTGACATGTTCCTTTCTAGGTAAAGAGACATCAGACCTCTGGTGACAAGCACGCTGGTGTGCTTTGTCTTGCACTGCAAGACATATATATAAATGGTATCAGTAACACAATCTAGGTTGTGGCAAAACACAAGGGAATTTTTATATTCACCTGTTATGAGGATCTAAGCCATTTAACAAAATGTTTAACCTCACACCATTGATTTTTACAGCCTCCGGTCCCTCTTTTATTTGTATATTGCTAATTCTATCACTGCCTTTTATGCGGTTCCAACTACTGCTCTGGACCCTGCAATTCCGGGAACAGATGCAGACTCAAGCCTTGCACTGTCAAGCTTTCTAAAAACAGCTCATCCAAAGGTCTCCACTGTGCTGGCACTAGCTTTGCAGAGGCGGGGACAGGATTTATTCAAGTGTGAGCTCCAGCATCCAAGTGTGAGCTTCAGCCCATTTCCCTTGCTTTCCAGCAGTGGCATACAAACCAATCTATGTTGCTTTGGGAAAGGGAGAATACATCGGTCTCAATACATGTTTTGCTTTTTCCTCTAGTGAAAAGTTTTTCCTCCCTGGATATTAGAAAGGTATTTAACAAATGCAGTAATCTCCTGCTGTTTATCTGAACACATAAAAACCCCTGTCTTTTGTGTATTTTGTTTTTCAGTTTGTTTTTTTGGATTGGTTTTGGGTTTCAGTTTGTTTTTTTGTTTGGTTTTGTTTGTTTGTTTTGCTGCTTTTCTTTTTTTCAGAAGTAGTTCCATGTAGATGTTTTCTTTTAGAGTTTTTAAAATTTCTATTATATTCAATCAATGTTACATTTGATATGAAAATATTTTAAAAATCAACTTGTAAAATGGAAAACCCAATAACCACTGAAACAACAAGGTGGTTTTTTAAACATCTACAAGAAAAATGTAATTCATTCCTTTGCTTTCGCATCCGAAAATAGATTCTATTCTTTGTTAATGTTGCCAGTGCAATTCCTTACAAATCAATCTGGTTTGGGGAGAAAATGGCTGCCTTAAACTGAAGCTAGATGCTGCCACCCATAGGATTGATCCACACCTGGCCTTGATTTAATGCTAGTATAACTATATACTTTCTCTGAATCCTGTACAAACTAAACCATGTAACTCTCAGTTGGCATCTGCTGTATGAATGACATATAATAATGTCTATAACACTACAGCTACATCCACATAGAAAGTTAATGATTACAAATACAGTCATTTTCTAAGGCATTTCACTTAGGTATCAAAGTCAGTTTAGGCTGACCTTTGCACCAAGTCTGAAATCAGGTTCCCAGGAGGACCCTGGTACTCTGCAGCTACTCTACTCCTTTGGTGAGACAATACTTGTGTATTGTTCTTAAAAACCTCCTTTCCTCCCTCTAAATTTCGAAATTGGTTTAAAAAAAACCTGAAAAACAAATGAGTTAGCAGAAAACGGGTGATCAACCTGGAGGGGATTTTGTAGTTAGCTTTGTGGCTCTCATTGGGATTAATGAGAATTGTGGGAAAATAGATTCTTGAAATTGTTGTGGTATTCTCAGTTCATCTCTGTGCCTTGAATCAATGAAAAGATAAGGGGTCATTTCCTTGTATCAGGGAATTTAGATGGGAAAGCTTCACTTCTCCCAGTGTGAGAGCCTTGGCCTGGCTTCTCAGCGGAGCTCCATTCTCTTATGCTCTGCAAAGTCTTTAGGGGTTATAGATTCTGCCTCTGTGAAGAGGAGGGATTTATTCATGTCGTCATCATGCTGAATATTTGTTACCCTTGGCTCTGGCATTCCTGCCGAGAGCCATGTTTTATAACTGTGGGTTCTGCTAATTCACAAATAAAGGTCTGCAGTACAAACACTGCTAGAGCAGTTGAATGCTGTGTAGGTGCAGCTTCTGGCATCCTGCAGTGTGTGGAGTTGAGTTGCTCTCCCTTGGTTGTCTTTAAAATAGGAGCTTGGTAACAAGTGAGATTATTCTGGATTCTCTCCCTGGAAAATGCCTTTGTTTCCAGAATGTGCTAATCAAGGAAACAATTACTGCTGATTTTCTTGTTGCCTATTAGCCAGTTACAACTGCTTAAAATGTAGCTGAAATAAATTAGAAGAGACATAAGCCAAAGATTTTCTGGTTGTGTGAACTGAAAACAGGTATATACATCTGGTCGCTTGTTCTTTTTGGTTCTGTAATTTGTGTTTGAGAATTGAAGTACTGAAGGAATCCATACTCTTATTTCTGTCTGTGGGAGAAATACAACCTTTTTTAGGTGTAAAAACAGTGTTTATACTTGGTAGGAGCTATTTTACTCACAGTCTACACTTTTTGCAAGCCCCTTTCTGAAGTGTTTAGAAAGAAAGGTACTTGCAGGATATTCTTGTCCAACTTGGTTTACCTGTTTTCTTTCCACCTGACAGAGAAGCAGTGGTTCTGTCACTGTGATTCAGTTCCAGCTCAGCCAAATGCCTCCCCTTCTGCTCCTGTAAATTCCTAGCCCTCCAATTTCCTGGTCTTGGCCAGCTTTCTCTGCTTTCCTTATAGGAAATGTATGCTGAAGGGCTGGCTGAGTGGCTGGGCAGGAGTCCAGCAGGCTCAGCTGGAGGAGGGGAGCTTCCTGACCACATCCCACTGGTCAGTGGTGAGGCTCACCTGCACTCTTGTAGCATTCAGCTGCCTGATAACACTGTCAGCAGAAACATGGAATCCCCATGGGGGTTGCATGATCTTGGTTGCATCTGCCTTAAGCTTCGGGACTCGCTGGAAAGGACCAAGAAAGGTTGTTTTACTGAATAAAAGAACAGCTGCATTGGTTTTGGACTCAGGCTTCTTAGAGGGTTGCATCTTACCTTAGTGATGTAGCAAAACCTCAAGAACTCTTCTGAGACCTGGCACTCACTTTAACTTCAGCCCCCCTGCACCACCTTCTCAGGTGTGAGACTTCGCAACCAGGACTCCATCAAATTCCCTCATTTTTAGCCCTGATACATCTCTGCAGAAACATCTCTTGTTTTCAGTGGACTTGTCTAGTTCAGCTGTTGTGTAATTTTCCTGGTCCATATTATGTCTCTGAGCTATTACTTTTTCAGTTGTGTCTGTAGCATGTGAATAGCTTAATGGACTAATGGGGTTAGAGTCCTGAGAGCAAATTTCTAACTTCCTAGTGAATCAGAAAACAGCTTGGTAAGTGTGCATTTAATAGGAGGATGTTTTGAAAGCGACACAATGGCCAAGTGCCCAAGGTGAAAATCAAAGGAAATACATATGAGTGAGAAAGTGTTGTAGATCTTGTTTCCATCTTCATTAGATAGTCTTATTTTGGATGCTGAAGCTTCTTGGTAGAAGGAAGGAGGGGAGAGTCCTCTGCCAAACATAGCAGCCAAGAAAGGCAGCTAACATCAGGAGAGGCAATGAACACGTGGCTCAATTGCCCAGTTGTAGCTATTCAGGCTCCCTGAAACTCTAGATGCCTTTGTGTCAGTATGACAGTAAGTTCCAGGATCTGCCAGTTCTGTGACATTCCCATCAACTGAAAAAAAAAAAAAAAATCCAAACCTTTCTGTCTTAAGCAAAGTTACTTAACATACATATACTGGAAAGCTTGGGAAACTTGGAACATGGATCAGAAATTGTGGCAGGGAGATTTAATTCAAAACCAGAGTTATTCGGAGTTCGTATAGCAGCGAATCTAAAGAGCAACTTAAAAATTAATATAGTAATGGTACAACTAGTTAATCAAGATTGGTATTTGTTTGGTATTCTGACAGTACTTTTCTGCTGGTGCACACAGTCTATGTGTGGAGTTTCTGGGCTCAGTACAAGCACAATGGTGTCACTGACCTGGGTTTTGTTTCAACTGCAACTATGGCTCTTATTTAAAAGAGGAAAACAGAGTGTATTGATTTCTTCTACAAAAAGAGTTGGATTCCAGAAGTGCTTCATGTATTTTTGCATGTACTGGATGAATTATGAAGAGGGAGAAGGGAAATTATCTTTAATCAAGTAATTACTCCTAATTATTTCCAATATAACAGACAATTGACTAAACAACTTTGTTTCTTTCCTGCAGCCTCCTCCACAGATATATGATAAACAGCTGGATGAAAGGGAACATACAATTGAGGAATGGAAAGGTAATTGAGTAAAGGCATGGGAAGGGGTATTTCAGTAGCAAAATGCCACATCCCACTACCTAGTGTGTCCATGTTAAAATTAGAATTCTTCAGACAAAGAATTCACACTAGCCCTACAAACTCGTGCTTTGATAGCAAAAATATAAGGAAAGTCCTGAGGACTATCATTATCTACACAGGTTAGTGTTAACACATGAGATGCAGATTCCAGTATTTCACTGAAATCTAAGGATATCATCTGTAGAACAAGCAACTGTTCAGTGGGATGATGCAAAATCTTAGAATTTTAGCCAGAGTAAAAAGTATTGTGTTATTGGGCTGCTTCATTTCTGGATAGTGCAGCATTAACAATTTGTGTGCTCTAGTTTAATCCCGTTTATCTCAGTTCAGCTCCAAAAAGAGATCAGGAGAGGAGGGGAATGGAAGAGGGAGGTCTTAGGCAAGTATAGCAGTCAGATTTGTGAAAGGTGCTCTTGGAAGGGCTACAACACTATGTGATAGTTGTATTTTTGCTAATCACAGGCACTGGTCCCTGTTTGTAATTCTTACAATTCTTTCTTCCAGAACTCATCTACAAAGAAGTAATGAATTCTGAAGAAAAGACTAAAAATGGTGTAGTAAAAGGACAGCCTTCTCCTTCAGGTACTCGGCCCCATTGAATAACTTTGATGTGATTTCTGTACTGACAAAAAGAGAATGGAGATAGCTGAAGCACTTGTTCTACACTTGTCATTATGTAGATCAGTTAAGGAGTTTTTAAGAAATTCAGTGCTTCTAATGGGTTGTCCTTGATTAATTGTGCTCCAGCATCATGTAAGTGTGTGATACCTAGTCTGGTAGTTTTTATCCTTTCAGAACTCTGATAAAATTAGAATAGCTTGCTGACAAGCTTTGTTGGCACATCAATGGGAAGGGAAAGTTGTCTTCAACCACTGATTGTTAAAGTCTTGTCACCAAAAAAATCACAACTAATTTTTTTCTGAGAAAAATTCCCATCAGCAGTTCTTTTCACAGAAATGCAAACTGTGACTGCCAGTACACAGAAATACATATTTGTGAAGGCATGCTTTCATTGGCAGACTTGAAAGGACCAGATTTTGAGCACAGTGTTCCAGTAGCATTTGTGTGTAAAACTCCCTCTTCAGAGCCTGTCCTCAAATTAAAATAATTTAATTCAGTTAATTCTGCATATGTTCAGAGATAAGGCTTTTTTCATTCTCATCTTTCACTTGCTGCTGAACTTACTTAATGTTAGAACAAGAAGATATCATTAGTGATTGACAGGACAAAGGGAAACATGGCAACAATGGAGGGAGTTAATAGAGTGCTGGATGGTGATATTGGAGCACTTGTGCTGCACCTGGATTTTGACATTGATGAAGTAATATATTGGAAACAATCCATTGTGTTCTTGCCAAGTAGCAAACAAAGTACAGGACTTGCAGATTTAATTTACTGAACTATGGTACCACCACTGAAAAGTAATCTGGAGCCCTAACCAGTATCTCATTCTTAAATCTTTCTCACCTGCAGCACTGTGGTTGCAGGCTGATTTATGATCAAGAAACACTGTAGTTGCTTGTTTCAGGAATTAACTATCCAAGGATTTCTTTATGTATTCCATATTCTGTTTTTTCTGTGTAGAAGGTTTTTATTGTTTATGTAAAACATTTTCAAACATACCATGTTGTCATTTCTTACTGTATTTCTTCTGCTGTTTCCCTTTGACTGTTTTTGGATTGGTAGGCACCAACAAGTTTAGCCACTATTTAGAAACTGCTCTAAGATGAGGCTGTTTTATGAAACAGTAGATTTCCTGTTTTTCTTCACTTCGTGTGCCTGACTCGAATATTCAGCTGAATGAAATAGTGAAAAAATGAGGCAAAACACCAGTTCTCAGCATAAGGAAAATGAGAGACTCTACACACATATTACTCATTGGTTAGTGTTCTTGGCAAGAATTCAGAAAGCTAAGATTTGGAACTCTATCAATAATCATAGCAAGAAAGTTGGAGATTAGTTTCCATGATTACTTGACCAGAGTTTTTGGGGAGACAGCTGAGGCTGACAGCACCAGGGATAATAATTGCCCATTGATGCAGCTGCTTAAAGTGCCTGTGTATCAGGGTGTCAATCCCTTGTTCTGCAAAGAATTGGTTAATATAACATACAAGCTTGAAATGTGGGGGCTTGGGACGAAACTCAAGTACCCCTCATGCTCATGTCCAGTGTACAAAATCAACAGTGTCTAAAATTATTCCCAACAGATACTACTTCCTGTCCAAAAGATCTCTCATTTTATATTTTCAAAAAAGCTTTTTGCATTGCCTTTCCTAATTTTTTTTTTTTGCTGCAGTTCTTGTCATATCTCCAGAGAACTTGGAGAATAGATTCATCCATCATTCTTTCTGTCAGCTTTTATCTCACGTAAATTCTGTCATTATCACATCCCTAATCAGTCTTCCTTCCTTTGAACTTCACTACTTGCATCTTTCAGTCTTTCAAAATTACTGCTTTTCTCTACACTTTATCTAGACTTCTATCTTTCAGAGCTCACCATGTTCAAACCTATTTAAGGCCTTAGTAGGGCTGAATTGAGTGGAAATATTTGTGTGTAGGTGGGTATACATGTGCTACATAGATACGTAAGCAACATGTGCATGTCCACATACACACATAAACAAGGAGTTCAATCGTAGATTGTAGTTTCTGCGTTCTTTCTTTGTCTCAGAATTGCTGAACAGTTTTGTTTTATTCATAAATTCAGATGCTGTACACCTTACGGATGTGCTGACTACTCAAAAGGGTCAATGCCATATCATTACTAGGCTGGGAGAATAGAAGTGGTTGGAATAAAAGGTTTTCTCAGTGGAACTTAGTTACAACAATACATGTGAGAAATAGCCACGAATCAACCTCCAGAATTGTTGACCAATTCACACCCTTGTAACATGAAGACATACACCTTTTATATGCCTATAACCTCTCCAAAACACACACACTATTTGGCTATCGGATATGTTTATGTGAATCTTCTGTTGAGGTCTCCTTCTGGGTTCCACAGAAGATGTATTATTTATGTTAAGCTCTACCAAGAAGTGCCGTAGAACTTTTCACTAGCAGTCTTGGGACTCTTCTGCTCTGTCATTTCTGAAACAGAGAAGCAAAGGATATAAGCTGTTTTATGCAAAAAATAGGGGAGGCATTTACAAATACTGTTTTCTGTTTATGCGTTTTTAAAAAGTGTTTCTGGCTGGTATTATCAAACAACAGGTATTTTCATGAAACAAAAAAAAATAGATGATTTAGAATTAAACTTAAATTCTATCTATAGTAACTAACCTCCTCTCACACTCTCCCCTAGCCTTCACTACCCAGCCGTAGTTTCATACCTAACATTTTCAACTGTCTTCTCATTTCTGGTTATGGAATATAGTAACTAGCACTGATCTTAGCACAGCTTATTCTTAGCATTCCCTTTCTAGATGAAAATTGATCTTGTATTCTTCCTTTCTTGGCTTTCAGTTGCTGTCTGATTTGGTCAGTTTTGTTGCTATCACCCAGGAACTACTGGATACCTTTACTAGCCCTCCTCTGTCATATGCAGAATCTAAATTAAGCAGCTGATGGACTTGCCAAGCATTGCAACATTCAATATCAATAGTTGCTATTTACACGATTTATAAGAAGCTGAGCAAATGCCCAAGACAGACACAGGGTGTTATTTTTTTGGAAACAACAAAATCTGTAGTTGTCTTTTCAGTTATTTCACCCCCAAATCTCTACCACTTTACAACTGAAGTTTCGAAGGCACTTCCATTGGTACTTTTTAAATAGTGCTTCACATGAACCCTAAGCTGATGTGCAGCTTAAAACAGTAGCTGTCAAGTCAATGGCAGAACCAGGAACAGATCCCAGGAGCTGTTTCTCACCTGCTCTAATCTTCAGATCTTTTCTTTAATCCTGTGGCCAGTGAGAAGCTTCCTGTCAAACAGCAAAGTCATAAATGGGGGACTTTTTCCTCTTTTGAATGCACCTCTGTCACTTCTGTGCTGTCTTACCTGGCACCCATCCCTTCAGAAACAAGCTGTTGTGGCACTGGGCAGGTGCTGAGCATAGGAAATGAAGCATTCCTTACTGTCTAGGACAGCTTTTGGTTGGGTTTCTGAGTGTTAGTGCATAAGTGCTACTTTGTGCTGCTGAATTCTCTAATTCTGTCATTTACGTTTAGTGTGGTTTCATTTGGTTTTGTGGATATTTTTTGAGTCCGGGAGCTTTGGGTCTGCAACAGCAACTATCATGTCTGTGTGCTGTGTTATGTGGAATTGTGCTAAAAGCTAGGAATAACCATAAAAATGCAATTTCCAGAAACTTATAGGCTGAACTGATGCTTGCTGGAAAAAACATAGCAGGGTTTATTGAATTCAGTGGTGCTGAATCAGACAGAGTGTAACAAAATCTTCACCTTTACAATTTCTGCAGTTATTTCTTTGGTTATTTTGCCTAGCTAAGTGGATTGTACATTCATCAAAGGAAGTTGCACAGCAACAGTTTGATCAAAAGTCTATTGAACCTACCAGAATTCTTTCCATTTGATTCCTGGGACAGTATCCATGACTTAATGGCAGGCTTCTGTCCAGCACGGTAAACATTTAGAAAGGTAATATACTGTCTAGTCATTAATATAGATAAATTCAGTCACATTTTGAGTACACATAAATGCAGTTGTCTTGATTGATGAGTATTTTCATAAAATGGCACATCATTAACTAACATGTAAACATGAAGTAACCGTGTTGTATTGGATGCTGAGATACATGTAATGAGTACCTGAATGAGGTACATGTAATTAAATCATAGAAAAACAAGTCTTCTGTCAGAAAATATAGATGATTGCTGTCTGCAGTCTGCAGCCAGATGTCATTAAGATTGCTCTGTCTTTTTGCAGCACCTACTAAACTAACTCTTTTATATTCCCAATGTATCAGGAGAGTAAACTAATTTAAGGGTAGTTCTGATGCCATAATATCTTTGTGCTACTACAAGAGTAGAAAGCAGTTCCCATCTGGAGCTTTGAATATTAGTGTTACGAGCTGTAACTCTTCAAAACAGACTGTTGAGGGAGAGATTTCCCAGTAAAATATTTAATATTATCCAATGCCTAAATTTTGTATGGCCCATTTTCTGCTAATATTTGCCACTGTTTAAAATGGTCCGTGTACTTAAGCGCCTGTTGCCACAGGGTAAGTATCCTTTGCTTTTTTAAAATCCGACACGTCCCGGGGTTTCAGGTTTAATCACGTTGGTGTTCGTTTTCGTAGCACAGGTGCAGCAGTGAACAGCAGTGAAAGCCTCCCTCCATCCTCATCTGTCAATGACATCTCATCCATGTCCACGGATCAAACACTGGCGTCTGACACGGACAGCAGCCTGGAAGCTTCTGCGGGACCCCTCGGTTGTTGCAGGTGACTAGCCGCCTGCCTGCGAAACCCAGCGTTCTTCAGAGGATGATGTAACTTAGGAGGAAAAAAAATAATGGGAGTTCAGAGATGAAAAGAAAGAGAAATAATAAACACAAAGATTTAAACGAAACAAACAAGCAAAATCTTTTCAGCCTGCTTCTCCTACAGAGTTATGTAACGCAGCTAAGCTCAAGTGTATATTTAACTTATAGTTGCTCTGCTTTGTTCTTCTTCCAGTGATGCTTACCAGGGGGGTAAAAAAAAAAAAAAAAAAGGAACTGAAAAATCCTTTTTTTAACCCCCTCCCCACAAGATGTAAAATGAATGGCTGCAAAACCAGCAACCTGCAACTGTCCTTTTCACGCTGGCATGACAAGGTGTGCAGTAGCCACTCTCAAACATACGAGTGTGTATCTGCCTTCACTCTCTGTTCTGTTGTCTGCCCAGCGAGGCAGACAGGGACATACACACATTTTTCTTCATATAGGAATAGCACATACACACATGTGCCAAGAGAATTCTGGCAGTGTATGCAGCTGTGTGCCCACAGGAACACACACATCTGCATACGTAGTTAGTGTGCACTCCACAACCATAAATGGCCCATTTCAGGTGAACTGCATAACTACATGTGTGATATTACCAGTATATATTCTATTTGTTTGTTCATTGATGAAGTTGCATATCTTGTATGAGGACTTGTGGAAGTGTAAATAACCACATAGAACTGTGTCTCCCTCAGACACTTGAAGATGTAGCACCAAAATTTCTGCTGAGAGTTGTATATATATTTTGAAATAATAAGCAGTTTTACTGAAAGAAGAAGCCACAGAGCTTCATAGAAAAATGTTAGTTTGTGAATGTTAAGACTTGTTGTTCTGATTTTTAGAGCAGATATACCAAGCTGAGACCAGGTTAGAAGGAAGCACATGTATCTTTGCAAGCTACAGGGAACAAGAATGAAGGTTTTTTATGCATGTCTAAGCCCAGACAGATTTATCTCAGTAAGCAACATCTCCTGTCACTGTTAAGTGAGTTATCATCTTAGGTCATAGATAGGCTCGCTATTATGAATTACAGGTATGTTTGTAAGTTAGAGGGTTGGGGAATGAGCAGATTATGACATATGATTATGAAAAGGACCTGCAACAACTTGTTTTTATTTTATGTCTAGCTCTTTACTAGGTTAGATAGAGAAAGGATATTTGCGGCCCACTCCCCCTCAGTGTGTGTTTGCGGCTTAGAGGTTTTATTCCCTTTAAATGATTCCCTAGCAGGGACCTCTGCTACTAAGAGAACAGGCCTTCTCCAGGTGCTTTTGGCTGTTCACTTGCTCATGACAAATCATCAGACTTGGCAGGAAGTATTAGCAGCTGTGTTATATGGAAAAGAACCATGCATGGGTCTAGTATTCCTATTTTCTAAGTAATAGTAAAGGTTATCAATCAGCTGGTGCACTGGGATGAAAGTGGTGCAATCAGGGGGCTTAGGCAGTTTTGACAAATTCCACAGAACCCAACAGTGACTGACTATCAAACTGAATTTACCAATAATCCACAGGGTTTCCAATGGTAAGTAACAGCATTACTTTTTACCAGAGAATGGCAAGAGTCTACACAGAATTTCATAACAATTGAATATTTTTCCAGCTGAAACAGCAATTAGCATTTTCCACTGCAAGGTCATTGTTACCTGAGTTGGGAATTAACTAAAATCTGAGTCATCTGTCCTGTTACCAAAGTGTGCCATGTAAACTGAAATGAGCTAAATTGTATTCTAAAGCTTTTCCAAATGTCAGAGAGAGAAACTGCTTAGACTATGTTAGTGGATATTTCAATGTATTCAAAATTCTACCAAAATAAGACTGTTCTATTGGGTGGCTTACAAGCCTGCCATTCTGTGGTAGGAGAAAAAATTGAGTATCAAGTCAGATTTTGTTCAAAGGGAAGAAAGGAAGAAATGATTCCTCCCCAAGGTGGGGAGAAGGGGAGATAAAAATTAAGTGGATATCACATAATTTCAGATTTGGTAAGTCTGAGCTGTATCAGAATTGCTGTAGGAAGTGGGGGTTTTCCCCTGGTTATATTTTTGGTAGCTTTTTATCAAAATTTTTTTGAGAATAAAATTAGGTTGATCATGTTCTAAAAACTCAGACCAGTAATTTTAAAAGCAATAATTTACTACTGCTAAATATATTTAGCAATATTCTCTCTTAAGCCATGAAACATCAAGTCATTGAGTGATGTAACTCTCACTTCAAAGCCAATGATCATAAAAATATTGAAAGGTTAACAGCAAAGCTCTGTAGGTATGTAGGCAATAACACCAAGGGTGACTTCTTAGCAATAATGAAATGTATCACCTCCAGATTTAATTCACCATAGATATATATCAATAATATTCAGGTAACTAATATCTGCTTGACATTCCTTAGTGTGCACCATTTGGGTGTGTTATTTAAACAAAACTCAACCAAGTGTCTCAAAGAGGCAAAGCTGTGTGTAAGGAACTGCAAACACACCGCCAACGTAAACCATAGAAACTCGGAGTAACCACAGTTCATTGCCAGTGGTATTATGGAGATGTGACATAGGCAATAGCAGAGAAACCATTTGTAGTAGATGGATACTTGTAGATCTCCCATGTTTCATCTGTTGAAGCCAAAAAACATACTCTTGGTCCCATGGTATAATTCAGTCTTGTTTGGGTTCATGAGAGCTGGGTGGGGAACCATAGAAGATGTCCTTTGGCCGGCGCTGAATGAACCAACATCACAGGAGTTACATAGCTTTGTTCCCAGCAGCCCTGATTCTGCTTAGCACCAGTGCTTGTTCAAACTCTTGATGGAGACTCTAGGGATGCATACATAATTTTAACTAGCACGTGCTTTTGTCCTTTGCTCAGCGATGATCAACATCAGCATGTGCTTAAGTGCCTTGCTGAAACGGGGCCTAAAAGAATTACTGCATCTCTTTTTGTCCTCAAATTAGTCTCCTTTATGGGAAGCTCTGTCTGGGGGAGGAGACTTGGAGCTGTCCACATTGGACACTAGAAAAAAAGCCATCAATGAAGAAAAGCATTAGTTCTTTACGATTCTGGTCCTTGTATGTCCAAACTGAAGTAGCAACCATCCAGCAGGAATAGCATCCTTTGTTTTGCTTTGTACCAGGGATTTGGTGCTGTCAAGAGCTGATATGGTACCATAATGCATGTACTCTTGAATAAAAGATTATAGTGATGATGTTCTGAGGCTGTTCTAAGGGAAACAAATTTTATTTTCTGATTCTAGAAGTTTTGATACCCTTCTCTTCAAGTGTGTTCCCCTTTATTCCAACATTTTGTTCAGCTTGAAAATGAAAAATGCTTTTCTTATTTTTGCCATTGATCTTTAAAATCTACTTCTGTTTAAAATGTTACTAAATGTAGTACTTGAGCAAAAATTTTCACTTAATTCTCTGAGGTTTGCAGTTGTAAGCATGATTGCCACCACTGCAGAGATGAAGGAAATTGGGAAGCAAGAGATCTGACGTTGAGGTTCAGAGATCTGATGATGACAGATGTTCCAAGATATTTAGGCACTAAAGGGGCAATCAGAGAGCCTATGCCAGAAGTGGCATCATCCTGAAGGGCAGCTGGACACCTTGGTATTTTTGAAAATATGCCTAAGAGCGTATTGATATCTTAAGTGCCTGAATCCCCAAAGAAATTCTGTCCCAAGTGGCTTACTTAAGTCATGTGTGTAGCTATGAGCTGGGTGAGGAGAGTGGCACAAGCATTTTAACTATCAGTGGCTGCTCAGAGCACTAGCTTCAAGAAATAGCATTGAGAAGGTACAGAGGAAAGTTGCTGCAAAACATTCCTGCTTTATTTTCAGGTGGAGTACTTCTAGATAGAATGAGGAACAAAAAAAAAAAAAAAAAAGAAAAAGTCAGAATGGCTCTTAGAAGACCCTTTGTCCATTTTCTTTTGCATTGCTGAGTTTAAATGAGGATGAGGTATTCATTTGTTAAAAGCTGGTGCGAGCTTATATATGTTTTCAATCCAAAATTTTTGGGAATCTTCGAAAACAATCAGATACTGACTTGGTAACTAACTGGAATAGTATGTTGCGAGTTTTGACTATATTCCATTAAAATGTAATATATCTTTAGAGAGTTCAGATATTTGAGTTGGTCGCACATTGATTTATGGAAATTGCATTGTGGCTGATGATCCCCCCCTATTATCTAGAATTCCATGGTGTGAGTAGATTCAGGAATCTTAGAAAGCTTGCATTATATGAAATGGAGCTTAAATTGGAGTACAAGCATGGTAATATGTTTAAAGCAAACAAAACAAACAAAAGCTACAGGAAGCCTGATCAGGTTTTCCAAGCCCTAGTGCACTGATGGTTTTCCTCTGGAAATCCCCAGTTCCTGCACAGTATTGGCCACTGAAGGTGACACGAGATAGATGATCATGTCACTATGTCCTTCTTCCAAACTTAGAACCAATTTGGTTTTATCTTCATATATCTTGCTTTACCTTCAAAGTTTGGGCTAATGATACTGAAGAAATGAGACCTGTTGCAGTGCCTTTAGGGAGTTTTCTAAAGTAGGGCTACTTAACTGATTTGGATTGTATTATAAATTTGTCAGTGAGCACCAGGTTACTTTCCCAATTCTTTTCCATATTTTCTCATGAAAACTGTGCTAATAGCAAGTTTTAGAACTGCCTAATAAAGTCACTTTCAGCAAATCTCCCAAATTTTTTATTAAAGGAAAAAAGTGTTTTGAGTATCCTGAAATTATTGTGAAAGGTAATTGGAATATTTTAATTCAAAATAGCTTCGGGGAACCAGTGTTAGCTTATTTATGTTACAAACTTCATAGTATTTCAAAGGATCAAAAATTACTTTTTGTTTCAGATCTATTTATATTTCTTTCTTCGTGCTTATTGAGATTTTAAAATTTTGTGTGAATTCAAACATGCAAAACCAACCAAACACAAAAGGCATTTTGCAACAAACTGTGCTTCCAGGGAGAGCAATACAAAAGAACACCTGCAGGGAAGAATTAGGGTTTTCTTTTAATAGTCTGGCAAAAAAAAAAGAAGTCTGAGTTAATGGTTCACTTTACGTTTAGGCTTTTATTTTTCTTTGCTTCTGTATGTGTTTGTAGGAAAGAGAGGGTGTACATAGAGATGTGATTTTCAGAACCTCTGTTCTACTCATACTCAGCGTGGATAAAGAGAGTAGTTGTAATATAGCCACGCATCTTCAAGAATCTGATGGCTGTGATTATTTGAACTTCCACCACTTTACAAAGGACACAGTTAACTAATTGCAAGCTCAAGGTGATCTTTTTCACACACACACACACACACATACAAAGAAAATCGTTGTGCAGTAGGTTTGAATATTACGCAAATATATAATGTCTTACTTAGTAAGATGCTTGGGGGAGGCAGGATAATGGTGAATGTGTCATCTTCACTGATGAGCTGGAAAACAGACCTGTCCAGTGGAATTTAGTGGAATCCTCTTGGTGTATTAGGAACTTGCCAGTGTGGCCTGATTTTTTTTTTTCTTTTTTTGTTGTTGGTTTGGGTTTTTTTAATTAACTATTGATTGCAAGAGGTGAAATGTTTAACTTAATGCATGTTCAGGCTCATTGACCCATGGCAAGTTTGAGTTTTAAAGAGGGTTTGATTCGACAAAAGAATGTTGAAAAACTTCAACTGAGGCTAATGGTGCCTTTTTACTTGAGAGCGAAAAGCTGGAAAGCACATATTGAAAGAAGACACAGTCAATTTGGGAAATAAATGTATCCCTACCATGCTTATCATTTCAGACAGGTCTCTTTTGCTAATTTTCACTGAACAGGGCCATTCTTGTCTTCTGGAAAGCAAGATATTTATAATGTAAATAGTTGTATTGATTTATTTTTTCCCTTCCTCTGTAACTAATATGTAATAATCCAACATGGTATTTCTGTTAAAATCTTTTACAATAAGGCCACTGTATGCCTAAATATGGTTGATCTCTGACCTTCTCCTAAGTCAGTCACATGCTGATAAAGGAGGGTGCTGGAAGTTTCAGTGTACATATAGAATCATGTATATTTAGTAAATTGGGTAAGTGGGACTTATGGCCAGTATACATTAAGCCACAACAGTAACAAAGCTCCAGATCTTAACTAGCAAAAACAGCTGTTCACCTTGCCATGTCCATCCTGTAATAAGATCTAAGTTGCACCTGCCTGTAGTTCTGCATGATCAGACTTCAAAGTATAACTAACAAGATCTGTAATGTATCAGTGTTGATAAACGTAGTTGTAAAAAAAAAAAAGAAAAAAAAGAAAAGAAAAAAGGAAAAAAAAAAGAAAAAACCCTCAACCAACAAAAGAAAATCAACAGCTCAGTATCAAGACTGGAAGATGAGACATGTCCGATTTTGTTGCACAGTTATAGCTGAAAAGAACAACCGATGTCAGTCAGCATAAATGGACTACAGTAAGACATTTGTTAAGGAACCAACATTATTTCCATATTGTTTTGTTCTTACCCTGTTTACTTTGACCATCTGTTGTTCCCTGTTCCGCAGGGGACAACAGGGCCTCAGTGATCAGTGTTTTATGGGTCAGTGTCACATTAATGATTTCCAATTTCTGTTTGTTTAGCAATTACTGAACTAAGATGGGACTCTCATGTTCTCCCATGTGTCAAAAGGAATCCTGTCAGAGCTTCCTCATGAGGATACTCTTCTCACTGCTGTCTTGACTCCTGTCAGTTGGATGACTTTGCGGTGTTCCCAGTAAACAGCACAACGCAGCAAACATAATGACTGAGGGCTTAATTGCGGGCACATTGTGAATGTGTACTTTCACTGGGGCTCAAAGTCATGCAGGGACAGGACTCAATTGAAATATGGTATGTACTCTATGCATGACGCCTATATTACACCTTTATGACCTTATGGTGGTAAAACTGCTGATCTTTACGGATGTGGATTTGGACCATCTTTTTTTTTGGAGGAAAGTTGTGGTGAACCTCCGTCCTTATCCCACAAACCACTTGCTCCTATCCAGAGCAGCTAAATGGAAGTTAAAATGGTGCAAGGGCCTTCTGGGGGCCGTGCACGGGGTGAATTTCATGCTGTTTGAATGTGATCTTGCCAAAAAGCCTGTATGTCTAGCAGGGGAGACTGTGACTGTCCTATAAGGAGTGTTTGTGTTGTTTACTTTAAAACAAGCTTTGCTAATTAAAGTAGTGTATTCCGGAGTCCTATTTGAATGGCATGAAGGGTATCAATGAAGAAGATACAAAGTATGCTCCTACAGCTCTCCTGGCTTCTTGTTTCTTTTCCTTCAGCCCTCTCTAGGGGACACAGATAAAGCTGTAAACATGTGAACATTGCCAGGATTACTAAATTCAGTAATTCAGCTCCTTCTGATGGGCTTCATTTAAGAAGCATTTACAGCACTACATAAATATAAAGGTATCTTAAGACACATGAGATTCAGACTTTTTGTCTTTAAGTAGCTTTAGAGTCTATTCTCTGGTTGACTGAGTAAAAAATATTGGGGGTGGGGGGAGAATGACCACATGACTGGGCAGAATAAAGGAAATCTGTCAAGTAACAGCTAGTCCTTCTGCCATCTTTCCCTCCATTAAAAAATATAAAACAAAATCAACCCAACAACAACAAACCTGATGAAAAACACAAACAAAAAATCATAACCCCCAAACCGCCATGCCAACTGCAGAGTTACTATTTGGAGACTGATTTTTCACAAAGTTGAACATACTTCACTCCAGATGAAAAAAGAACAAATAGGAGAGAGGTGTTATCTTTGGGGAAACATTGCTGTTTTTTTCAATTCTTGTACAAGCTATCTATGTCCATAGTATTTCCCAACAAGTCAAAGCATAGTACACAAAGGACATTTTTGTATTTGGATTTATCATGTGTAGTGATGAAACTTAAAATCACAATCAGCCTTCTGTCAAAACAATTTGAAGGGAAGACCTGTAGAAAAGAATAAATTAAAGCACTTCTAAGCACTGTAAAGAAATTCTTAGAGTTGTTGGATCTTAAATGTCATTTTAAGCATACTACACACAGCTGACTTGCTAAAAAAAAGACATTTTTTGAGGTCTATTCTTCTCCCAGCTTCTATATGCAGAGATTGGCCAAGCTACAACATATAATAGAAACCTCTGATTTACAGTGGCTAAGGAATTTTGGCTTTGCGATTCTTAGTGCAAAATAGGGTGACCCACTTTTTATAGGGACTGGCTTTTTAGTTTTATGGGGTACCTTTTGAGACAGTTGAAGAGTCCTCCTTCTTGAGAGGTTTGCCCTTTTCAGGAGTCAAAATTTTTCGACCGTGTTTCAGTGATTTGCGTCACTGAACACATGGTGCATGTCATTTAATCCAGATCTGAAGCTGTATCTGTGATTTAGCTTCACATAACCCAGAGTCCTAAATTCCCGAAAATCTGAAGTTGTATATGAGCAGGAATGTTTCCTGTAATGCTCCTTGGTATTCAAGGGAAATACCTTTCCTAGCATCAGAGCAGCCTTGGAATTTTTCTTCAGTCAGCTTGTGTGCTGGCCTGAACATCTCCTGTGTGGTGAGAGGCCGTACGTGTCGGACACTGATGAGCTGTAGCAGATCAATGGACTCGTCTGTGCGGAAGGAGATCCGAGTGCCTCTGCAAAACTCCCTCTCTGCTGGAGGCAAATGAATGGGATGAAGGTCAGTGAACAACCTTGTGCTTAAGCTGATGAACATTTACTGTGGTGCTGTGAGGCCTGTTTGGATGCACTGAGTCCAGCCCGCAGTCCCCTCACAGTACCTGTGGCTGTTGTAATCCCTGTGTGGGACTTGCTTTCTAGTTTGGTGGCAGAGTTCAAGTTTTGCTTCTCCTGTGGAACCTACTGCTGAAGGCTGTTCAGTGTTTACTGTTTCTGTGTTTGTGCTGGTGCTTAGAAGGCAACAATTCTGCAGGCTTCATTCACTGCCCTGTGGCTGGGATTCAAATACATGCAGATAGAGACTGGGATTATATTGCTTTTCAACACACTTTCCCAACCTCTCTGTTAATGGTACAGCTGGAGCCCAAACTGCAAAACTGCTCTGTCTCCAAGAAAACATGATTGTCGGTATAGTTTGAGGAGCCAGGGAGGAAATTTAGCTGATTAAATTAATACCAGTTTCAGAATGTATTTGTCTTATTTTGAAATTGACTGCTGGGAAGCAGTAGATGTTTTTTGTCTCTTGATGCTTCCATATGATGTTCTGTCCACATTCCACGAGTAATTATATATGAAATAGAAATTACAGTGCTTGATAAAATAGCTCTCTTTCTGAATATATCTATTTAATGCATAGACTAGGGTTTTTGTTAAGCAAGTCCCATTATGGGGAAAGGCTGGCTGTTGCTGTCTGGAAGATTTTAGCCTTTCTTGCATTGTAAGCCTGGCACTAACAATGGGGGCATTTAACGTTTCTCCAGGCTAAATTTAAAATGAGTGAAATTATTCGTGTTTCTACTTCATAGCTATCATAGGAAAATAAGGGAAATTATCTTTGATACTTACAAACTTATGAGGCAGAAATTAGAAAGAAGTAACTGCTGCAATAAAATACCCCTTCCTTTTTCCAGAACAATTAATAGTTTAAGGTGTCGATGAGGTAAAAAGCTGTACAATGACCCCTTTCTGCTCTTAACCCCAGCTAGGTAAAGACATGTCTGATGTTACAAGATTTAGTTGCTAAGATTAAGAAATGGATGGCTGATACTATGAAAACATTTTAAGTCTTGATTTGCCATCAGCAAATGTTCAGAAACATTACCTCTGGAATTTTTTGTCTTGGAAGATACATTTATACACACACTTTGACAGATTTGTCTTCAGAGTTATCTAGGTGATATTCAACTTTTTTAGTTCAGTTGCATCATCTTAGAAGGAAAAGGATATGTTTTAAATTCTCATCAGAATGTTAAATCACAGCTAGAATAAATGTTTATTTTGGGTTTTTTTGTTTGTTTGTTTTGTGGGTTTTTTTTGTTGTTTTGGTTTGGTTTGGTTTTTTGTTGTTGTTGTTGTTGTGGGGGTGTTTTTTTTAAGTATGAATAATTACCCTAAGTGTCCTAATAGTAAAAGTCCTGGATGTATGTTACCACAGGGTGCTGTTAAATGTACCCTCCCCACAACTGTTTTTCAGAGAGCAGTCTGTGTTTCAGGGAAAGATTTGCAGATGTAGGTGTTCAGGGAGAATGGAGACTCTTTCTTAAAGTCGGCCTCAATTCAGACATAACAGGGTTTGAACACAGATCAGTTCAGAGTATGTGCCAAAGCTCTTTTCAATAAAATTGAAAGTACTATAAAGTCCAACATGTCACTGAGTGGACTAAAGGATGAAGTTCTGATTTTAAGATCAATGAACATTATGAGAAATACTCCACGAGTCAAACCTAATGTCTGAATACCATTACACTTGAGAGCCCCAAGCAGCCAGAACATTCTCCAAATTCTTTTTCAAAAGCCTAATTCCATGTAACAGACCAGAATGCATACCTGTGTTCTCACAGCAGGAGTACCCTGAAATTTTTAGTGTGTGTCTTTCTGAAATTTCAGTTAGTTGAAGGATGATTATGATTCTTTGCATAAAGGAAAACACTTATTTTTGACCATGTGCAGACCTCCCATCTTTTTTTCACGAGAAAGGAGAAAAGTAACATCTTGAACAACTCTTCAACACAATACTGTGCTGCTGATTGCAGGTGGGTCAGTGGGAGAATGCTAGTCAGGTTTCAGCACAGTCGTACTGACCAATTTCAGCTTTCTGACATTTTGTCACAAGCACAAGGCAGGGCTAGTGGACATGGCAATAGAATTACTGTATGTATTGCTAAATCAACTAATTTGCCAACATGGTCATGTGATTTCTGAAATATATGAAGGAAATTTTAATTTCCTCTTTTTGGCTGTAATTACAAGCATGAACAAACTGACAGCATGGTCAAGCTGTCTGTCAATTTTAATCTAGGATATCTAAGCATTTAGCACAAAGGTAAACACTCACATGTGCTGCAAGAATTCACTACCAATGTTATGTAGCACAAAATCCAGCAGGACTGTGATTGTACATCAAATTTGCACAACGTTGTCATCAATTCATGGGATCATCCAGTAAGTAGGGAGGGGAAAAAAAATTTAAAAATCAGAGTGTGCAGTGCCAAGAGTTCTTTTTTTTTTTTTTAAAACCAGGAAAACAATCCTGGTTAATCCATCTGCTGCTCCGTGTTAGATCACATGCCTTATCTCAGTTTAATGTTGCGCTCGTCTTGCTCGTGTGAATGTGGTGTTGCAGAGCTGTAGCAACACGGCAGCCTTGGAATTTTTCTTCACTCAGCTTGTGTGACACAGACACAGCTCCCTTCAGCAAGGAAGAGGCACGGTACAGGTGAAGAGTGACACCTAAAGGCAGAAATGTGCTCAAGGCTCCAGCAAGGGCAACATTCAGCAAACCCTTCAGCCTGTAAATCATCTGCTTGTTGTATTTCTTCTCCAGCCAGGCTGACTCGGGACAGTTCATCCTGTGGTCTGGAGCATTTCTTGGATACTCCAGAATTATGGACAAAGCATAATTCTACATTTTCAGTAAGTTTTTGTTATTTTTCTTTGTTTTCCAATAAGTTTTTTGGTGTGTGAATATGTGTAAATGGCTCCCTGCAGCACAGGGGATAACAAGAAATATGGTCAAATGAGCAGAATTGGAGGGTAGATGACAGTGGTGCTAAGCTAACTGGGGATGTGGGTAGTTTTGGCCACCATCAATCTCTTCAAAACTACTTGGAGTTCTGGAACTAAAAGACCACAAAGGATTTAGATGATTACCTTTTATGACTTTTCACCTGTCTGGTCTGTGACCAACTTGAAATTATATAGTGACAAATTCTTCCAACAGAGCATGCAAAGATACATCCAAATACACTTTAGCATATTTATCTTCCCTTCAGAGAGCTCAGCCTTTAGACAGCGGTACAATTGGACAACACTATCATATTGGGAAATGGCTTTCAAATCTCTGTTGTGTTGGTTTTTTTCATTTTTATGTCCACTTTAACGGAAAGGCGTTCTCTGAGCCATACGTTAAGTATGCCTTCCTTCAATTTCTGTTAATATTATACACAAGATCATAGATTCAGGAAAAGGTTTGGGTTGGAAGGGGCCTTAAAGATCATGTAGTTCCAACCCCCCAGCCATGGGCACGGACACCTTCCACTAGACCAGGTTGCTCAGAGCCCCATCCAGCCTGGCTTTGAACACTCACAGGGATGAGGCATTCACAACCTCTCTGCCAGTGCCTCACCATCCTCACAGTAAAGAATTTCTTCCTAATGTCTGATCTAAACCTGCCCTTTTTCAGTTTAAAGCCATTCCCTCTTGTCCTGTCACTATACTACCTTGTAAAAAGCCCACCTCCAGCTTTTTTGTAGCCCCTTTGGGTACTGGAAGGTGCTATAAGCTCTCCCTGGAGCCTTCTCTTCTCCAGGCTTAACAGCCCCATCTCTCTCAGCCTGTCCTCACACAGGAGGTGCTCCAGCCCTCTGATCATCTTCACAGGCTCTTCTGGATCCACTCCAACAGGTCCATGTCATTTCCATGCTGAGGACTCCCACACTGGATGCAGTACTCCAGGTGGGGTCTCACCAGTACCACCAAACTACAGAAATCAACCTTGTCATAATATTAACTAGTCCTTATCTCAATAAAAAATTCTTTAGCAGTGGAGACAGTCAGAAGTGGCAGGCTGAAAGAAATCATACATGACCACTGTGAGTAATACTGTTTTAGGCCAAACTTTCATTTAGCTCTCTACAACTGAAGCTGATGCTCCCACACAGAGCAAACATTATGACATTTAAGAAAACATGCATCTTGCCAAGTGATATAGCTTTTAATCTTCTGTTTTATGCTCTAGTGCATTTATTTATAAGGGAATACTCCATCAGCTCAGGAAATGAGCTCTCTTAAAGATAATAGCATTCAGTAATTATCACATCTCTCATTTCCCTATGTCAGAGAAGCCATTTAAAATGATGATCACATCCAAATTCCTGCTACCTTGCCTGTAAGAGGTGTATGACAAATAAAGAAAAAAATGCAACTGCATCAACATTGCAATCTTGCTATGAGGAGCTAATGAGTTTGCATTTCATAGTGAAGTGCATGCAAGGAATTCATATTTTCATGGGTTTGATGTCATAGGTGGTACACAGTTAATATGCAGGGATCAACTACATAAAATAATAAAAGCACACAAGAGCACTTTGGGTTTTTTCTTCACAGAACAGCTTTAAGAGGAAGAACAGTCAGAACAATAACAACATAGCAACTAACTGGAAAATTGCAATTAATTCAACAAACTAAATGGAAAATATTTCCTTACAAAATTTTTTGTAAAACAGATTCCAGTAAGGCCTGTCTCAGGTGGTGAGTTTCTGTCAGGTGTTGCTATAAGTGCTATGTGTGTGTGAGTAAGTCGTATCACAATGTTTAAAATGTTCCAAGGCAAGTTAGGAAAGTAAATGACATTGCATATAGGCAGCAGTTCATTTCAATTAATGTGGTGTTTGGAGAAAATATCCCTGGAAACATTTTGGCACACTAGCTTTTTTTTTTTTCCTTACGACATAACGCTGCAATATGGGTGTAGACTTGCCCCCAGGTCACTGCAATGCAAAGGAAATTTTATGTTCTCTTCCTTCCATTTTTTTTTAACTACTGAAGAGTACAATTGCCTCAGTAGTATTAACAAACAAATTTACCATAGTGAGGGGTTTTTTGCAATTACTCAAGTCTTTATGTGAGAATGCATTGGATGTTTTTAGGAGTTTTTATGTTGAAAGAAAATACAGCAGGTTGTTAAGATGGAAGGACAATCATTTCAGTCAAGTTGTGCTAATAAACTACTAATAAACACTAATGAACTGATACACTACTTGACTGCTGAGCAGCTGGTTGAAACAGCTCTGAAACTATAAGTAATTTGGTTGTTGATGCTGTGTTCAGCATTTTTAACTGATGAATAAAGATCTGACAACCATGCTGGTTACAGTCATCACTCTTTTAGGAAATACCAAGTTTAATGAGCACAATAGAACAAAACAACACCCAGTAATTTTAAACAGTCTCCCTGTAGGCAAATGGTTGTTCATAATATCAAATCAGAACTTTACCTTCAACTCGGGTCAAAAGTTGGTTAAATACCTCATGTGCTTTTGGAGCGTTAGGCTTTTGTAACCATGTGTGAGATTACCCCTTAGAACACCTACACATATGAATGCACATCATGGGTAGGGAAAAATTGAGAGCTGGGAATGGCCAACTCCTTGTCCCACATTGTCTAAATACATTCAGAGACATTGTCTGAATACAGGTGTGCTAATTTTGCATTGCAGAGAAGCAGTGCATTCCCCATCATTCCCCTCCATGCCAGGAGGACTATTCTGTTTCTGCGTGGGGCTCTGAAAACAATTGCTGTTCTGGGGGTTGTAGCCTTTGATGTCAAATAATTCAAGTTGTAGGTTTTGCTTGAGTTGGTGCATGATATTTTCCCTGAGGTTCAGTAAGGTGAACTGAAATGTTTATTGTCACACAGACTAAGAACTATCTATGGTTTGCCTTTGGGAGCCCTTCTCTAACTAGCTCACATTGTTCTGACCTACCCATTGAGAGTTTCAAACTTAAAAGACTAAGGCAGGCAGCTCCTAAGGCTGAGAAAGAAAATTATTATTCTTCAACTGAGCATGACTTAAAATAGCAATTAAAAGAACCAATGTGATGGTGATAAAAGTATGGGAGGTGTACTTTTATTTTATAAAGTACTCTTTAAAGTTTAACACTTCCCCTCCACATTCTTGATACACTAAAAATTCATCCTCCCCTTTCAGGACAAAAATGTTGTAGGAGCAGAGTTCACTGGTGTGATTCATTAGTCTCCTACTCATCTCAGTCATAGATGCCAGAGCAGCACAGAGGTAAAACCTCAATGAGAAAGGGAAATTCTGGTACTTGCTGCAGTCATTTCTGCACCTCAGACCTCATGTGCACATTCTCCTGTACTAACACCACTCACATAGGTCCAAGGTTGTGTCCCTTCTTCAAGCAAAAGCACCTCCTTCATTGTCTAAGAGGAGATCTGGCTGAACAGGGTCAGAATCAAGGTCAAACCTTATATACAGATGGAGTTGGAGAAAGAAACTGCTTAACTGCTGAGACTAAATGTAATTATTTTCTGTAAAATAACTAGAATAGCAGCTCAATTGGGTTTGGCTCATTTTTTGGCTCATGATTTTTTCAGGTGTGAGAAGGAGTTAAATGCACAGTTTCTCTACAGCAGTGCAGTGTAAGAGTCTGGCAGCCCCATCCCCTTGTCTGCTTCCTGAACCACCAATCACCACCAGACTTTTCAGAAAAGTAAAATAATTTCAGGAAATTACTTACCTGTGTCTTCTATCCTGGACTAATTATATTTTTTCAGAAGGAAGAATCCAAAAGACACAAGATCTAAAAACTTCTTTTTATGAATAACTACTATACGTATGCAATTGAAAATCGAAGCAAGTCTTTAAAATCACAGAGTCATAGTTTGGACTGCTTCATGCACTTTCACCTCTCAAGCCCTGCTTTTCAAGGGTATTATTGTCATCAAACATAGTGCAGTCATGTTTGGCAATTGCCCTCTGAACAACAGTGAAGCAAATAAAAAATACTTTGCCTTGCAATTTAGATATACTGGATATAGTTAGTTTCTGTGTTGTGGTAATACTCTGGCTTGTGGTGGTAAACATTTGACATGATCCAATATTTTCAGCCACTTCCTTGACAAGATAATTGAAGATTGAATAATATATTGAAGTAGAAAACAATTTACTGCCAAGGTTAATTCTATTTTGTTTCTCTTCTAGTACTTTGGTATTGAGGAATGGTATAAAAATGTTGCCCATGCTTACTTTAGTGCTTTGATTACAATTGTTTTTTAAACTGATTAAATCCATTTACAACCAGAACTCACTTTGGTTTTTCTCCAAATTCTGTGCATAAATACTTTTTATACAAAGCTGTAACATTTATTTAATGAAAGATTTAATTAGAATTTAAATAAGAAGGTACCCTCAGTTTAAAAACAAAAATGCTTTTCATGTTTTATCTGGGCCATTTTTTATTTTGCAACTTTGGTTAGACATGAATGAAATGTCTAACATTTCCATCAGTGTTCTGAAGTTTCAACATCACCAGGATGTTAAATTTTAAGGAGGGAAATATGAAACTCATTCTATATTGACATTAGATTTTTGCAAAATTATCTACATCCTTTTTTAGTCAAAGAGAGATCAATTGGCACAAACAGCACAACCACAGTGTGTCCTGTTGCTTTAATAACGAAGATTTTATATGTGAGAGATATATATATATACATTTAGGCTGTCAGGATGTCGATTTTGGGTATCTATAGTGTGTTCCTACTTCATGTGTTACTGTCTGTGATTCCTCACTTGTCTTAGTAGAAATGCTACAAATCAGGACTGGCCATCTGTGAGCATACCTTAAACAAGTTGCAAATTCAGTCTCCTACATTTGGAGCTAAACTTCCCAAGATGGCTACAGCACCACTCAAAATCTTGTGCAGAAAACCAATCACCCCCCTCTTCCCCACTTGCTTTTATCAGAAATACAAAATTGTCAAAGGTGTTACAAACAAGAACACGAAGATGTTGATTAAAATACTTTTGTTATGCTGACGATGCAAATTTTTATTATCTTGCACACAGTCTGAATTAAAATATGCCTGGACCCCCTTTATTTAAGAATCTGTGAAGTTGGATATCAACTCATTATAAATTATAAAGAGATAGCTTGCATGCCTACAAAATGAAGAAACAGAGGTAAGAGATTTATTATTAACTCATTTATGGATGCTAAAGCATGCAAGAGCTAGCAAGAGACTGCAGGTAAATTTAACTACAAAGGGAGTAAAAGGTGGTACAGAGAAAACACATATAAAAAAATATTTTGTGTGAATAATACCAGAATTTCAGCCACACCTCTCTGTTTATTTAAACAGTATTACAGGACCATGGTGTTGTTCCAGAAAGCTGTTTGTTCTGATGTGTGGAAGAAGATAGAGGTTTTGGACACAGCATTCATGTTAATGCTGTGCCAGCTGCCCCAAGAAGTGTAGCTTCACTGCAAGTACTTGAAGCCTGTTATATAAAATAAAAAAACAGGCTTAACACATCAGCATGCAGATGGTAAGATATTAAACTGAAAGATTAAATAGTATGCTAATTTCATGTGCCTTTCTTAGATTATCTGATTTTGTTCATTATTTGCTTTAACAATGGAAAAGATGAACACAGTGAAAAGGGAACTGCTTTGTTTTCTTCGGAGCAGAACAGATGTGCATCAGATGCTGCAGTTCTTTGTGTAAAGAAATACATTTCATTCTGCAGCCTTGCCAAGATAAAATTAACAAAATCAGCTGAGTTTCCGATTTCTTTTCTTGAAGATTTAATGCTTGATTTAAAGTGTCTGTGAAACAGTCAGTGGTTTGCAGTAAAACATGTTTCTGAGACAGAATAGAGTATCTATGGTGTTAAGCCAGTTACAAGTGGGCAAGTATGTTAAAACACCTGCTTTTGGGTTATTGTTTTGCTAGCATTCTGTAATAGAAAGTTCTCCTGCAGTGTCATAAAAAAAAAATATCCTCTGAAACCCTTCTTGGGTAATAATTACACAACTAATGGTAACATGGACGTCAGTCTGAGCTGTAGCAGGCATAGTTAATCAGTGCAGCTCGATTGCCTTCAGTGTATTTATGGCAATATCAGTAAATTAACTTGCTCAAAACATCTCCCTTTGGAGAAAATCCACATTGGATTCCATCTTCTAAAACAGAATAATTCTCGTTATGTTTCCTATGCTTGATACCATACTGGAACATCAGAAATATTAGGTAGGAAGACAAACAAATGTGACACTGGCACTGGAGTAGACTAATGCACTTAAAACAAACAAAAATTGCTTTAAAATTGTATTTTCTGTGTATAAAATAAAGTGAATGCTGCACCATTGATGAAAGGACCTCCCAGCCAGAGCAGGACAGAAAAGAGTTGGAAAGAGATGAGCAAGTGGATGGAAAAACATAGGATCTTTCAAGTCGAAAGATAAAACAACTCTGCAGAGAATTACAAACCAAGGAGAAGCAAGTATTACTTGGGCAGAGAAATGGCTAAGAAGGCAACCAAGAATGAAGTCATCTTGTGTACAGTCCTGGAGCAGGAGTGTGGTCATGCCACAGAATTCTAACTCCCCTGAATCCAGAAATGTTTAAGTCAGTTATCCAGTGAAGTCTCCCACACCACATCAATTTGCATCAGGGAAGAAGACTGCAGGTACAGTGATGTAAGACGAAACCCCTGCTATAGGTTGGAGTGTGCCAAAATGAAGTGAATGTGTACAGCTCAAATGACTGCTGATTTATTGATGGCTCATGTATGTAGTATTTTTAAAAATTATTAAGATCTCGGTACAGGTTTGGGGGTTTTGGTTGTTTATTTTGGTTGGTTTGTGGGGTTTTTTCCCCTCCTCAAGAAAGACAAGGACAACTCTTAGCTACAAATGATTTGAGAAGAAAAAAATGCCTGCCCACACAGTGGAATTTTGGAAGGAATTCCTCCATTTTTGCCTTTTCCAAATTACATTTAAAGACTGCTCTGGTCCTCCCTTGTTTTGTTTCTGTACGTACTTTTCTTCTGAGGACGATTTTATGCATAGTGATACTCAAAGGACTCCAATTTAAGGCCCAACAAGCAAGAAAATCTTGGTTTTTCTTAATTGCAATATACATTTCCTTTTAGCTCCCAAATTTGGGTTGTCTGCTCATGGTAGAGCAACCACAACATTTGACTTGGGTGTGCAGTCACTTTGTCTGCCTGAGTAATTTCAAGGACTGAACAACCCAACTACACTTGTTTTGAACAAACATGAGCCATCCACAGGCTCATGTTTATTTATGCACACTGCTGATCAGACCACTTAAAAATAAGTTCACAATTTACATGCAGAGAAGTCACAAATCAGAGGGCAGACTTCTCTAGTGAAATACTTCAGAAACTTTTGAGCTAATGTAGCTTCAATTCTCTGCCTTGTTCCACTAACCAGGTAAGTTTCTCAAACATTGCTGACACCAACTAGCCTGCTGTCAAAAAGAAGATAGTTTATTCATATTAAAATCAAGTAATGTCATGTCTGCTTCTCTTTAGAAGAAATAAGAATTACAATGCAGTAATGGAACTTGTCAGACTTTTTTAGAGAAAATATGCTGTTTGTATTGGAATAAGGCACCCGTACCAGCAGGGAAAACAAATCTTAAAGATTATTTTTAAAAATACTAATATGTTTCTCCAGGAACTGTGAAAATATAAGTTCTTCAAATTTTCAGTGATCTTCAGATAAAATAACTTTCAATAATTTATGGTTTTACTCCCATTCTTACACAGCATTAAAAATTTGGTTCTTTTCCTCTGGTGATTTCATATCTATAGTTATCTAGCAATGATCAGTTCATTGAGATTAAAATAAGAAATAAAAAATATCCTCTTTCATATTTTGTTCCCTGCATGTGCAGAACATATGGTGAAGTTTGCTTGTTTAAATCTCTCCCTGATAAGCCTTGGAGACAATGGGTCTATTTAAAAGTTGTAAAGGAAACAATTGATGTCAAATAGTTTCCTGTAATAGAAAAGAGACTTCTCCCCAGTTGCATACAGCTAAGGGTTTGGACCAGCATCTGATCCCATAGTATATATTAATCCCCTTATCTTAAGCTTCATTTTAAACTGGCACACAAACCAAGTAAGTTAGAGATAGATTTGGTCAGACTGCATTTGTATTTGAATTTTTTTTTCTTTTCCAAAACAAGGGATTAGTAATGGGTGCTACACACCCTCTATTTGTCTGCTGTTCTTGAAGTTGTCAGGGTACTTCTCTATGGACTTTTGGTACTTGAGGGTCAGAAAATACGTTTTGGAAAAATATATGCTAATATTTTTCCCTGTAAATAATAGCAGTTTCCCAATTCTGAGCTCAGGTAGACTATGATATGTATTACAGGGGACTAAGTGTTATTTGTAGTTGTGCAATAGTATAATCCAAATAATAAAAGCACTTTGTTTATGACAAACTCCTTTTTTTTTCTCTCCATGTTTAATTGGTAGTGTGGTCATGATTTGCTGTCATGGCATGCTGTAGGATTTGAACATATCCCTTCAACATGTTTTCATTTGTGATAAGTGTGCCTTCCCTAGGGTATTATTACTTTCTATTTCCATGCAATGGGATAAATTAACTAAATTACACAGATATGTGGACAATGCAATCAAATACTAGCACAAGGAACAGAAAAAAAATTACGTGTTTTCCACTTAAATGGGAATGAAACACTTTTAAAAGCTTCTTTGAGGGCTATCGTTTCAGTGAGATTTAGTGAGATATTTGAGCGAGATAATCAGAAAACTGATTTATTACCAGTGGTAATAAAAGACAGACAATATCTCACTGGTGGCTCTGTTTTGTCATGATTCAAATGTCATGGCACAGATTGTCTTGTCCAGACACAGAGCAGACACTTGAATTAGTAGATCTTCCTATTCCCAGCTCTATGTGTATCATGGATGTGCCTGCATGCAGAGGTGTTGCCAATGTGGCAGACAAGTGCTGTGCCTTGAGCCTGTCTGTCTGACAGCTCCCTTACATGCTCCTCAGACTGTGGCACCAACCCATGCTCTGACCCTAGTGGGTTCTGCTCTCCTGTCACAGCCTTTTTACCCAGCCCTCCCAGGCACATCTCCCTCCATGCGTCCTGGACACACAGCAGCTCAGCCCCACAAACTTGGATCTCAGTGAAACACCCAGACCGGCCAATACATACCTAGTTTCTTCACTGTGGGTCCCGCCCCTTCAGCTCTTGCTTTTAATCTTTATATCAGGACTGAACCAGGCAGAAGGAGCAGCTAAAGCCTGAATTTGCCTTACCTCTTTAGTGCGTGTGTGCTGTCTCAGATGCATGATACAAGAACACTTGGTGCTTTTGCTGGTGTGCACTTCTGTCTCTGTTCACTGTGATATTGTGCCGTGGCTGACTGGGAAAAGAGGATGTATCAAAGCGCTTGTGGCTTTAATGATGCTATGAAAAGGAGGGTACCACCACCTGCTGTTGCTTCAGTTGACGCTGTGGTGCTGTTTCTCCTCTTAATGGATTCAGCCATGGTCATGTGGGTAAATGATGATGACTGATTGTAATTGACATAATAAGATGCATTCCATGAGTGCAAAGTAGTTGGACTGTAATTAGTCATGTGATAAGTAAGTGTACATGGTACATTTTATGCTTGGGTTCTTAAAAAATACAAGCTGCCAAAGAAAAAGAATGAGATACAGTTTATTTGATTTTTAGGTGGCTCGTGTACATTAGTTAGCGTCAAGCCAAAGAGTGGCAACCTGAGAACAACGGAAGTTACTCAAAAGATCAGAACATTCTTATGCTCTGACTGCACTTGTACACACTAAATTTGCTTGCAAATGTGGCCTGAAATGCTCCTTGTGTGCAATGCCCTGTAATTTTTAAACATGCCGAGTAAAGATTTTACTTAAAAGCATAAACTGGTGGTTCCATCATAAGGAAGTATTTTACAAAGAAGCCCTTTGAAATTTAAATAAGATAGTCTTCTACCTGACAATCTCCACAGTTGCAGGGAGAAAAGGGCATGTTTTAAATTAAAAATAATACAGGATGTACTATGAAAGGTAGTGAAGTGAAAATAGATTAATAACTATTGCTATGTGTAGCCAGAGGAAAACCTTCCAGACACTAAGCAAGAGTCTGATTCCTTCTGGAATACCAGCTCTTCCTGTGGTAAGAGTGTGGGACTGGAAGACAAAACTTCCAGCACTTTGTAAGAAGTTTCCTGCGTAACCCTGAATACCTTTCCATGTGTTGTGAGATTTAGCAAATCCATATAGCGACCTGCTTTGAAAATTTAAAGAGGCAGGAGTTACAGATGCCAAAATATTACCAGCCATGCATAAAAATACATAATTAGGATTATAAAGCCAGAATTTAAAATTAAGCAATTCATTAACACTTCACCCCAATTGTAAAGTATTTCCTTCATGAGGGTTAAACAATGACCCATCTCTAAGAAGTGAGAAACTTTTCCAAGGGCGTGTTTCTGTTGCAAACTCTTTTCTGTCTCTGCTTGTTCTAAAAGTAATTTATGGCCAGGGGATACTAAAGAAATTTCTCTTTGGGGCTAATGACTGTTAGAAATTCTGTTTATATTTCAAGTTGTGGAAATACATAGTACAAAAGCAATATGAAGACTGTCCATCATACTGTTCCATCTGCTTTACACTTCAAAAATAATTTCCAGTTAACAAAGCAGTGGAACATTACTAAGAGAAGCGCTGTGATGCAGCTAAATGGAAGTTGGAAAGAAGTGTCCAACAATGCAAAAGCATGTACAGTTAGATATTCCAATAAAATTAATCCACTTCAGTGGGTGTAACTGTGTGAAAAGGTTGTTAACTTCTGGGGTAGAACTCAGTCCCTTAGTTTGACAAATTAAGTTTGATTTGACTAGGTAAAAAACTATCATAATATATTCCAGGACATAGCATTTAAAAGCCCAGTTTTGTACCAGTTTAAAAAGTACATTAAAATAATACTTATTCTTACATAAGAGAGATGCAATTCTTAGGAGCAAGACAGCTTTTTTTGTCAAGTAATTCACAAGTTTTTATGGCAAATATGAGTAGAAATGTAAAATACAATGGTTTATATAGTAAGTAGGGGTCACAACAACTGTCCCCTGTGGAGCTAGATTATGGTCGCTGTAACATCAACGTAACACTGGAGTAATTCTGCAAATTTCAGTGTAATTACTCTGGATCAACTCTGGTGGAACTCTTGTGGAAAACGACACCCTTAAGAGGCAGATAGAAGAGATTTTTCTGAGTATGGAAATAAATTCAAACACTGTAAAAGGAAGTGTAACATTTGTAAAGCATTTGATATATTTTCTTACTTTTTGTTTCCTTCTGACTCTTTGATAGTTTCTTTAGTAGTTTATACAGCGATTCTACTTTAGTTCTGTGGTTCTCTCACTCTGTTGCCCTGGAGTCTATCTTCAACTTTTTTTTTTTTGTTCCTCCTGGTTTTCCAAAGTTTTAATGATTCAACAGACATGTTTGCATCAGTGTCTCTTATTATTATCGCTTCATCCATAGATATTTTAATCTTTACTGAGATATTTCATCACCTGTAATGGAAGCCATTTGTTTATGTATCTTCAACTACTACTAGGAAATGCAACAACCCAGCTATCGCCTGTGGAATCATGGCACTGGGAACACAAAAGGCATAAAAAAATACTGAGCATGATTTTCAGGACCAGAGAGTTTGTTACACTGTTGCTACAACCAGTGTGAATGCTATCAATGACATGCTATCTATCAATGTGAGGGAATGCTATTGTGACAGAAACTGAAAAAAATTTTACAGATGCCAACAATCAGTGGCAAAAAAGTTCTGAAAAAAAAGTTAGGTTATGTTAACTTGGTTTGTTAACTTCTACTGATTTTGCTACCTTTTAATTAAAAGTGCTGCAATTAATACATTCAGTTCCCATCCCCTCCAGTTAGCTTTAAGATCATGCATCTGAATATGCATGTATTTGCTAGTCAAAAAGAGCAAACCTATGCAATCCTTAAAGATGAATATGAAAAGCTTAGTTTCCAGTCATTTCTATAACCTTAACAAAGTGAGATTTGATTAAGTGGGAAAATTTACGTGTGTAGCCTTAGTAATTTCAACAGCTCAGGAAGTGTTATAAAATAGTGCACAGGCTGTAAACACTGGAACAACACATTAGATGTAGACATCCACCTACTGAAACTGAAATTGTGCAACTTTCATAGCATGAAGCTAAAAACAAAAATAAAGGATGAACCTCAAATTGTAGAATTTACCAATAAATAAGCAGAATTTCTTGTTGATATGCAAGTACTGGGAATCATGGCAAGATATATGAACTGTCATTTGTACAATTAGCACCTTCTCTGTTAAAGTGCTCTGTTTAAGAAGCTCTTCCTGTGTTCAGCAAAAGTTGTGTAGCAGTTGCACACAGGATGATGCTAAGTTGTGTTGCAGCAAGAAGAATGAATTCATTGAAGATAACTACAATGCTTTTACATGTTGGAGAGCTAAAACAAAGGAATATTCAAAAGCCTCTCTGCTTGGCATTTAAAATTTTGTCAGCTGAGAGTCATCAATTGTAGAAGTATAGATATAACAGAATTATGGAAACATTACAATTTTGGGGGGAAAAAAGAAAATCTCTCGTCTCTGTGTCCCTCTGGCCCCCTGGCAACTTGTCTAGACTTTGGTCTGTCCCTTTACACAATCTTGCTTCTGTTGATCTGAGAGCCTTTTCTTCAAAACAGGCTGCAGTCTGGGACAGCCTTTGTGTATTTCTCAACCTTGGTGACCCTTCATCTCATTTCAAATCTCAAATAAATAAATGTCCTTTTCTCCTACGCTCCCTATACATTTTAATGTCTCTCTTCCGCTTCTCTGATTTAACTCTTGACTGTAATATTACCAAACAAAACCTTCATTAAGATAGACTCCAAAGTTAAATGTAGAAAGAACCAGTTTGAACAAGTAGTTTCTGTCTGGGCAAGATTGTTCTCTGCTGTATATTTACTACTATTTCAACCAGTCTGGTTCTAAGTATCTAAAGCTAATTAGCTTCTGTAAATTAGATTTTCTTGAAGATTGTCCTTAAGACCTGTAAGACTTGATGTAAGAAATACTTTCTTAGTAAACTCTCTAATTTTTTTCCTTTTTTTTACATGGTATTTGTGTATCTATACTTCTAAATACATTTCAGGCCTCTTTTTTTGTACCTGTATCAATATAGGGCCAACAAGCTCACTTCAAAATTTACTGGCATTAGCCTAGATGGATTTCACTACAGATGAGGTTCAAAAGAACTTCCTCCCACTGGCACTGAGCCTCATCAAATGTTTGTAAGCAGTGTTCTCCCTATCCCTTGATTGTTGTTTAGCCAAAGAACATAAAATGGCCAATAGTTTCTAAAGGGATCTGTGAATCAAGCTGCCAAAGTTCAGATATCACTTGTTCTGTACTTTTTGAAAATATGGTCCCTGTTTGTGCACCAAAACTGGAAAATGCCCAAAATTAATTGTCACTTTTGAAAATCCCAGATAGTCACTGTACTGTCTTGATCTTTCTCAGAGATTTAATCTTTGTGGTAGCTATTTCTCTTTGCTGTTTCTTTCTAAGCAGCTCAGTCTTTGTGCACAATATGCTATGTCTTTGTCTTAGGCAGTGATGTAAGAAGTTTCTAAAGTTGTGACAATATTTTCCATATATTTGCATCCCTATAAAGTGCACAGTAGGTGAAGATGGAAATTATAATTTTCATTGATCCTAAGCTCCAAGTTTCCTTGTTGAAGATGTTTAATTAAAAAAAAAAATCAAATAGTCTAATGAGATAATTGTTAAGGCATTCACATACATTTACAAGGCCAAGGAAAAGTCTGTCCCAAACAGATGCTCATTAGTAGAATGAAGAACGAGGAACTAAATCTTCTTTAGAGGAAAGTAAATTACAATCAAATTTGCAGTCTTTTAAGAGAGGAGACTTCTGTATTCAGAGGCATATTCTAGTCCAAGTATACAATATTGCTCTGTTAGGTGTATTGGGTTTTAACACATCTGTACNCATTGATCCTAAGCTCCAAGTTTCCTTGTTGAAGATGTTTAATTAAAAAAAAAAATCAAATAGTCTAATGAGATAATTGTTAAGGCATTCACATACATTTACAAGGCCAAGGAAAAGTCTGTCCCAAACAGATGCTCATTAGTAGAATGAAGAACGAGGAACTAAATCTTCTTTAGAGGAAAGTAAATTACAATCAAATTTGCAGTCTTTTAAGAGAGGTGACTCTCTGAAGAGGAGACTTCTGTATTTAGAGGCATATTCTAGTTCAAGTATACAATATTGGCCAGTTAGGTGTGTTGGGTTTTAACACATCTGTAAATCCCACTCATTCTGTTTACTTGAATTAAAAAGTCTTTGAAAAAAATCATATTCCTACAAAGAGTTCCTTCTGTGCCCCATCTTTAAATAAAGTAAAAAAGACAGAACATACAGTAACACAGTTTACAGCCACTGTAAATTGATCTGAAGCATGGAAGCAGAGTTTTAGGATAAAATCTATTACAGATTATTAACATCTATAAAAACCCCTCTCATTTCAGTAAGACACGAACCTGTAGAAAGAGGAGGGGGCCCTTGCCATGGAATACATAAATGTACAGAGACAAAATGAGCTCTTGTTGGAAACATGGATACCAATATACCCAGTTCACCTTAAAATAAAAGTAGATAGTTATCAACTTAAGGAACTTGTATTACAAGAAAATTATAATTAAATTACATAACTAACAACATCTCAGGTTACTGTAGCCTCTTACAATGTAAATTACTTCTACTCATCTTCTTTATTTTTGTTATGACTTACACAAAGTCACTGACACTATTAGTTATGGTAGATTCACTTTCATGCTGAGTCCTTAATACTTTATTTAGGTATTTAGTTATGAAAAAGTTACAGCTAAACATTTCTTATTTTTTCTAAAGCAACTCTTTCCACAAAATTGTACTTATTTATTTAAAATAGAAATTACTCTTCCAGAATATAATTCTGAAAAAGCTCATTTTCACATAGCCTGAATTTGGGGGCACACACGTGGGGGCAGCATTCTTTGCAACTCAAAGTACTTTTCCTATCGTGTGACTATTTTCTTTCACAGTCTTGTCTTCATACAGGAGGGAGCTACTGCAGAAACCCTAGAAGAACCCACCGGCGAGGCTCTGGTGCCTGTGCACAGGTGGACAGTGGGTCCCCACAATGGATTTCACATCCACAAGGGAAAAGAAAAAAACCCAACTTTTCACATTATCAAGTGGACCTTTTCTTCACCACAGTTTCTCTCACAGGCTACAAACAACGGGCCGTATTTTGAAAGCTTTGCTATTACGGCTTTTGTTTAATTTTGAGGACCTAGACTGCCAAGGATGGGAAGCAGCCAGACGTAAGATCATCCCCGAGAAAACCAAACCAAACAAAACGCCTTTGGGGCCAAGAACAGGCTGCCGTCACCAGGGCTGAAGTTCACCCCCGAGAGAGCCAATTCGCAAGTGACTTTCGAGCGAGGGCGGGAAGGGGCCGGGGCCGGTCCGGGCGCTGCGGGAGCGGGCGGGGCCGGGCGTGTGTCAGCATCTACCCCGCCGCCTCGGGGCCGGGAGGGAGGGGAAGAGGGAAAGGAGGAGGGCGCGGCGGTCGGGGGCGGTGGGCGGTGCGCGCCCGCCTCCCCTCGCTGCTGGCGGCCCCGAGGGGCAGCGACCGGCGGAGCGACGCGGAGCG